>JAODUO010000708.1:352500-402500 GCA_025642075.2 Ridgeia piscesae
TTCCGCTATGCTTAAAAGTGTACCCATAATGTTATCGTTTTTAATATGAAATAAGTAAACAAAAATGGGGTTAATTACTACAAAGCCAAGTGGTGGTTTTGTCACAGCCGTACGTGGAGCAAAACCGTTCTCTAAGTCCACTAAAACGGCTATATCACTTTTTGTAATTGTTGTTTCTCTATTGATTTTAATGCGTTGTTGTTAATTAATGCTAACATAAGTTGTTCTATTACCTTCGTGTTTGCCGTGTCTGTGATAGATTGGGTTGTTTGTGGTTGTACATGTCTTGGTGGTCTTTCCAGGACTTCAGTGAGTTGATTATCTCTACCTGAAGTTTCATGATTTTACAATTCAGATCGAGAAGAAATATCTACATCTGTAGATTTTCAAATGGCTTTCGTGAACGCATACTATTCTTTGGTGGACATAATGAGCAATAACCAAAGTTTGTCAATCAAGTCCATTTCTTTGATACTGTTGGGTGAGGTCTGTTCTATTGTCTGTTGTTCAGCGTAAGGAGTTTTAACTCTTTCAGTCCGCTGCTGTACGGTAGTCCCTTTGTTTCTGGCACTAGTTCTGCTGTACGGTAGTCCCTTTGTTTCTGGCACTAGTTCTGCTGTACGGTAGTCCCTTTGTTTCTGGCACTAGTTCTGCTGTACGGTAGTCCCTTTGTTTCTGGCACTAGTTCTGCTGTATGGTAGTCCCTTTGTTTCTGGCACTAGTTCTGCTGTATGGTAGTCCCTTTGTTTCTGGCACTAGTTCTGCTGTACGGTAGTCCCTTTGTTTCTGGCACTAGTTCTGCTGTATGGTAGTCCCTTTGTTTCTGGCACTAGTTCTGCAGTATGGTAGTCCCTTTGTTTCTGGCACTAGTTCTGCAGTATGGTAGTCCCTTTGTTTCTGGCACTAGTTCTGCTGTACGGTAGTCCCTTTGTTTCTGGCACTAGTTCTGCTGTACGGTAGTCCCTTTGTTTCTGGCACTAGTTCTGCTGTATGGTAGTCCCTTTGTTTCTGGCACTAGTTCTGCTGTATGGTAGTCCCTTTGTTTCTGGCACTAGTTCTGCTGTACGGTAGTCCCTTTGTTTCTGGCACTAGTTCTGCTGTATGGTAGTCCCTTTGTTTCTGGCACTAGTTCTGCAGTATGGTAGTCCCTTTGTTTCTGGCACTAGTTCTGCAGTATGGTAGTCCCTTTGTTTCTGGCACTAGTTCTGCAGTATGGTAGTCCCTTTGTTTCTGGCACTAGTTCTGCTGTACGGTAGTCCCTTTGTTTCTGGCACTAGTTCTGCTGTACGGTAGTCCCTTTGTTTCTGGCACTAGTTCTGCTGTACGGTAGTCCCTTTGTTTCTGGCACTAGTTCTGCTGTATGGTAGTCCCTTTGTTTCTGGCACTAGTTCTGCAGTATGGTAGTCCCTTTGTTTCTGGCACTAGTTCTGCTGTATGGTAGTCCCTTTGTTTCTGGCACTAGTTCTGCAGTATGGTAGTCCCTTTGTTTCTGGCACTAGTTCTGCTGTACGGTAGTCCCTTTGTTTCTGGCACTAGTTCTGCAGTATGGTAGTCCCTTTGTTTCTGGCACTAGTTCTGCTGTATGGTAGTCCCTTTGTTTCTGGCACTAGTTCTGCTGTATGGTAGTCCCTTTGTTTCTGGCACTAGTTCTGCAGTATGGTAGTCCCTTTGTTTCTGGCACTAGTTCTGCAGTATGGTAGTCCCTTTGTTTCTGGCACTAGTTCTGCTGTATGGTAGTCCCTTTGTTTCTGGCACTAGTTCTGCAGTATGGTAGTCCCTTTGTTTCTGGCACTAGTTCTGCTGTACGGTAGTCCCTTTGTTTCTGGCACTAGTTCTGCTGTACGGTAGTCCCTTTGTTTCTGGCACTAGTTCTGCTGTATGGTAGTCCCTTTGTTTCTGGCACTAGTTCTGCTGTATGGTAGTCCCTTTGTTTCTGGCACTAGTTCTGCTGTATGGTAGTCCCTTTGTTTCTGGCACTAGTTCTGCTGTATGGTAGTCCCTTTGTTTCTGGCACTAGTTCTGCTGTATGGTAGTCCCTTTGTTTCTGGCACTAGTTCTGCTGTATGGTAGTCCCTTTGTTTCTGGCACTAGTTCTGCTGTATGCCACCGAACTTTCTTGATGAGATCTTGGTCTTTCTTTAGTTGGGGGAACCAGACACAGGGTTATCAATAACCAGAAGAAAGATGTATTGAGTGAGCAAATAACGCAACAACAAGAATTGGTTATGCAGGCTAGCACAGAATGATGATGTAACATACACAATACTTGGTGTTACCAACATATAGAGTGCTTGAATACTACTGCAGGAAACGTTTGATGACTAGGGCAGCTTAATACAAATACATAAAATGCCACTGGCCTTGTCTTGGACTAACTGGGCAGTGAATGGTGTACAACTTAAGACATGTTCCCACGGGTGATGTTCCCATCTGTGTGTTGTCTTTGTTGATTCTATACAATAGGGCATGCCACGTTAGGGGAGTACCAGACTGATAGCAAGGAATGATAGTTTGCACAAGGAGTAAACAGAAAGAAGGAGAAACTGAAAGAAATAGTCAGGGTTGAGAAACCTGAAATGGCTGAGAAATTATGTAAAAAGGAGGGACACAGAAGAAGAGTTATAGGGATGTGTAGCTGGTGTTTGTTGAAATGGGAATTTGGTGATATTCAAATAATATTACGAGGATAAAATAGTCAATAATATAAATAAGATAATTCACTCAGGTTTGACTTACATATGACCATATTTTGACAATGAGCAAGTATTATAAGCAATAAAAACAGCTAATATTCCTCTGATATGATTGTAGTTATGAAGACAATATTGATGAAAGATCTATTGTACTAAGTCTATGTGCTTTAACAATGGCAATAATTACTGTGATTCAGAGAAAGAACACTTTATTTTGAGGTGTCTCAAATATAACAATGACAGTAAATGTAATACAGCAGCTGTAATATTACAATAAATACACACCATCCCGTTAGTGGACATCATCAAATATTACTCCATCTCACTGCTGATGTCACAACAGGTGTATCCATTGAACAAACAAATCCATAAAATAGGTCAAATATTTACAAATATGTTCACATATGGGAAAGATAAGAAATAATTTATGTATTGTACAAAATGTATTAAACTTACGTAGTTCGATTTCGAAGGAAAGCAAATGGCAAGTTTGCTAAATGGCCACACAATACACATTCTACACAGGAACTGAAATCTATTCAAATCAATATTACTTACAACATTCCAGTATGCTGACCCTGCTACATGCATACTAGTCATAGACATAGCCCCATTCACGACAGATGTAATAAGAAAATGTGAACCCTTCTTAAAAAAGTTTGATTGAGTAAGTAATATGACAATATTAAATTGTATATATGTTGCTGACACACGTGTCACACAACATCAGCACACCAAACACTGAACAACGCTTGCCGTCCTTTCTGTTGCTTTGCACAATCCCTAGAAAGCATTTTATGATTCAGGCCCAAAAAGACAGGCTCTCAAAATATGTTTGAAGAAAGCTCAACACATGTGGCACTTATATCATGACAATAACACTGAGTACATGTTACAATGTTCCTGCTCTATACTCTACCTAGTAACGAACCAGCTGGCATGACCACCAGATACTTGGCATGACTACCAGCTGCCTGGCATGGATTATACTGGCCCGGCTATCAGCCACCTGGTTGGCAGGAATATGGGTTGTCATTGTCTCTGGTGGCCGACATTGTTGACTCCCCAGTAGCTTGCAACACGGGACGTCAGACAGACCGCCAGGAACTTCCAGAACTCCCGCTTGTTTCAGTTAAAGCAGGAAGACACTCCTTACGTAATGTTACTTCCTCCTGAAGCTGTTCTATTTACCAACACATCAATCCATTCCACACAGTTCTCTACATCAGGTCTGTGTTGCTCCAGCCTCTACTTCTCATACCCGTGAGCTGTGCAGGTCTTCCAGCGGCTGACTTGAGGCGGAGTCATCATCAGAGCCATCGGAGTCTTCCTTGATGGCCTCCTCCCGCAGCATGGCTGGAGGAGGGGGTGGAAGAGGGGGGCTATCCCGAGGTCGCTCCAGGGTGCTTGCCATGCTGGCTGAAGGTCCTACGCTGCCCTCTACGGAGCTGTCACTGCTGCCACCACTGCCCACCTGCACCCCCATGTCAGCCATGGTTGGTGGCTCTGGGGGGGCCGACACGCTGTGTTTAGAGCCCGACCGACTGCGGATGGTTGCTGGACTGGATGGCGTTGGTGATGCTGGCTGTGGCGGGGTTGACGGTGATGTCCCTGAGGCTTGTGGCAGTGAGGGCAGGGACTTTGAGCTTCCTAGAGTGCCTGGTGGTGATGACGAACCGATGCGTAGTAGATCCACCTCTCCGGGGTCACCCCCAGCGAAGTCTATCAGATGCACTGACTCGTCAATGGACTCGGCGGGAATATCGTCAAAGTCCGCGTCACCCTCAGCACCTGGAGGGTAGCGTATCTTAGGCACTGGCAGGATGTCAGCCGCACTGGTAGGCAGTGGTGATGCCTCGTGTCGCTGGGGCAGTGGTTCGTGGATGCCGCCGGTGGACTGGTAGCGAGGCGGCTCATCGCGGGCCATCGAGTCTTGGTACTGGCCGAGAGTCAAGTTGGAGTCCTGCGTGTCAACGGAGTCACCGACTTGGAAGAGGCCACTGCGCACTTCACGCTGCCAGCGCTTCTGTTTGAGCATCTGGCTCACCCCCAGACCAAACGATGACATCTGGTTCGGGTGACTGCCTCCTGTGCCACTGTGTGGACCACTGCTGGTGGTCATGTTGACAGAGTCACGTGACCGCAGCAGGGCATTGCGGTGCTCCTCTCTCCACCGCAGCTGCTTCTGTCTCTCCTCCTCCCACTTCCTGCGGGCATCCTACAGACACAAGATAACCGCTACAGACACAGGACACACCGCTACAGACACAGGACACACCGCTACAGACACAGTACACACTGCTACAGACACAGGTCACACCGCTACAGACACAGGACACACCGCTACAGACACAGGACACACCGCTACAGACAGGTCACACCGCTACAGACACAGGACACACCGCTACAGACACAGGACACACCACTACAGACACAGGATACACCGCTACAGACACAGGACACACTGCTACAGACACAGTACACACTGCTACAGACACAGGTCACACCGCTACAGACACAGGACACACCGCTACAGACACAGGACACACCACTACAGACACAGGACACACCGCTACAGACACAGGACACACCGCTACAGACACAGTACACACCGCTAGACACAGGACACACCGCTACAGACACAGGACACACCACTACAGACACAGGACAAACCGCTACAGACACAGCACACACTGCTACAGACACAGGACACACCGCTAGATACACAGGATACACCGCTACAGACACAGTACACACCGCTACTGACACAGCACACACCGATTCAGACACAGGAACACCGCTACAGACACAGGACACACCGCTACAGACACAGGACACACCGCTACAGACACAGCACACACTGCTACTGACACAGCACACACCGCTACAGACACAGCACACACTGCTACTGACACAGCACACACCGCTACAGACACATGACACACCACTACAGATACTTGACACCCCGCTACAGACACATGACACACTGCTACAGACACAGGACACGCCGCATCAGACACAGGACACACCACTACAGACACATGACACCCCGCTACAGACACATGACACACTGCTACAGACACAGGACACGCCGCATCAGACACAGGACACACCGCTACAGACACAGGACACACCGCTAGAGACACAGGACACACCCCTACAGACACATGACACTGCATTACAAACACATTACAGTGCATTAGAAGCACATGACACTGCACTACAAATACAGAACATCATATGAAAACACAGGTTGCAGTGCTACAAACACAGGACATTGCAATATTGCTTTGAACATTCATCCAAATTAAATTTTCCACTAGTGGCGATATTGACTCATTCTTAAAATGCATGACAGTAAAATTACTTATATTAATAATAATGATGACTTCTCATGTGCCAATATTATCAAAAATCAAGCTCAGTGGCACGACCAACGGTCGTGATCGTGATCGTATAACAATGCGCAAGTCGTTGATGAATGGATGAAGGTGCTAGGAATCTAAGGAAGATAGGCAGCTTTAAAGAGATAGGTTTTTAGATTCCGGCGGTTTTTCATAGATAATTAAATTACATTACATGCACATCTTACTCTTGTCATATTTGTAACAACATATATATATATACCCTGACAAGAAGCACAGGTAATTTATATATATATATATATATATATATATATATATATATATATATATATATATATACACCTGGGTATATATGTATATATCTGAGTAACACATACATTGACCATATAACAAGTTAATTATGCTGAAATCAGTAATACACTGAGTAACAAACTTGTGGTTCTAGTGTAGTAAGATTGCATGGTGGACTAATGACCTACCTCCTCTCTCTGTCTCCGCACCAGCATCTGTACATACAGCAGGAGTTCATCGACCTTTGAGTCAGTTGAGTCCTCGTCGACTGCACTCAGAGACAGGGCCCTGTTCTGGGGGAAGAAGTCGTACTTCTGCTGCGCCAGCTGCAAGGCACAGGTAGTGTGTAGGCAGTGTCAGCTCAATGATAGTATGCAAGCTTCGACCTTATACATGAGATTGAACCATCACCCCTCAATTGATAATCTGTTTTGCCATTCAATCTATGACTGTTACTGTTAGATGGTGTTATATTTATGAGTTATGGACCTGCGACATAAAGATAGCTTTTTGAAGAATAGTTTTATTTAACGTGAGGGGCTAGTGTCAAAATATCTGAGTGTTGGCATCGTGGAAGGTGTCACTGACCAATTTGAAGGTGAAGAGTTCGAGGGCGGTGTAGTCGCTCTTCTTGGTGTCATGAAGGTGGATGAAGAAGAAGATGTAGGCCCAAATGTGATGCTCATAGTTGATATGGTGATCAAAGCCCTGAAACACACATCCAACTGAAACACACATCCAACTGAAACACACATCCAACTGAAACACACATCCAATTGAAACACACATCCAACTGAAACACACATCCACCTGAAACACACATCCAACTGAAACACACATCCAACTGAAACACACATCCAATTGAAACACACATCCACCTGAAACACACATCCAATTAAAACACACATCCACCTGAAACACACATCCAATTGAAACACACATCCACCTGAAACACACATCCAATTGAAACATACATCCAACTGAAACACACATCCAACTGAAACACACATCCAACTGAAACACACATCCAACTGAAACACACATCCAACTGAAACACACATCCAACTGAAACACACATCCAACTGAAACACACATCCAACTGAAACACACATCCAATCTACTAAAGCAGTTGTTAGAATCTATCAAATTCACTGCAGACCAACTGCACTGGGAGTGAGCCATCTGCCAGACGGATGGATACCTGAGGAAGGCACACATGGAGGCTGAATGCCCAAGAAAGCAAGAAAAAAACATCTTGCATTACAATCTTGCAATATAATGAAATGCTACTAAATATGTTTTTTTCTTCAAATTACCTATTCTTTACATCACAAATGAATATGAATAATGCTATGCACAGCAGAAATGCAGTTTTCCTGGTGTATACTAAACATCTGGTGGCAAATGATGTTACTTTGTAGTAACTTTTTTCTTAGCACTCCATCCATGAATGAGCATAGTAAAACTACTTGTGCTTAGTTACTGACTGACATAGCCATGATTTTGTTAATTTGTATCAATCACAAGCAATTTCTAAAACTTTTAATTCCCACTACAACAAACCTGCCCGTGATGTTCAAATTCATAACTGCTGCGGCCACAGATGAAGCAGGTATCTCGCATGTCTCTCTCTGCTGTCCACTGCAAAACAACCACAGCTGTGACTATTTGGTCTATTCATACAATCAGTGCTGTCCACATCATGGACATTGTGTTTAATATCTTGTCTTTTCATTAATATTTTCATGAGTTATGACAAATTCAAAAGTCTTATCAGTTCGTAATTAATTTTTTTCTTTTCAAAACTGTAATAAATACCGGTTCATTGGTATGCCAGTATATGGTACACAATTCTAATTCATACAACCACAGTTGTAATATTGGTGTTTGTTCATACAACAGCTATAAGATTGTCTGTTCATACAACCACAGCAGTAAGATTGTTGTCTCTTCATACAACAGCTTTAAGATAACTTTTTGTTCATACAACCACAGGTAAGATTGTTGTCTGTTCATACAACAGTGCATACAACTATAGCTGCAAGATTGTTGCATGTTCATACAACCATAGCTGTAATATTGTTGCCTGTTCATGCAACCACAGCTGTAAGATTGTTGCCTGTTCATACAACAGTGCATACAACTATAGCTGCAAGATTGTTGCCTGTTCATGCAACCATAGCTGTAATATTGTTGCCTGTTCATGCAACCACAGCTGTAAGACTGTTGCCTGTTCATGCAACCACAGCTGTAAGATTGTTGCATGTTCATGCAACCACAGCTGTAAGATTGTTGCATGTTCATGCAACCACAGCTGTAAGATTGTTGCCTGTTCATGCAACCACAGCTGTAAGACTGTTGCCTGTTCATGCAACCACAGCTGTAAGATTGTTGCATGTTCATACAACATAGCTGTAAGACTGTTGCCTGTTCATGCAACCACAGCTGTAAGATTGTTGCATGTTCATGCAACCACAGCTGTAAGATTGTTGCATGTTCATACAACATAGCTGTAAGACTGTTGCCTGTTCATGCAACCACAGCTGTAAGATTGTTGCATGTTCATACAACCACAGCTGTAAGATTGTTGCATGTTCATGCAACCACAGCTGTAAGATTGTTGCATGTTCATACAACATAGCTGTAAGACTGCTGCCTGTTCATGCAACCACAGCTGTAAGATTGTTGCATGTTCATACAACCAAAGCTGTCAAATTATTGTCTGTTCGTACAATCTAAGCTGTACGATTATTGTCTGTTTATACCATATCAATAACAATGTGCCTTGTGTTTTTCATGGGATGTTTTCAGCCTCAGCAATTACCATATGAAAAGTGTTTGTCCACCACTCGGTTAGGTATTTATCCGACTACAATATAATTGATGTATGTGTTTGTATGTGCATGCTTGTGTATACACACTCAAAAACAAATATAAATTATATTATAGTTAGGTAAATACCTAGTTCTAGAGTGGTACGCAAATACATGTGTATCAATGTTTTCTTCCTAGGCAGCTAATATACGAGGCACAACACTTTCATGCATTATTCTATGACCCTTGAATAAAATAATTTTTTCTAAACCACCCATTGGTTAAGGTCCTTTAATAAATGTCTTAGGGTTCACTAAGTTGCTCTAACTCAAATAATATGGCTACCAATCAGCTGAGCAGGTTGCACGAAACTTTCATTGGTAATTAATTACATCCAGACAAACATAATTTTTGAGTACTCTGACAAGCTGTCTTCTGTATCTATGTGGACATAGAGCCATTGACAGGATAAACATCTTTGGAGTGACTGACATGACTGGGACACCGAAGCAGCAGCACGTGCTGCAGAGCTACACCCAATCAACACACAAACGAAGATGCTCTCACCTTGAGGTCCCTCAGCTCGGAGAACGTGTCAACGATGATGCCGAAGATGATGTTGAGGCCGATGGTGGTGATGAAGATGAAGAAGGAGAGGTGGTAGATGACCAGCAGGCCAAACTTGAAGAACGTGTTCTCCGCGGGGTTGTTCACTAGAGTCTGTTCATTGCCAAAGTAACGTGTATGTGTGTGTGTTAGTATGGTTAGTTGTGCCCATACATGTGCAATACAATTGTGCATGCATGCTTTGTCACATGCATTCAGGATCCTCACAGAAGATCAACTACAAAATCCTGCAATATGATATAATAACACTATTTTAAAAGCAAGTGTATCTCTTCAAATACTTCCCATTTTATTGTATCCAATTAAAAATATAAGTAATTTATGCTACTAATGTTACTCATGATATATTTTGTAGTTTATTGTTTTATGAAATATTAGGAATTCCTATAATTTCCAATAAAATTGCCATTACTCAGTATTCTTTGATTCTTGATAAATTATTATTACATCAGAGATCACTTTAAAACATTAGCGAGTTTACCTTTTGCAAAAGGATCCTGAATGCTTGCTTTCTAGTATAAAAACATTTGTGACATGCATGACATGTGACATGTATACAATTAAGTTCTTGTGCATAAGTGCTAATGCTGTACAGCTACACTACAAGGTGATGCAGATAACACTATTAATGTGTTTGCTGTTGTTTTATGAATGTACCTTATTTCATCATGAGAGATAGTATGAATAGCATAACAATCTATTGCATTGTGAGAAGTAGAACCTACAGATGGCTAAACCATCTTTCTATGAGAGAGAGAAGGAAAGAAAGTCCCAATATGTAAGAGTGCAAGAATAGGTTACAGAAAATAAACAACTGTTCTTTCTGTGATGAGAAATAGCTTTCATGAATAGACTCACTATCATGAAAGAAAGAGTGATTAGATAATCATATCTATCACCATGCGAGATAGCAAGAATAGACAATCACCTCATTTATTAAGAAAGTGAAAGTTGGAAAGAGTAGACAAACATTCCTCCTACAGTGTGCATTATGAGAATAAACATAACACCCTCCGAAGATCACCCTCACTATTTAGAGGAGGGTAGACATGGAGGGCGTCTATACCTCGATGTAGTAGAGTTCTCTGATGGTCGAGTCATGTTAGGAGTATACACTTGCTAGGTGTATATGCACCATATTCCTTTTTTAATTAGGGTTAACAGAAATAGGAAACATGGATAAGGTTGGGAGGAAGGAGGGAGAGAGGGAATGGGGGAAGGAAGGAACATCGGTTAGGTAAGGAACAAGGAAGGGAGAAGGCACAATAATAAGATATTGTATTTAGGTTCTCAACTGATATGCCAGGAGGCTAAGCAGGGATAGATATAAGGGAAAGTCTTTAATGGTGGAGAGGATTTGTAACATCTTCAACTGATCTGACGCCAAAGAGGAGGAAACAGAAAGAGTCCACAGGTCCAATGATGGCACGACTCCAGGAACAAAAGTAAATTAGAACCAGAAGATTGATAGGTATAATAAACAAATGGAGAGACAGGTGAAGGACCAGGGAAAGCATATTAAATGGTACTATTGCATTCCAAATAACTGTACAGGTCGGATGAATTAACGGTACTGGCTGGAAACATATCAGGATTAGAGTATAAATACAGGTGGCTGTACTAGTATATGGTGGAAATTTCTCAGTTACAATAAAAGTACAAGGTATACATTCGTTAGAATTAAAATAGAAGTACACAACAGAAGTTGTTCCCTGGGAAGTTTCTACCAATGTTAGCCATGGTTTATTAGAAGTAACTGCCTGTCAATCACTCCAGTCTGTGACGGAGTCCAAATACACCAGATTCCACAATGGCTATGCATTTAGCTAAAGCATAGGTCTACCTACTGACATCTCAGGTCAGGTCAGGTAGTTTGATCTGGTTACAAGTTGATAATTGTTTCAAAGAAATCAACATTGCTGAAGCAGTCCTAATTCCCAAATACTGCCATCATGGACACGTCACAATATGATAGCAGAAGTGACACACATGTCTCAGTTGTGCCCACACATCACTAAGGGTTGTCTTGTCATCAAAAACATCTAATGTAAACAAATTCCATTATAGACTCGCATAAGACCAAACATTTAAGTCAATATGAATATCCGCACATGTACAGCTGTTTGGAATGCAATAGTAGTCACTTGGAGAAGCAAGAACGATGGTGCATACGTACCTCAAATATATCCCCTATCAGACCGTAGCGTATCACCGTCACTGTGCACTGCCAGAGCGTGGCACAGTACATGCCTTCATCGGGGTCAAATGAGCTTCGCAGCAGGGCAAAGCTGACGAGGGCGTACAAGTAGAAGACTATGCAGCCTAGCACAGCCACCCACACGAGAGACTTCCCTGAAAGTCATGCGAAACACAGGCCTCAACAATAGGCTCACGTTAGAGCAGTTAATTAAAAGCACCGATTATAAGACACACATGGTAGCCATCTTGTAAAGAAGATGTGGGATGTTCAAGTTTATTTTCTTTGTTGATGTGTTTGTGAAGGCATTTGAACACACCCAAACACACACAGTGAAACACATTCCAAAGTGTGTGAAGTATTTCTTCTCCAAACACATTTCATTTAGATAGAAACAAACATGAATACAAATGCATAACATGAATGCATTAATATACTGGCAACTACCAGAACTACTCTTTCATTTCAAATACTTTCATTACGAAAGCAAAACAACACATCCATGCAAACAAAGCACATGCACATATAACAATATTTTATGATATGTGTTTCTTCCAAAATAAAGGGGGATTTTTTCACAGCAATGAGTGAATTATCCATCTGTAAATGTATCAATGGTCACTAAACATATACTGCACATACACATCACACCTACTAAATAAAGTAGTGATCACAAAGGAACAACAGTTACTAATGTATGGGAAAAAATTATTTATTTAGACAATAAATTTAAACCAAATAATACTTGAGACATCTAAAGTAAATGTGTTTATTATTATTATTGAAACTATAATTAAAACATGTTTACATACATGGTATATATAAGTGATGACTTGGTAAGAGTGCTGCATGTTGTAGCTTTGAAATGATGGCCGGTGGATCAATCTACTGAGGTTACCTGCAGATCACTACTCCCCAGTTTGTGTTTAATTGTCTTCATAAATGTATAGTTAATTGTATTTTAATTAAGCCTATATGACACCCACGATTCCCTATGTGACAGCCTGTATGAAACCCATGATTCTGTGTGTGACAGCCAGCATGACACCCACGACCTTATGTGACACTTACCATTCTGTGTGACAGCCTGTATGACACCTTTCAGCAGTTGGTTGTTGTTGACGATATTGAGCAGGTGAAAGGCAAAGAAGTAGCCTTGGAATAGAGTGCCTGCCACTGACATGGCCATGAAGATCTGAAAGAACGTCACATCAAACCCTGGAGAGATGTGATGCTTATACAATGTACAGCTGTACACACACATATGTGGAGTCTTCTGACAGATCATGTTTTTCTCAGAACTCAATAGGTTTAAATGATTTATAAAAACAAAGGCAAGTTAAAGGAGACAAATTATCACACATTTCTGTAAGTCAAACTTGGTGTTTTTATACATATTACTAACTGAAACACACATAATTTATGACATTAAACAACTCCAGTCAGAGTCCAGTGAATGTAAGTTTTGAAATCAAACAAACAGGTTTTGCAGAAAAATTACTCTGTCTATAAGCACACATATAAATACACTATGTACAGTGCTTTGGGCAAGGTAGGAATTTGCATAATGCAACTATAGCATTATTATTCCAGAGCAAACATGTTTTTGTGTGTTTCTAATGAGTTCTCACCCACTTCAAACCTTCTAATATATGTAGCAAGAAGAATCAACATAATATATAAGAAATATGAGACATACCTAACAAAGACAAAGTTCAGCTCTTAAATAGAGCATTACCCAGAACTTACAACAGTCTGCTCAAACAGCAGTATAGCTCTTCGCTGACTTGATTATTCAAACATCAACACAATTTATCTGGGAAGCATTCAGCTCATTCATGTTGCAATTACTGTGTGAAGATTGTCTGTACACATATCTACCACTGGCTAAAGTCGGTTACTAATGTATACAGCAGAGTGAAGTACCATGAAGTCAATGAGAGTAAATTGAAGCACCATGTAGTGAATGAGAGTGAAGTAAAGCACCATGTAGTGAATGAGAGTAAAGTGATGCACTATGAAGTGAATGAGAGTGAAGTGAAGCACCATGAAGTGAATGAGAGTGATGTGAAGCACCATGAAGTGAATGAGAGTGATGTGAAGCACCATGAAGTGAATGGGAGTGATGTGAAGCACCATGAAGTGAATGAGAGTGATGTGAAGCACCATGAAGTGAATGAGAGTGATGTGAAGCACCGTGAAGTGAATGAGAGTGATGTGAAGCACCATGAAGTGAATGAAAGTGATGTGAAGCACCATGAAGTGAATGAGAGTGATGTGAAGCACCATGAAGTGTATTAAAGTGAAGTGAAGCACCATGAAGTGAATTAGAGTGATGTGAAGCACCATGAAGTGAATTAAAGTGATGTAAAGCACCATGAAGTGTATGAGAGTGAAGTGAAGCACCATGAAGTGAATGAGACTGATGTGAAACACCATGAAGTGAATGAGACTGATGTGAAGCACCATGAAGTGAATGAGAGTGATGTGAAGCACCATGAAGTGAATGAGACCGATGTGAAGTACCATGAAGTGAATGAGAGTGATGTGAAGCACCATGAAGTGAATGAGACTGAAGTGAAGCACCATGAAGTGAATGAGAGTGATGTGAAGCACCGTGAAATGAATGAGAGTGATGTGAAGCACCATGAAGTGAAAGACAGTGAAGTGAAAGACCATGAAGTGAATGAAAGTAAAGTACCATTAAGTGAATGAGCCTGCCAACAGTTCACATTGGTAGCCAGAGAATCCAAGTCATGATTCTCTCAACTGCATCTGCTGCTCTAACCACTACACTACAGCGCCTCAATGTAGAGGAAGGAACGGTGAACATACCAAGTAATACAGGGTTGTCACACTGAAGAACTTCACCTCCAGCTTAGACTCATGGTCTTCTTTCTTGTCATCATTGTCATCATCTGAGTAAGGCGTGAAGCAACTCCTGGAGGCAGAACAAAACAAACTAAAGTAGTCATCCCTCTCTCATCAGTACACCACATTCCTTACAAAGTACACAAAGCACAGTAATAATAACTAACTGTTACAGTATTGTGAACTCAAACAAGTTGCCGTGACCATTTAATTGCTGCTGTTGGCAGTTATGGCACTGCTAGCAGCAGATAATGTCTTGATAAATCAAATACAACTCCAACAGCAACACAACTCCACAGTGGCATCCCTTGGAGAAAGGCTGAATACTTAATTCGTTCACTAAAATGTCAATAACTCAAAATAATATTTTTTATATGTCTTGGATACATCACAAGTGAGTAGATGAATTTTCCAATGCTGTGAATGATAAGAGAAAAATGCAAGTTACCTGTGGCACCTGGGGGGAGATACACTGACACTTGCCCCAAGTTGGCAGTTTAATACTAAGTAGATCATTTAACATGACTGCCATCAACAGTGTTTACTTCCAGTGGAATGTAGACAAGGAAGATCCTGCGTCTTAATGAGATAACAACATTTTCACGTGATGTAGTCTACTGTAATCAAAGACTGTCACCATGGCAATATGGCCACCTCACAATTAAGGCCACCCTAGGATATGCCCAAATTAATTATAGAAAGTTACTCTCGCTAATATGGTCACCAGACCATTCAGTTGTGCTCAGTCCCAATGGCTGACCCTAATAGTGAAGCTCCACTGTATGTGAATGTTTAAGTGAGTAAAATGTTAAACTCATGGAAACCACAGGAAACATTCATCCATGTTGCTGTGATCACACTAACCTATACACACATCATGGCTGGCAAGGAAGTATGAAGTATTCATCCATGTTGTAGTGATCACACAAAAGCTATACTTACATCACCTTGTTCTTCATGCCTGTGAGGCTGGGCATGGTTGGATGGTTGGCGAGGAAGTAAGTGATGAGGACGAGGAGGGAGAAGAAGTTGTGAACCCCCCCAAGGGAGTAGATGATGATGTCATACTCCTTGAGGTATATGACAGGGGTAGGGCTGAAACAGCAACACGGGGTCAGTGTCACCAATGTAATGTGACACTGTGGTGACAAATCATGTTCAATTAAGGTATTTTGTATAACGCATGCATAATTTTAACAATGACACATGATTATTTGTGATTATTATTTGTTACTAGTTATTACTATTATTTGTTATTACATGTATTATTATTGGTAACATGTAATTGTTGGTAAAATAAAAGAACATTAAAACTACCTGGCAAATTTCATAATTATCATGTAAAAATCACTTTGTATTTTTGTCACTATTGTAACATTACTGAGCAAAAGTGTGTACAATCTTAAAAAGTGAGCCTACATAAAATACAATACCACTCTCTATACAGCTTGTTTTAATGTGCATGGTGTGTGCATAAGTGGAGAAAAATTGTGTTTATATATAAAAAAGAGAAAAACATTTCATAAAGCCAAAGAGGAAACTAGCTATTAAATATATAAATGTATAACATAAACAAGGTGCCTATAAATAAAACAAAAGCAATAGTCAATATAATTGAACTGAACACAACAAAGGCTAAAGCGTTTGCCAACTGAGAATGAAAATAACAGTTATAATTGTTTTACTTCACCAGTAAAAGAGCAAGTCAATATGTTTTTATGAAATAATTTAGAAGTGTCACTTTTTATTACTTAAAAAATGAAATAATGTTAATAACATATTAATAATATAGTTGAGTCATTATACTTACTTCATTCTTATATAAACAGTCCTTAGATTTAACTAAAATAAATGGGTCATGTCAAACAGTATGTTTTACTTTGTATACTGATGTTATGAATTCATAATAACACATCTGCACATCTTACGGTTGATACTAGATTGATTAAATTTTTCACAAAATAAACCTGACGGAAAGTTCTAAGGTCCATTCAAAGAGTACATTTGAAATTAGTCTGAAAACTTGGAGTGTTTTAAAATGAAATAGTGGATGGATGTATAACTTAATATTACAGAATAATCAGGTTGTTAAATACATATGGGAATATGTTTGATGCATTATGGGCAGTGATTTTACAGCTAGCGTAGCAGCAGGGACCATGTCCAGACTACCTTTTGATATGTCACCAATGACTACTGCCTTAGCTACGACTACTACTTCTACAACAACTAAAATCTTACTCATAGAGTTCAGGTGGTATGAATGTGGCGTTCTTAGCGATGAGCCCATCAGTCAAAGAAGAGCGAGCATTCCACGTGAAGAGCATGAGAACATTGATGGCGACACTGAGCAAGAAAACCATTCTATTCCACATGAGCCTGTCGAAGCAAACGAGAGAAGAAAATCACAAATTACGCAACGTGCAAAGCGGCAGTCATTAATGGTCCATTCGGTAAAACAAGAGAGAACTCAGTGGAATGTACACAGTGCAGGATGAAAACCAAACTGTACCTCGTGGTTTCTTTAATATTCTAATAAACAACAGTGCTGAATATGGAGGAATGTTTCAATCTTCTCAGATCTGTTAATTTGAGAACCATCCCAACTCTTTACTGTTGAACTGACTGCTTAGCTTGGAGTGATCATGAACTTCTCACGTGGTACATTTGTTCTCTCAAACATTCCACTGATGTATGCTCCATGCAATTGCTGCTTCCATGCAGCTATTTGACATGGCAGCAGTACAAATAGAAAACGACTGGACAGAGACGACACGAGGTTTTGTGAGAGAACTGCAACTGCAAAGTGAGCCAGTGAGACTCCATACATCAAGTCATAGTTTGATTTACAGGATCTCACATCAACTGGTACATCCAAATGATTCACACACTTTTTTGAACAAAAATTGGTTTAGTAATCTGTGAAGAAAACATATTTTAAATATATGAAAAAATTGAAAATAAGCATTTATTGAGATTTTATTTATACATTTCAAAGTTAAGATTGATGTGTGTATCCTGTAAACCAGCTTATCAAAATGATGATGCCTGTGAAATGAATAACATAAATTAAGCTGAAAACACTGTTCAGTTGAGATGCCCATACTGTTCATCCTCAAACACATATACAATGCTCAGTTATTTGAAACAGACTGATATAAAGTCCACAATCAAGTTAGCATGTGAATACATCATCATCTTTTTTCATCTAAATAAAGACAACTGTTTAACATTAATAAATTGAAAAAAATTTGCCTTTTCATTAACTGCTCTGAATATCCAAACAAAACAAAATGCAAAGATACATTTTCATCCATACTCCTGAGCAAGGATATGTGGTTCTGGATGAAGTCAGTGGAAATTGAGATTATCACAAATCTGCAAAGTTCAGAAAGACGTAAAGTGTATTGGTTCCAACCCCACGCCCCACCAATAGACCCAACCCACCAATAGACCCACCCCACCAATAGACTCACTCCCCCACTACACCCACCCCACCAATACACCCACCCCACCAATAGACCCACCTCACCAAACATCAACTGATATGATGACAAACACAACAGTGTTAATATACCGTCCACCTATATGAAGTGCCACTACACTAATTTATTTCTCCTCCAATGCGTGGTGATGATGAACCTTGCACTTTACGTTTTATTGACTTTGCAAATTTCTACAACCTCCCTAAGATGAAGATCAATGTGACAAATTGAACGGTCACTGCTGTGACAGCAGTAGGGAGTCGACGCCCTGCAGGTCTTACTCATAGATGGCGGGCGCTATGATTGTCGAGTTGGGCAATAAATGCTCTTCGCCCCATGATGCCCGTGCATTCCAAGTGAACAACATCAATATATTGATGGCCGCACTCATCAGCAATGTCATTTGGTTGGCAAATTTCCTGTGGTCACACATGGATTTATACACACTTCAACCATAGGTAAATGTGATGAATATATACATCGTAATAAATGAAACAGTATTTTATATAATACACTTAAACATCTGAACACTTTGTTTGAAATAAATATTATTTACTAACAAATATCCTTTTTATGTGATCCATTCAATGCTGTATGAGTATCAAAGACCACTTTATAAAATTCCTTAAAACATTCTAAATATAACCCTTTCACAGCATATTTTGTAAAATACATTCCACTTAAAGGATCATGTCAGGAATATAATCAACCATATCATTCTATAACTTGTCTCAACTGTAGTTTTACAGTATTATAAGAATCTGGAGTTTATTAAATTATTGTTCTCGAGAATGTTTTACACTGTAAGCCCTACTAATAGCTTAAACAAAGTGGGATTAACACTGATCTGTCAACAATACAAACCAGTTCTTTGTGAAGAAGATGAGGAGTGGATTAGAGAGGATCTTGCGCTGATAGAAGATGTCTTTGAGGATGTCATCAGCCCACTTCATCAGGTCTCGGATCTTGGTGCTTTGAGAAGACCGGTCTATGCTCCACACCATCTTCTCCTTCACCTCCTCCCGGAGCACATTCTGAAAAAAATAGGAAACATTGTATCATCCCGGAGCATGATCTGAAACAACAGGAAACATTGTAACATCCCAGAGCACAATCTGAAACAACAGGAAACA
Organism: Ridgeia piscesae; assembly: GCA_025642075.2. Classification (NCBI taxonomy): domain Eukaryota; kingdom Metazoa; phylum Annelida; class Polychaeta; order Sabellida; family Siboglinidae; genus Ridgeia; species Ridgeia piscesae. Next base: position 371,977 of record JAODUO010000708.1, read on the forward strand.
TTGTAACATCCCAGAGCACAATCTGAAACAACAGGAAACATTGTAACATCCCAGAGCACAATCTGAAACAACAAGAAACATTGTAACATCCCAGAGCACAATCTGAAACAACAGGAAACATTGTATCATCCTGGAGCACGATCTGAAACAAAGGGATAAATTGTATCATCCCGGAGCAGAATCTGAAACAACAGGAAACATTGTATCATCTTGAAATACATTCTGAAACAACGGGAAACATTGTATCATCATGGAGCATGATCTGAAACAATGGGAAACATTGTATCATCCTGGAGCACATTCTGAAGCAATGAGAAACTATTCTTCCCACATTCTTAATACATCAAATTATGTTCTAAAGTTACACATTATATTGTCTTGAGAACAGAATCTGAGTGAGAAAAAACGAATTATCATCTCCACCCATTTATAATACACACATAAACTGCATTCTCGCATTCCAGCATGTGTTGTGGCTGATTACATCAGTACTAACCTACGGCATCTCTGGTACATGCCATTGAAAAATGGTTGGCCTCCAGTCATGATATAATTTTGGGTGATTTCAGCCAAATGCTTATCGTGTTACATGCAATGTTTGGGACGTAGAAGCATATATTTGAATACAGAAAACCATTCAGATGCTTGTGTGATTGGGCAGAGGGGATTGTTATACTGGAATTCCCAGAAATTGTTCATTCGTCTTCAAATTAGGATGGGTATTTGCACTGTTCTCATGGGTGAGGGAGTCGGACTAAAGAAGTCAACAAACTAGTTAGACTTGGGTTAATTTCTGTATTTCCTGTAGGGGTTTTGCCAGGGGTAGCTTGCATGGTTGACAGGAATTTAAACATGGAATTTATTATTTATGAGCTGGACTAAGCCAAGGTGACAGAGGCATGATGGGAAACATCTAAATAAGCATTTTTCATCTGTTAAGAATAAGAAGAATATATTTTTCATTTACATAGCTAATATACTCAAATAGTAATGCTAAGCAAAAGTACATATATTTACAAACATGCACATATATTATAAATGCATGGATGGACATTATTTGTACAGATGTGAAAGGACTGCGCATTAGACTGGAACGTATACGATGGGCGATGATAATAGAGTATCGAAGCTGTGTGCGGTATTCCTACAAAGCTTACAAACAATGTTGTCAATGACAGACAAGTGGTATGATTGTATTTGAAGTAAAATGAAGTACAATATCGGGAGGCTTCCCTAAATTGTTTCCCTTAGGTTTCGTTGAAAATACGGGAGATTGGTTCTCCCGTGCAGGAGATTGGGAAATTTGATGTATTTGCATGAATCTTCTGCCGAATGCAGGAGAGTAACATGTATGTTAGTAACTTCGGTAGTCAGATATGGATATGATTTCAACAAATGTTGCTCACATGCATCTAAGCATGCATAGAGAAAAATAGTGAGAAAAACCAAGTAACCTTGCTCTTCACACGGAAGTTGATCTTCTGTAGACTTTCATCTTTGATGATCTCTACCGACATTGTGTTTTTCTTGTAGTAGTTGAGAGCCTCCATTTGCCACGGAGTAAGCCCAAGGTCTTCTACACAAACAAATCAGTTACATCCTTATTTTACAACAAATACAAAACCACGTATATATATTTGTCTAAGCTTATAGCAACATTATCCACTATCGTCTTATCTACTTTATGTGGCACGTTCAGTAGTAATATTTACAACCTATTATTCATGTTTAATCATTTAAATTGTTTTTTTACATATTCATTTCTACATAATAAAAAGGTACATACTTTATGTGTATTCTGGCCACATTTGTGAATGGGACATTACACTATGGAGTTGATGGTATAAAAGAATAGTATTATTTTTATGTTACATTTCACACTTAATGTAGAGAGTATATCTTTTTAACACATAGACAATTAAGCAAACACACATTTTTCTCTACAAGTCATAAAAATATAATATAAACTCTCCATTTTTCTTTAAATGAAAATATGTCCCTTATTGCCATTTGCTACTCGTGTTAAACAGGTACCACAAATGTAATTTTAATTCACGAGGAATTCTGAAATATTTAAGGTGATAAATGTATTGAAGAGTTAGTTGTAAAATATCAAAACATTGCACTGATGCTCTGTTCCTTTGTGGCCCTGGGACTGACCTGTTTGTTCCTTGTGACGGGGTTCCTGGGTGTGATGTCATGGAGGCGGGCCAGCACCAGGTAGTACACAAAGCCCACCTCGTCCAGTTGTTCCTTCATGGCTGGAGTGCGTAGGATGGGGTCTGTTGGCTCCTGCGAACACATCCTCACAGCTATATCATCATGCTACACCACAGGGTCCTGACAGGTATAATGATGATATTGTAAGTTCTCTAGAAGCTACGCACCATAGGGTTTTATGGAAACATCAATTTTTCAGCTGACACAATAAGTTAATGCATACGAACTGTTTAATAATACAAGTCTGTGTTGGGTTCTTAAAAAAACATGGATATGAACTAAAATAATAACCATTTAAATGCATTTAACTGTATGCTGTTGAATTAAATATAGCTTAAGTTCATACATGTTGCCTTAGTTTATACATGTTGCTACATAATCATATATGCAGGCTAGCCTATGTACACATTATCCTAGGCATTATTCTCGTGCTATTATTTGTAGGTAAATTTTTTAATTCTAATCCAATGTTCAAATGTAGGCCTATATTTGCAATGTAACATTTGTTATTATTACATATTACATCAGTATTAATCTACTGGTAACTTATTTACTTATAATTTGAAAATGTCATCTGAACATTCAGTTCTGTGGGCAATTATTACGTTAGCATGAGACCTTGCTTCATGCGTTTAAAGAGTGTTCCGGGAGGAGTGTTCATTTGGGGTTAAATGTAAGCATGCTGAGGGGTTGGAAGAAGGGTGATTGAACAGTATCATTATATTTGCAAGCATAGGGCGACAGAGCGTACATGCAGGAGGGCTATATACAACCCTATATGATAAAGTGTATACAATTAACATATACGCACACACGCACCCACATACAAATACCATGGTTCCATCACAAGGTAACAATTTATATATTATTTCATACTCCAATAACTAATTCAAAAAGACCACTAGCATTCAGTAAATTTCATAGCTAACATTTTATCTGTGCAAAAGGAAGTTGGCTTCAACATTAGAATATCACGTGGTCCCACAATTTGATATTTACATCAACAGCAAGACTATATCCAACATTTAAAATATAGTTTGCCTGAACACTGTTTACTGAAGAGCAAAATCCCAATGGTTGGGAGGAGGTAAATCGCTACTAGTACAGACTACAACTGCCAGGTGGTGCTACAGTGCCATACCACAGGCGCGGCGGGCAGAGGTGAGGTGAGCTTAGACAGCCCTTTCACTGAAGCGGTAAGATGTGATGGGGTGGCCACTGCTAGGGCTTTTGGCCGGTCCGGCTGCAAAGAGATGCTCAGGTATGAGAAGAGCCTCTAGAGACAACGGCGAGTGACAGATGTAAGGTTAGAATACTGGTTGCTTCTGCACATGTGGGTCAATTCTCCACATTTATTACATTGACAGTAAGATCTTACAAAAGATTTTATTTAATCAATTACTGTTGATGATGAAAGAAACAGGCAAGTTCTTATATGAACATGGATAATATATGTATATCAAACTAAGCAAAGATACAGGTGGGTGAGGATTATAATATATATATATATATATATATATATATATATATATATATATATATGTATATATATATATATAATATGGAGGCTTTAGAAAAGTTACTATTTCAAAAGAATTATATTTCTATCTTGGATACTCCAGATTATTTTGAAGATAACGTTGAAAGCAAGCCACATACTCAGATGTCAGTGCAATAGGTTTCATTGTCACACCATGTTATTGTTTTTGCGCAAACTGTATATAACTAAAAAGACATATGAAACCAGTATGTTCTTATTATTACTCTTAAAGTAAAAAGGCACAATGAGAACATTACCACAACTAAAACTGTTTAGTAATAATAAATCACTAAAATATAATAAATGCATTACTGAAGAACCAGACATTTTAATCAACCAGTATTCTATCCTTAATAACAGATGTAATGAACAACTGCTGTTTTATAAGTTTGTCAAAACAGACAAACATCTGAATATGTATTGAATATATTGTTCATGGCTCCAAGAATGGTTTATTATATGATATGACTTATTTGGAGCAAATATTTGTGTTGTTGAGCGTGACGTTTCGGCACATCAGCTACGGGCCTTGTTCACATACTCATAGAAAATTGTTTGCTCCAAAGTAAGTCAAATCATACAATATCTGAATATAGAATAGTAGATATCAATAGTTAATTGCTTAAAGGCCACATGACAAAGGTTGCGAAAAGATGACGAAGGTCAACACGTTCAATCTAAATATCTTAAGCTGTGGAGCAAATTTTTTGAGTGGTAAATTCCCAGTCCAAAACATCTGAAAGGCAATCCATTCAAAGAGTGATTAAGTAATATGTTGTACATTCGTGGTAACTATACAGGTGTGTCGAGTCAATTGTTGCAATCAGACATGCACATACCTGGCAATACCCATACAGGTGGGGTGCCACATAATAACCACAATAACTCAATGATCAAATAAAATAAATAATTTGGGTATTGCACAGTATGCCTATGACATGCCACTACATGCAGGATCATTTAGATGGCTGAATCACCAACAAAGGATCATCTAGATGGCTGAATCACCAACAAAGGATCATCTAGATGGCTGAATCATCAACAACGGGTCATCTAAATGGCTGAATCATCAACAAAGGATCATCTAGATGGCTGAATAGTCAACACAGGATCATCTAGATGGCTGAATAGTCAACACAGGATCACCTACATGGCTGAATCACCAACAAAGGATCATCTAGATCGCTGAATCACCAACAAGGAATCATCTAGATGGCTGAATCATCAACTGAAAACCATCTAGATGGCTAGATCATCAACCAAAACCATCTAGATCATCAACAAAGGATCATCTAGATGGCTGGATCATCAACTCTGAGTTCTGGACAAAGGTATACAAGAAAAAGCATGCCATGCACATTAGGACATGCAGTATGTGTTGGTTGCATGCACAAGGCAGCATTATTTGTCCTGCATGTAATACTAATTTACTCTTGTATAATTCATCACTGTACATTCCCTTAAGAGGTATTACACTTATGCAACAAGTTAAGCAACACTAGGTTTGGTGGTTTAGCAACAGTTAAATAAGGGACTTCTAATTAATCTTACATCAGCAATCATTAACACCAAATGCAGTGTGTAAATCCATGCAACAGTTTTGACAAAGAAGTTCTTGTGCAAAGTGTGGTACACGCCATCCAATGAAAAGGTATACATAAGTTTATCACAGCAGAATAACCCCAGGCTCACTTCAAGTGTTCACATTACCATGGCCAGCATTAACAAACACTTCAGAAAAAAACACCCAAATACAGATATCTGACCACTAGTCTGTTTACATTTATCACAGGCTGATAGCTGACAGAATAGAGACAACCTGGGGTCTATAAAGCTGTCCTGGTTAGTGCAGGAAGCTGGAAGGCTCCAGTATGAGCTGCAGGAGACTTGCAAGCAGGAACTACAGCAGCGTCCCATGTCAACATGTCAACATGTCAACATGCCAACTAACATCAGTTGCCACAAGGGTTAGTTCACTGCACCCAATCAGGACGGCTTTAGGAAATACAAACACGGAACATTTCAGAAATTGGAAATGTTACTAATTTATTTTGAACTCAGCTGAATATTTGTATAAAAATAAATACAGTTCATTATGTGTTATAATAGGCACGTATAAATTAGGAATGTTGCTTTTGATAACTGACAACAAAAGATTAAAATTGTTTGTCAGCTGAAAATCTGTGTCAAAATTAATATAGTTAAAATGCTCTATAACAGGGAAATATAAATCAGGAATGTTGCTTTTGGTAACTGACATTAGAAGAAGATTAATGTTTCAAATACTTAAAGCCTTGTAATATGCAGGTTGCTTATGAATCAGCTCAGGTGAAGTACGATATGTTATATTTGAATGGAATCCTTCGAGACGAAGCGAAGCTGCAGGCCTATTTACCATGTCTGGAGCAACTGGTCCAATGAGATCCGATAAGGAAAATACACTCTTCTACAACATACATACACCAGGGCAACACATTACAAGAACTGAAGCGACCACAAACATGCATGCTCAACACATCCAAACTGTTGCAATGAAGGAACACACAACACACACCAGCAAGAGAATCCAAGACAACACTTTAACAAAAGAGGGTAAACAAACAGAGGGTAAATAGACATGCAGAACATGTGCCGTGTGAAGAACACCAATTGAAACACCAACATGTCCGCGTGACGTCGAGTCACAAACACACCATGGAAACACACATTTGTGCTTCAGGAAACTGATGTAATTTCTCTTATACAGTGGTAGTAGGTGCATGGCAAATCAGTTCATATAACATTTCAGTTGAATAGATTTAATTTGCCCAGAGCAAACATGTTAGTTGTGATGTGACAGGATGTCTGGTCCTACCTGGGACAGCTCATGACAGGTCCCCATGCAACGGTATATTGCCTCCTTGTCTAGAGTGTCTTTGATCTCCTGCATCAAAGGTAAAGGTAATGGTAAAGGTGAGTTCTTATTTAGCCATGCTATCGAATTTTTAGGAATGCTCCTAGCACTTTCTTATCCTTCAGTAAATAAAATAGACATTTTAATTTATGTGGTAAATAATCATTCTTCAAGAATGTATAAACAATGCAAGATATTTTAACTTTGATAAGTGGCATTATATCAGCATAATAATGTCAGTGGATGGGTCCACATTTGGCTATACATTTACTCCCATGAGGGATCTATAATTTCTCCTGACCTGACATAGACATCAAGCAGAAAGGAGTAATGGCTTTTAGGGTCTCTTCAATGACACAGAAAATGTGGGATGAATAAAACAAGTTTCACTGCAGCAGGAGGTGAACTGAAATCCCTGCATCATGAGCCTGCTGCTTCAACCACTAACACCGCTTTGTGGGGGTAAGATTGGGGTATGCTACACAGATGATGTTGTAACTGACCTTTGACACAAGCAGGGCTTCAGGGCTGTTCTCCTCAATGAGAGATATCAAGAGGTTTCCAATGCAATGTTTCAGCTCCAAGACCTGCAGAAAGTGTAACGACATTGAGCCTTGTGCAAACATTAAGAGTTACATCTGAAATACAATTAACACAGCACAACAAGGAAGAAACCATGAGTCTGAGCAGTATAATCAAATGTCAGGAAAATAAACTGGCTCTCAGCCTCTTGATTAATTCACTAGGATACTCTCAAACAGTTCCATAATATTATTACATGAACTAACAATATTTCTGTACACACATAGACCACTAAAGCCTGTTTCAAACCAGATTTCATTGGTTATTTAAAGGTATTAACTGCTATAGTGTAAAGATGTCAGCCAGGGTTTACCTTCTCTGTTGGACATTCCTTGTACTCTCCAGCTCTCAGGATGAAGTTGATGTAGTCTATCACCTTACTGTTGAGCATCACAGATCGGTTCAGTTGGTTCCCCTGCAAACACACCAACACTATAGAGTACTTTGCACTCAAACACGCCAACACTGTAGAGTACTTTGCACTCAAACACACCAACACTGTAGAGTACTTTGCACTCAAACACACCAACACTGTAGAGTACTTTGCCACTCAAACACACCAACACTATAGAGTACTTTGCACTCAAACACACCAACACTGTAGAGTACTTTGCACTCAAACACACCAACACTATAGAGTACTTTGCACTCAAACACACCAACACTGTAGAGTACTTTGCCACTCAAACACGCCAACACTGTAGAGTACTTTGCACTCAAACACACCAACACTGTAGAGTACTTTGCACACTCAAACACACTAACACTGTAGAGTACTTTGCACCCTCAAACACACCAACACTGTAGAGTACTTTGCACCTCAAACATACCAACACTGTAGAGTACTTTGCACTCAAACACACCAACACTGTAGAGTACTTTGCACTCAAACACACCAACACTATAGAGTACTTTGCACACTCAAACACCAACACTGTAGAGTACTTTGCACTCAAACACACCAACACTGTAGAGTACTTTGCACTCAAACACACCAACACTGTAGAGTACTTTGCACTCAAACACACCAACACTGTAGAGTACTTTGCACTCAAACACGCCAACACTGTAGAGTACTTTGCACACTCAAACACACCAACACTGTAGAGTACTTTGCACTCAAACACACCAACACTGTAGAGTACTTTGCACTCAAACACACCAACACTGTAGAGTACTTTGCACTCAAACACACCAACACTGTAGAGTACTTTGACACTCAAACACACCAACACTGTAGAGTACTTTGCACTCAAACATACCAACACTGTGAGTACTTTGCACTCAAACACACCAACACTGTGAGTACTTTGCACTCAAACAACCAACACTGCTAGAGTACTTTGCACTCAAAACACCAACACTGTGAGTACCTTCACTCAAACATACCAACACTGTGAGTACTTGACACTCAAACACACCAACACTGTAGAGTACTTTTCACTCAAACACACCAACACTGTAGAGTACTTTGCACTCAAACATACCAACACTGTGAGTACTTTACACTCAAACAACCAACACTGTGAGTACTTGCACTCAAACACACCAACACTGTGAGTACTTTTCACTCAAAACACCAACACTGTAGAGTACTTTGCACTCAAACACACCAACACTGTGAGTACCCGTACACTCAAACACACCAACACTGTAGAGTACTTTACACTCAAACACACCAACACTGTAGAGTACTTTGCACTCAAACACACCAACACTGTAGAGTACTTTGCACTCAAACACACCAACACTGTAGAGTACTTTGCACTCAAACACACCAACACTGTGGAGTACTTTGCATACTCAAACACACCAACACTGCTGAGTACCTGGTACACTCAAATATACCAACACTGCTGAGTACCTGGTACACTCAAATATACCAACACTGCTGAGTACCTGGTACACTCAAATATACCAACACTGCTGAGTACCTGGTACACTCAAATATACCAACACTGCTGTGTACCTGGTACACTCAAATATACCAACACTGCTGTGTACCTGGTACATTCAAATATACCAACACTGCAGAGCATACATGTTAAGTTTTTGAAAAGCCAATATGGGAGATTTATATGTAAATTGGAGGGTACAATTATCCTGTACAATAGTTCAAACAGTGCTTATCGCATTGAACTACTTACAAGACAACATCTATATTAACACTAAGGTCAAGTGTTACAACACTGAATTCATACCAAAAGTTCAGATAGTATTAAAATTAATCACTGAACTCAGTACAAGGAGTAATTACTAGCACTTGCAATGTAAAACCCATAATAGAAGTACATGTAATACTTACGACACTGAACTCGTTGAGGGTGTCAAAGAGTTCTATGGCAAGGTCAATGTTCTGAGCGTTGATGTTGGAGTAGACGAGAGACACAAACTGAGTCGTCTCAGCCACCAGGTTGAAAGACTTCATGTTGTCTGGCTGTTCCCGCAGGTAGTTCTGTACACACCCACACATCATTGCCATGTGACTGTGATCATGTGACTGCACTCGTAATTTATATATACTACTACTTTCATGTTAACTCTCAGGATGAACTTGATGTAGTCAAATTATAGACATGTTATTTTGCTTCCCCAAACACATCCCGCATATAGTTTGACTAAATTTTATAAAGAATATTGGACATCCAATTATTGAAAATGTCACTAGCAACATATAGATAAGATGGCCATAAAAATTGAGTTAGTCACACCTTTGGAAAGAAGATGTATTAATCTTTCCAACGGTGTAAAAATTATGGACATATCTCACACACAGCCAAAGTTATTGGACGCTGAACATGCCTAGGGTAGAAAGTTTCAAATGGAGAAAAATGCATTTGAAGTTCGCGGTCACATAAGCACACAGTCGAGTACATTGTCGATCCAAAATCGGCCGTTTTGCTTCTATTACTCCATTTGATGCATTCGAAATAAACTCCCAAGGCATGTTCGCTGTCGAAGATATATCATGCTAACTGTTTACTGAAATTATTACAACATAATCCGAGTATTTAGCAATGTTTTGTAGCAGCGACCCGATCAATTCCACGTTGTTTACGGCTAGCGAGAGCGCACTGCGCCTGCGCGCACAGCTCTAAGCCAATCAGGGGCCCGCTGTCAGCTCCTTACGGCGTCTAGTGACGTTTGTTCACAGATAGGCCTCTCGCATTAAATGCTGCTATTGGCTTACAATGACGTCAGTGGGAATTTCTACTACAAGAATCCGAAAGAGGGCGTCCAGGGCTTTCCTGTAGTACCAAATAAGTCCGCCATGCGTTGAGGGAAACCCCAAAGAATGCGACTTGAACTAGTGCGATTTATCGGTTCTGTTTTACGAAATTCATGCGTGAAATGTTACGTAGTGTGTCTAAAAAGGCAATAAAATGTACTAAATAATAATGTAAATGAGAAATAAGCATTGCCAATTGACAAAAAAGATGCAAAAGTAGACTTTGGTGAGAAAAAGTCAAAATCGTCGAAATTCATCGTTACATGTTTATGCGGTGTTTTCTCGAAATCAAGTTCGCTGACATACGACTCATTTTGTTAGAACACGTCATATATATATATATATATATATATATATATATATATATATATATATATATATATCACCATATATATGTATATATATATTATATATATATATAATTATATATACTATATACATATATATATATATATATATAATTATCTATATACATATATATATATATATATATATATATATATATATTTATACATATACATATATATTATATGTATATTATATTATATATATATATATAGTATATATATATATATATATATTATATATATATATATATATATATATACATATATATTATTTATATATTATATATATAATTATATATATATATATATATATGTATATATATAATATATATATATATATATATATATATATATATATATATATATATATATATATATATATATATATATGAGAACTTCTATTTAGCATAGAAAGCTTGGACAGAGAACATGGTGGAGACTTTGTCGAACAGAGGCAAATCCAACCTGCAGGTATTGGTTCCAGAAGTAAAGAAATGGAGAGAGAACTGGCTATTTGACAACCAATGACAGAAAAGACATGGAGATCTTCGGTGTCCTAAGCTACTTGATCTGAATTTATGACAACTGTCTCTGAACAAGTTGTGCAAACCAGATGGACACATGAATGACTTTCATAGGAACTGCTAGATGAAGACGACACTGTCCTTACCTGAAGTCCACGATGCTGGCCGTCACACATGTGTGCCAAGACACGCAGGACAAGTTCTATGTAGCCGTCATCCCTCTGGTTGACCGGGGCCATTCCTTCCTCCTGGAAGCTGTCCATCAAACTGTTGTCTCGATTGTCATCTTCTCCCTAGCAGCAGACCAATATTCACATGACAACAAGACAATGTGTCACGTCCATCAACCACACACTTGCTGCTTATGAAGAAACATAGAATAACAAGAGCAGATGAGTTAACATCAGTGAAGGAAAAGTAAAGATTACATATTGTCTCTCTCATAATGGAACAGTTGATTTATGCTCCGTTAGGCAAATATTATATATATATATTATATATATATATATATATATATATATATAAAACAATATAATTATATGCCTGTACACACACACACATACACATATATATATGTGTGTGTGTGTACAGGATATAATTATATTGTTGTATGTTGGTTATACATATATACAGCTCCTGTAATATATATATATATATATATATATATATATATATATATATATATATACAGGTGCTATATATGTATAATAAAATATAACTTATCACACAGAGCTACAACTGAATGTGTTTTTTGAGTGTTTCTGCAATGGCAATGCTTAACCGAGATGACTTGCATAATTTTGATAGTGACATAGACTGGTAGAGGTTAATCAATTGACCACGCTGAGTGAACCTACCTCCAAGCCTCCCTCAATGGCTGCCATCTCAATGCTCTCGTCTGCAATGAGCATGTCCTGGATCTTCTCATTTGGGTAGCCGTTTGCCTTCACCTGCTTGGGCTTCTTCTTCTTAGGGGGTGGCTTCTTCTTGGGTTTCTTCCCATCTTTCGGTTGTAGCGCTCTACTTTGTAGTGTTGACAAACTCAACTTCCTCTGAATGGGACAATGGAAGTTATGATGAGACAATGGAAATTACAGTATGACAATGGAGTGACAGTGTGTCTAGATGATGACAATATGACAAACAAATACAATTTTGACAATATAAAAAACAATGTCATAACTGAAGTGACAAAGTAGAACATCACATATCATGATGAACAACACAAAAAGTAATGGGGAAGAGAAAATTGTGACAATTATCTCATGGATACATACATTTCACGTGACAGCAGAAATCTTGACTTACATTGATGTAAACAGTTACTGCTGACAAATTAAAGCATATATGATAATTTGAAATGTTACTTAACATAGTAATGATAGCTTACTATTGTTATTCTAATCTAAAAACTGTAACATAGGATACATAGTAATATGAAACTTATAATGTATGAGTCTGTAAGATCTACTTTTCACAAACAGTTCAGTTATTAAACATTTTACATATATAATTTGTGAACACACTGTACTCATGGGGCAAATTGGTTGAATAATGATATCACATCAATGTCATACATTACTCCAGTGTAAACATTCTGACATCGAAATTGAGACATCAGATTAACACATTGCATGTGCTACCGGTGCATCCCATTACACAACTGCTGACCTGCAGCTGTGGTCAGTGACTATCACATGCATGCTATGGGGAAAACTAATACACCTCCAAAGGTTCCTCTCCAAATTCATTCACAACATACACGTTAGGCAAAACCAGATACAAATAAGCCAAACACCAGGAGTAAGAAAGCATACAGATTTATACCAAGTCCACCCATTGTGAATTAGTTAAGTTCGCACCCACAGCACCGTTAGGAAAAATTATAATCATTCAATTGAACAAGAGTCCTTAAAAAAAGCTGTCCTGCAATCAGACACAAGCCGAGCAGTGGAGGGAGCTTCAAGTATAGAAATATGTACAAATGTTAGAGTGCATACAAGATATCAGACAATGCATTACATGTCAAAAGCATGCTGAATTGAGTAAAAACTTAATGGCTATGAAAAATATATCATAGAATCTATTCTAGACATATATAAATAACCATGGAATGGTAGTAAACAACACACAACAAATAAGTAATAAATGCAACATTCTAAGTTTAATAGAATGTTTCTATCTGCTTGAATGCAGCCTACAGGTGAAAGAAAGGCCACGATGCTTGTTGGTGCGGTGTGGTGACGTGACTGCATGCTGTGACTAGGTGTACTAAGGAAGACTTGAGACGCGAACTACTTGCCACATCGCCAAAATAGCGCCTCTTCCTCAGCACGGCTTCCACCTGCTCTATTCCCTGTGAATGGCCAGTGACATGATTGACAGCCGACTCTTGATTGACAGCTTACAGACTACTGTAAAGGTCCTTTTTAGTTTTTTGTTATTTTATTTTAGGATGATTTTATGAAAAACTAATTCTGTACAATGACATGCTTGCTGAGTGGGCAAATGTATTATTACGTTTTAGTGAAATTTGTTGGACAAACTATAAAATTGTGTTTGATCAAATATGGTTGAAATCCTGTGAACGTATGTTCAGGCTCTACACATTGTGACAAGGCTATTAAAACAATTCTTTTTGATTTTAATAAAAAAATATGGACTATTTTACAAATTGCCAATGCATAATACTTAAAATTATATTCATTCACTACAAATTAAGACAACAACAAACCTTACTCATAATGAAAAAGGAATTTTACTGATCACTGTGGATTTATAGCTCTTCAATAAAGTTGCCCTATCATAAAAAACATAAACATATGAAACATGTTTTTGTAGGTATTTGTAGGCAGGTTGTGAATTCACTCAATAAAACATACCCTAGATACAAACAATAAATTTTGCTCAGCTCAACCCTATATGTGTCAGGAAACTGGCACTTGCTAAAGTGCCAAAACATTATCCAATAACCATCTATAGGTAATGGTATATCATTTGAGGACAAACAAACATTTGAAAGTCTATAGATCAGAGATTGACTTTAGTGATGAGTGCATACCCAGAAATTGATTAGAAAAAAGTACGTTTTGTCACACAATCATTATTAACAAGTGGTTGTTGGCTGTGGTCTAGAAAATAGGTGTAAGTGGACTATCCGAGGGTGGGGAGTGATTCAGGGTGCCTGTGCCAATGCACTAGTATGCATATCTCTATTATCATTATTCAGAGGGTACTATTAAACAGTGGCCTCAAAATATTATGTTTTTCTGTTTGTCAACTGATTGTCAAGATTTTGAATAGCACAGTAACAAATGTGGATAGATTGACACATACATTAACAAGTTATGTAATGCTGAACATTGTGCTTGGTTCTACAAATCCTTGTGCGAGTCTAAATGGTAGTTACAGCATGCAATACTGACATTAATAAAAGCAGTTCTTTAGTCGTTTAATTGCAGATATTCACTTCGTGACATTAGTAAGCAACACTAAGATAATTAAATTGAGCTGAATTAGAATGACAGTGTAAGCATGAAGATGTAAGTTGCATAGTTTAATCTGCTGCACAGAACAATCCACTGAAACATGCCTGGGTGGTATAATTCTGACCAGTTTGTTGGATCAGAATCCCTTTTTAGATATCGCTCCATGAGATTGTAAGAGACTGTACTAGAGTGGCAATAATGCCAGAGTGACTGTGTACATGATATTGCACAGGAGTGGCAATAATGCCAGTGACTGTGTACATGAGATTGTACAGGAGTGGCAATAATGCCAGAGTGACTGTGTACATGAGATTGTACAGGAGTGGCAATAATGCCAGAGTGCCTGTATACATGAAATTGTGCAGGAGTGGCAATAATGCCAGAGTGCCTGTATACATGAAATTGTGCAGGAGTGGCAATAACGCCAGAGTGCCTGTGTACATGAGATTGTACAGGAGTGGCAATAACGCCAGAGTGCCTGTCTACATGAGATTGTACAGGAGTGGCAATAATGCCAGAGTGCCTGTGTACATGAGATTATACAGTGAGGCCACAGCAGCGTGGTGTCAGTGGACACTCAAGATGGCGCGAGAAATGCACAGCAAAACCTGCCATAGTGGACGCAGTGGACAACTAGACAACATGGACAACTCTCTAAATACAGGAGAAACCTTTCAGATTATTATGGGCATGTGTCGTTAATTGATAGCCATATTTTACATGAATTGACAGCATTGTTTGTGCAACCAGCCTGTGAATTGTATGTGAATTATCACTTACTTTAGGGTATTTTATTGGAAACATGCAACATTTTGGTCTGTCACACATTTCCAATAAAATGCTCCAAAGTGAGTGACAATCCTTACACTATAACAAAATCTTGGAGTCATGAACAATATTTTCTATATCAGCCTGTGAATGTTAGAGGGCGGAGCATTCTATGGTACCTAATGGTATAGTTACAGCAATTCAAATTGGTAAATTCTGAACAATTCTACATGTGTCTGACCCTTGGTATAATATTCCACAAGTCTCCAGAGAGTTATCACTTTGAATTATATAACTTCATTCTTTACTATGCTATGCTATGCTATGCTATCCTACAGTAAACATGCATTCAGCTTTGCAGATGTGCTTCAACATTTCCCACAAGTTCCCAAATTTTGAAAGTACACATGCTTCTGCATATTACAATTTCCAAATGTCATTAAATGAACATTGTCATTCAGATTCTTTAGAAATTCCCATGCACAGGCTGGTTGACAATAAAATGTGTGAGACAATGACACTTATCACAGAAAATGAGAAACCTTAGAGTGGTTTACGCAGCATATCTGTTGGAACAACACTGGCTAGTTCTTAGCTTAAGACCAAGCAACAGAATTAGCCAAACAGCCTCTGTCTGTAAGAGACAACCTGTCCATGTCCAGCCACTGTCCGCTATACGCAGGTCTTACAGATGTGACAGGTGTGAGGAGACAGAGGGAGGACCTACCTGCATGGCAGACTTGCCAATGGCCAGTGTAGACTGCATGTTCTTGGTCTGTGACATCACTTCCTTCTCCCGCGCCCGCTGCTGGGCCAGCAGTGAGCGTCTGCACACAACAAGTCATGTGTCAATGACCACTGTAAACTACACACCCCAACTGTTGACACTCTGATGTGAGTGAAGATGTCATGTCTTACAAGTGTCTACCCACTGGTGCAGCAGTAGACCGAGGGCACCAGTCATCATCATTACACTGTTTTCAACTTTAGTGTGTCCACGGGGCCACTCAACTCATCCAGTTGACCTATCCAGTTGCTTAGTGATAATAATTTGATCAAGCAATGACAAAATAGCTGCCGAACACGTGCATTAACTTGTATATTTTGTGGAAATTCTGGTTTCAGAACATTTCTGTTAAGACAAAAACATAAGTGAAAGTTGTAAAAGTGTCAAATGTATGCAGGAGTGTTTGATCCGTTCATGCCACAACAGAAATATAATGTAATTCACACACATAACCCTTGTCAACATTGTCTGCAACTAACAACTAAATTTAATTACATTTTGTTGCTTATACACAATGCGCCATGGAGAAAAGCAGGAAGTGAAGAAAGTGATTGTGTGCTGTGTTGAAGTGTGGAATCTTTTACTACTCACCGTTCTTTGATAGCGAGTGCTGAGAGATGCATTCTGTTTCGTATGGCAGCAAAGAAGCTCTCCTCTCTTGTTTGCAGGAAGTAGTGCAACAGGGAGTCCTACAGCAATAAACAAACTCAATTATCTCATGTTAAAATATACTTTATTTATCCAAATATGCAAGGCAAATTAAATTTTAAAACTAACTGCATTATAACAACTTAACAAACACAAGTAATTATATAATAATAAAGTAACTTCCATTGTGCCTAAATCATCAAAACAAGAGTTAAGGATAGAAATAAGTGACTAAATTTGTTAAATTTACTTATAAAAATACCCATCTGCTGCTTACACAGAGAGGAAATTTTTTTCCAGGCAGTATTCACCAATGATGTTTGTTATGACATATATTTATAAAACTTTATCATGTTACGCTTGTTATGTAAACATTTCACATAAAATCAATAGGTGTTTTAACATTGGGACAATTACAGAAATCTGGGGGAAAACAACTTGTGTCTGAATATCTCAGGTATCAACACAAACCTCACCAGTGACAAATACAAAATAAAGATACTACATTTTTCCAAATGGTCATAGATTAATCATGTGTGTGTAAGAGAACAGGTTGCATAAAGCTGTGAGTGGTATGAACTGTACCTGGACGTCCTCATTGGCATTGAAGAGACTGAGACAAATGAACGCGAGGACCTCCTTCGCAATCTGGTCACTCGGTCGGGCCAAGTGAGGCAGGACCTTCACCATCGCTCCCATCTCATTCAGCTCTAGTTGGAGGTCATGGATCAGAGCCACCTGTCTACAAACACATCTCAATCAGCTCTAGCTATGATAATTTGCTACGATATGCAACACATGCTTAGCATGAATTTTGCACCACCCTACCTTAATTGTATAATATGTTGTACATAAAAGAGATACTCTACAAACAACCTACTTCTTCAGCATGTGCTCTTCTAGTAACCTACTTCTTGTGGTCTTGTGGGTTCTCCTCCCAGTTTTGAGGCAGTTTCCTCTCCTCGTTGTGGATGATGGCTCGCAGCAGCTGCAGACAGCGGATGTCCAACTCCTCCTGCTCCAGACGCTTCGACTCAGACGTGATCTTACGGAACATGGACGACGATATCCTGTCGTAAACAGAGACAGTTCTTAGCAGAGAGGCGATGATGGAGACAGAGACAACTCATAGCAAACAGGGGTTGTGTTAGATTGCTGGTTTATAAATTAATCATTATTAAATATATTATTATATATATATATAATATATATATATATATTATATATATATATATATATATATATATTATATATATATATAATAATATATATATATATAATATATATAAATATATATATATATATATATATATATATATAATATATATATATATTATAATATAATTATATATATATATATATATTATATAACTGTATATATATAATCCATATATATTTTGGACAAATAAAGAATAATTTAATCTACCAACTCTGGCAGTTTGAACAGTCAAAACAGACCACTTTTTCTATGCTATCAAAAGTTATCAAAGTTTTCTTTATGTAACACATATATTAAAAAACATTGGTGAATCTAATAATGTGAACTCACACAAGCTGTTCGATGAGTTTCTTCGCCAGTTCGATTCGCTTGGAGATTTTCTTCTCATTTGGCCGCAGGAACCTCTTGAGATGTTCCTGGAACTCTTCACCCAGGGGTAGCTCCTCATCACCCCCAATCTCCGTGTACGCTGACACACAATCACCCCAAGGTGTCAGCATAAACAACACTTGGAAGCTTATTTATACTAACACTTGCTAACCATTACTTAGTTATGCTAAACTATAGCTTACTTGTACTAACTGTTACTAACCTTTACTCAATTATATTAAACAATATTATCCTTTATTGTTTAAACTAACCAATCATTATTTCCACTTTCAAATACTAACCCAGTGATTAATTCAAAACAAAACTGACTCTATAAAGGCTTCCTTGTCCATTTGTTAGCTGTGTTTTTAGCCAAACATTTGGATTTTTTTTATCTGATTCTGAGGTGATATCTCTGGGATAAACTTCAGTTTTTTTGTACCAAGAAGAATACAGTTCTCTATCTTGTTTCTAGATTTTGTGACATTCATGATTTCATGAAATGCCAAAAGTAACAATTTAATATTTGTCTTAATTTTATCTATTATGTGCAACTGTGCATGCACCAAAGTGTGTGCAGCATTAAAGGCTATTTAGTTAAACAACAAATAAAATAACAAATCACTTAAGAAATACAAACGTCTTTTGGTCTTTGTCTTGAGTTGAGCCAGCACTGTGTTTGGACCTCCATACAGCAGACTTCCATTGACGGCAAACGTTCTCAGCATAGCATTCAGCTCCAGTTCACTCGCGTATACTTCCTTCTGGCCCTACACATTGCAGATGCACTTCTTTAAACTGAACCTTTTCTTCTATCACAAATACTATAAGATCAACCTTCAAATCAAGTCACAAAGGTGCCCCAGAAGGCAAAGGTGAAATCAAGAAATGGCTCTACAGACCCACTAAAATATCACTGCCTACAAATTAAGTATGAAAAGAATTTTTTTCAGATTTAGAACATGATAATGGGTTGTCATAAGTGTTTCCAAAGGCCACAGAATATATCACATTATGTATTAGTGGGCTGGGGTTTGGTTGTCATTACACACTTTGAGGGAAATAAATTGTCACCATGGTGCCATCTAGATGGTAGAAAATATATTAATTCACATTGTCGCTAATGCCACAGACTGCTCAGAATCTCACCACATACAAGTGGGAGTTGGTAGTTGTTTGAACCACTACTAATCACTACAAAGTTCTGGGGCTATGACAAGTGCATGAGACAACCTGTGAGGCATGAGACCCACCTTGAGACTGCTGCCCTTCTGCTGCCTCATCCTGTTGGCCGTCATGATCTGTTCCATGAGACCTTCCACCACTGTCGCTGGCAGGTTGGAGCTGGGCACGAGGACCGTCATACAAGACACGATGGACTTGAGGTGACTCGCCTGCTCTATCAGGGGGATCACGGCCTCACAGAAGTTCTACACAGAAACACAGTGTCAACGGGCCATGGTAACAAATGTATGACATCTACACAGAAATACAAAGTGTCAACAGGCCATGGTAACATAGGCCTATATCTTCTACATAGAAACACAGTGTCAGTCAGCCATAGTAACGCAAGCCTGTGTCTTCATGAGTCTGAGTGTAGAGGTGCAACATACAATAATAATCATTATGGACAGTAACAAACAGTGATGTACAAGAGTCATCAATACAGCAAGCACACATGCACCATGCACCAATATGTCTTCTATATTTCAAACCTGTTTCACAAATATTACAGCAGACGTCTCACAGTGTGACACGTACAACAGTGTACAGTGACTTACCACGAGTGAGCGAGCGAGTTTGTCTGTGATGTCCACCTCGGCTGGGTAGAGCTCTTTCTCTGGAATGTAGAACTTGGTGAAGAATGCCTGCAACACACAGAGACAGTGTCATGAACCATATTTGTACAACTAGCCCCAGTGTCACTAGGAAAGAAACATACACTTATTGTACCAGAAACAACTAACCTCACTGTAATCTTCTAATGAAAGAGAAGACTACCCAATATAACTAACACAGCAGTTCCTTAGAAACGAAATTATGCAAGAGGTGCTTGCTACACCAGGTATAACCACCCTTTGTTCTTTAGTGGAAGAAGAAACACTTGTTACACCTGTAACAAGCAATAAAACACTTGGTATACAAGTTGCAACTAGCCAGGGCCCAGTTTCATGGAGCATACTTAACACGACGTAGCATACTTAAGGCGACGTAGCGGGCGATAACCTGTTGAAAGCCTAAAACATCGTAAAGTTACGCTAGTTGCATTTCACGAGTCTGCTCCATAGTTGCACTTAGCTGCGCCATATATTTAGTAGGCATAACTTTACGCTAGTTGAAATATTTATGGTATGCTCCCAAAGTTGAAATGTTTACGGTATGCTCCCGACACGCCCACTCTCAACATTGACTATTTGCGACCAGTAGACCACATAATTGCGTGCAAAGTTACACGGCTTTATGAAACTGGGCCCTGGTGTTCCCCTAGTAATGAATGGAACACTTTTCACATCAGCCCAGCTGTCCCCTAGCAACAAGAGAGAGACGCACCTGAAGTACAGGCATGACTGCATCAAAGAAGTAGTGTAGGGTGGAGTGGACGACACTGACCACGTCATTGGGGTCAGCCAGCTTCCTGCAACCAACATCACTACTCACAACACACAGCCGATGTCATGTACCGGTCAAACATATAACATAACATACATACTAATTTATCAGCACCAAGTTTGCTTAAACATTTCATTCATGTTTCAATAACATACATTTTAGTATACCACTATCACAATTAGTTTAACAAGAACTGTAATTATGTGTGTAATTCCTAACAAAGGGGAGAGATGGGGTTATAACCTTCTGGCGATTTCCATACACCTGCAATCATATAAAACCTGCAATAAGGTTATGTGAAGACAGAGAGTGACACACAGTGGTGCTGATGTTATAGAAACACAGACACAGCACAAACAAAAGTCTGATGGTTAGTTACGTTTTCGATGGTTTCTTCTTGAGTAGTTCTGTGGTGACGGCCGTGTTGTGTGCCATGTACTCAGTCAACTCGTACGCCTCACGCATGATGCGCTGGAAGTACTTCCACACGTTGCTGCAACAACAACAACAACACAGTCTCAGTCACACTTCAGCCATCATACAACGTCAATACTGAACACATAGATTCTTATTAGAAAACCATTTACCATCTATAGTAACAATTGCAAATAGCAAAATTAACTGCGCTTGTACAGTTAAGTTTACCAGAGAAGCTGTGAGAAAGACATCAGTGACTGGCTGAAAGAAGACATTGTGTGAGCAGGGAGAAGAATGGGAGACAGTGCAGCATATCGGGGACTCATCTGGGCAGCTATGTCTTACATGGAAAAATTGAATAGATCAAGAAGTGTATGTACTTCAATCTGAATTATCATGTTCCTCTTCACAACGTTGGATTCAAATGTGTGTTACTCTGAAGACGTTAGACTAATTCTTAGATATTCACAGGGATGTCTTATCCATCTGCACCACTCAGTGCCACAAGGAAGGATACCCCCCACTCTCAACAGCACCATTCTCTTCATGTGAACCCGTCTTATATGCCCACTAGACTTACCCATCATGTGGGAGGTCGCCTGCCCCACTCTCGACAGCACTGCCAGCAGTCTTCATGTAGACCCAGAGGAAGTACTTGAGGAAGGGTTGCTTGAGGTTGTTGTCAATGCTGGCATGGTTCATAATCAACAACAGCTCATCCACAGTCAGGATCGTCTGACACATCGACTCAATGAATCGATTCTCCCCCTGCAGCCAAAACAACAGAGCGTTTTTATCTCATACGAGTAACATTAAACCTACTAATCCCCCTGGGTTACTTTATTATTTCCACCCCTGCCTATCATACGGCTACACCAGAACTGACCTCAGCACAAGTGGCGAGCAGGTCTATGAGGTTGATGAGGTACTTCAGTTGCTGGGTCTCCTCGTGTTGACTCAGCAGTTTCTCGCGGTGTTCCCGCGGCTGGTCGAGGACGTAGGCGAGTTTCTGGTAGTCCTGCATGATGTACTTCATCACGTACGCCTGGTTGCGCTTGAGGGTGAGACCCGGCCCCTCCACCTTCACGATGATGTTGAGCAGGTCAAGGAACTCTGGCGCCCGCTCCTGATTCTGGGCCACCAGGTCCACAATGGACTGGATCTGCTGGGGCAGGATCTTCAGGCACGTCGCCTGGTTCCCTCGGAATGCCTGGGGACAGATCATAAAATTATATTCATGTGTTTGATTTATTTCCATAATAATGGACACAACTTATATGTATTTATTTATATATTTATATATATTTATATATTATTTTATATCTAGGTTACGTCTGGTATTTTATCGAATATTGTAAACACTTCTAAACAGAGGTCTAGTTTGGATTTTAAGGAATAATTAAAGTTACTGTCAAAGTTATTATAATACATAGACATGTTTTAATTGTATTTGTGATGATCGAGAAAATGGAAAAAACTGACGTTTAACAATGATGATTGAATGCTTTTTTGTTGTGGCGAGAATACAATATATATTCTCTAGTAAGACCCTTAGACGATGTGTCACTGCATGATGGCTTACACCCTACGGTATCAGTAATATGTTGATCTTTGATTTGTTCACATTGGCACCCTCTCAACAACAGCTCCAAAATTCCATTTCTGAAAGGTCACCATGCAAAATACTAAGTGATATTAAATAATGAAGATATTAACGTTACCTCCTTGAGTGCAATGGCAAGCTCTGATTCGACACCTTTGATAGTGAGCAGTGTGTCGAGTCTGTCAAACATCCTCATCTGTACAACGTCATTGCCGAGTGCCAACGCCTTCAGTAGTTGCAGACTCTTCCTGAGCATCTCCTCAATGCATCTGTACTGCTCCTACATGGAAGATAACAACTCAATGCATCTGTACTGCTCCTACATGGGAGATAACAACTGGATGCATCTGTACTGCTCCTACATGGGAGATAACATCTCAATGCATCTGTACTGCTCCTACATGGAAGATAACAACTCAATGCATCTGTACTGCTCCTACATGGGAGATAACATCTCAATGCATCTGTACTGCTCCTACATGGAAGATAACAACTCAATGCATCTGTACTGCTCCTAAATGGGAGATAACATCTCAATGCATCTGTACTGCTCCTACGTGGGAGATAACAACTCAATGCACCTGTACTGCTCCTACATAGGAGATAATTCAATGCATCTGTACTGCTCCTACATGGGAGATAACAACTCAATGCATCTGTACTACTCCTACATGGGAGATAACAACTCAATGCATCTGTACTGCTCTTACACGGGAGTTAACTCAATGCATCTGTACTGCTCCTAAATGGGAGATAACAACTCAATGCATCTGTACTGCTCATACATGGGAGATAACAACTCAATGCATCTAAATGGGAGATAACAACTCAATGCATCTGTACTGCTCCTAAATGGGAGATAACAACTCAATGCATCTGCACTGCTCCTAAATGGGAGATAACAACTCAATGCATCTGTACTGCTCCTAAATGGGAGATAACAACTCAATGCATCTGCACTGCTCCTAAATGGGAGATAACAACTCAATGCATCTGTACTGCTCCTAAATGGGAGATAACAACTCAATGCATCTGTACTGCTCCTAAATGGGAGATAACAACTCAATGCATCTGTACTGCTCCTAAATGGGAGATAACAATTCAATGCATCTGTACTGCTCCTACGTGGGAGTTAACAACTCAATGCATCTGTACTGCTCCTAAACGGGAGATAACAACTCAATGCATCTGTACTGCTCCTAAATGGGAGATAACAATTCAATGCATCTGTACTGCTCCTATGTAGCAGAAATTAGGTTGAGATTATTTGTTAAGAAAAATAAATTGGACTTTGGTGAGATTTTAATGTAAAGATTTCTGACAAATTTATAAAATGTATAAGACATGATCTTGACAGCAACATTTATCTTGCATGCAGACTGGACCTATGTGATTTATTAACTGTGCTTGTTGTGGCAGTTAACTAATAGCTGAAGGTTAAACATGTGTTAATCTAACATTAATGTTACCTAATGTTACGCTAACTACTATTGTTAAACTAATTTTATTACTATTTATTAATTTAGTGACTTTTGTATTTACTTAACCCTCTAGAACCTGAACGGCCAACAATGCCTGGACGTCTGCTTCTTCAGCGCCCATAAACATCCACAATCTTTAAAATACGTAGAGATGGCGTGATCGTTTGGATATAGTTGTATGGCTTTGTATCACACATTTCTGAATGTGCATTGTTTCAAAAAATATTGATAGGCACATAGTTCGTAGATATACATACCATGCTATGCAAAACATGTGCATTTAATGTAAAAGTTGATTAGTAAACTTAGTGCTGTTATATAGGGAATTAAATTATCGCTAAGATCAGCAGAACTTGCAGTGTTAATAAACAAAGTATAGTAGAGACTGGGTTAAAGCATGTGAATTAGTACAAGTGGGTATGAGTGAGCATTGGGGAGACTAGGCACTAGAAAGTATTAGGCACAATTAGGCACAACTGGAATATACGAACTACGAACTGGTAGGGGCTGTAGACTGTGGACACTTGGCTGGTAATTCCGGAAGGGTCGACCTGGAGGGGTGTCCTAGACAATAAAAGGGCCACTGGCAGGTCACAGGGTGATAACTTAAGAAGTAGTACCAAATATATTAATATTCACATGTCGTCCCTACACACCAACCATCCACTTACATCTGGTCAGTGGTGCTCTCTGAATGCCCATACCCAACCGCTAGATAGGTTTAACTGTAGGGTCTCATATATGAGGTGTTTTCTACTAGATTACTATGTGCTATATGTAATTTTAAACCTTGGTCTATCTGGTATATACACTGGGGATCTAGATATTTGTTGTATGGCTTTACAAGGATGTTACTGAGCTAGCAGTTTGAAAACATGTCTTGCTGATCATGAGAATATTACAAGTACTTGGAGAGCATTTTATTACAATGTCATGGCTTAAAGGGTTAAAAGGTGGAGTTAAGTTGTGTTAATTGACGCTTAAAAAATTTAAATTATGACAAGTAAAACTGTATCATATCTTGATAAATATACACATACACACAGGAAACTCAGAATATTTGTGATCAATAACAAAACAAAAACATCTTCAAAGAGATGTGCATAATGTGACTGGGGTTGGTTTAGGAGGGTAAAGATATGTGGCAGGGAGTAGGGAGTAGTGCTGACTAGGACTAGGGTATTTATTGGTTTATTGATGCGCACATTAACTTACCATTAGTTTGGTGTCGATCTCTTGAGACAGGAAGTCAAAGACGAGACTGAGCACTTCTACAATCAATAAACATGATCACATTTTATACTTTATATAGCAGGACCACATTTCAATGAATAAGGCTATGAATTATTTCAAGAAATCTACAACATTTACATCTGTATTAAGCATTACAAATTCTGGTTCACACATCAAAATGCACAAAAATGCAGGAAGAAACATCATAACTATTTAAAACGTAATTTATATCTTTTGGCTAATTGCATAAAATCTCAAGCATTATACCTTTAGTCCGGGCAATCAAAACAATGTCACTGGACAGCCTGACCTTGTCTGTTTTGCATTTATGGGCAGCTCAACCATGACACTCAGTTCAGTTGGCAAAGACATTAAAAAAACTATACGCTATCTTAGAGTTTAACAAGAACAGGACAATCACTATGAAAACGTAAATAGACAATGTTAATTGTGAGTTAATGTGTCACTAGGAGCCACACACCGTGATTGATGAGGATGTTCTGGTTCATTGGATGCGCTTTTTTGAGACTTGGGGTGAGACAAAATAATAAAGACATCAAGAAATTTGCAAAAAAAATTGTTTGAAGTTCACAAATTTAAAACGAAAAATGCATCCCTCACATAATGGTCGTAGAAACGGTGTGTGATGTGCATGTTTGACCACTTAAAGTGAGAATTTTTTGAGACATGGGGAAATGAAGTGAATGCCAAATTTATACGTTACAAAGTCACACCCACATAACCCCACAAAAGGTGTGAATAAGTGAACAAACTTGACCACTGTAAAGTGACAAGGTTGAGATTGTGGAAATAGAAGTGAATGCCGTACTCTGTGTATCTGTCAATGACAGCACCCATGATCTTCACTTGGTCCATGTTGAGTTTGTTCTTTGTGTATCGTCGCAGGATGGGCATGGTCCTGGTGATCTCTCTGTGCACGTGACACGAGTCACTTGACGTCAACACCTGCAGCAAACATGTCACAGTCATCACTTGTCACATACTCATCAACCATCAACATCACACAGCAGTAAGCATTATTATTGTCACAGACATTCTCTGTTATTATCAATATGGAGACGATACCAAGTATACAACAAGTTAGCAGTGATTGTAGTTCTAAAACAGAAAATATTAATCAGTGAGCTAATGTACGCTAATATATGTGTATGTGTATGTGCATGTTGTTTGTGTATGCATGCATGCAAGCATAAGTGCAATGACTATGAATGTTCCCAGACAAGTTTATTTCTTACCATTGCCTGGACGGCCACCTTGAAGAGCTTTGTCTTGGATGAGTAGAACTTGTTGAGCAGAGTAAGAGCCTTATTCACCATTGTGTCATACTTGTAGTTTGACAAGTCCTGCCAGACAAAACCATGCATAAACTTACACATGAATATTCCAACACATATCTTGTTTATTTTTACTTCACATTAGCATGTTAACATAAATATGGTTTAAGATATAAGTCCTATTCATGAATAGAATAACCTCAGAGTCTTGTCCCTGGAATAAACAACAGTCAAACATCCTTTTGTGGTCACTGCGGCAATATGGACACATTGCCTCTAAGATCACATTGAGACCATCCAAAATAATTTACATAGTAAAGGACATGATTTTAGTCTGGATAATAAAGGCACATCCCAGACAAATGACTGACACTAACCATGAGAATGCCTGTGATCTGCTCTGAGTCAAAGTAGGCAGTCTGGTCAAACATCATGTTCAGTTCCTTCAACGCCTTCTTCAGCACTCGTGCTGCCTTCCTGTGAACAATGTGTACGCCATTTGTAACATGAACTCTTGTGAATGTGCTTGACAGAAATGAGAAACAGAAATATGTTTGTTTTATTAGACTTTCTATCAAGACAAATGATGGCCAGGTTTCAAACAACATCCAAAACGTTCTGTCGCTACAGACGGGTCTGTAGAGTGACTGGAGTGTCTGTCCACACGTGGCCTTTGAGACCTACATCTACAAACATAACAGTTTAGTTTGATGCTCGGCATTGGGTGACAATGTTAACTAGCTGACCTAATAGATTTGTTGTAATGTCTTTTTGAAAAAGAAATTACAACAGATAAATGACTCTTTGACGTAGTGAACTGTTCTGTCCGTCCTTACTTGGCTGGATTGAAGGGGTTGAAGTCTTCCTCCAGCAAGGCAACAAGTATGCTCTGTTGTTTCACTGACTTCGCCTGCCGTGTTGTCTCGGCGGTCTTGAACTTGGCAATGAAGCTCTCTAGTCTCGTGTTGAACTGGAACGTGAGCAGCAAGTCCAACACCTCCATGGCTCTGTCAACAGACACGTGTGTTAATTAGTGACAATCTCATCAAGGTTCTATTGTTTATTAGAACTTTTATGGGAAGTTATTTGTTCCATTATTCAATTGTTAGTTGGAACATCACTGAATCAGTTACATTTTGGTGCGAAGGAACTCTCAGTCTAAAGAAGTCACATTTCAATCATCTTGCTGCCATATTGAACCTAGGGAAAGTATGTTCACCGAGTAATTTTAATGAGTACCTGGCTATACATGGTGGTGGATATTTGTGTATAATATGTCTTCATTCATCATGACTGAAAGCTTCCCAAAGCAATCAATATGATGTTTGACTGTCAGGAAGTAAAATTGTAAGCATCTTTAGTAGTCTAAGAACTACTGGATATTCTGCTAAATTATAAATTACTTCTTTCACTTAGTAAGTCTCCTCCTGCTCATTTCCATGTGGCTTTTTTGTAAACAAATTATAGTTATAGATTATTATTACTATTTTTGCTGATAAACATGTTTTAATATAAACTGCAATGTCACAGATCATTATTCTAATTTTGTGAACGATTAATATAGTGGGAAGGTGCCATTGCGCAATCCACAATAGGTAATGTTGATTCTAAAACGTCCCAGCAGTGATACTAACTGGAACTTTGCTTCAGTGATGGCCTCCGACTCGCGACTTCTTTCATAACGCTGGTGATTCCGGAAGTTCTGCACAACCTTCAACGATTCCTTCGTGTAACCTACAAACATGTCATCAATGTTTATAGCCCCAGTAGCCATTGCAAGCCTAAGAACACAGTATCACCAGAAGCTAAACGCCTAGTCAGCTCACCAAACCACAGAACTTGTAGGATTGCAATGAGACATTATCAAACCTTGTAACACCAAGTGAAACCTCATCTTCATACTCATCCGAGAGATTTTTAGGGTTATCTGTTTTGCTGTGTCTGGAGGGAAGGGTTTGTGAATGGTCTATAGAAAGGATTACCTCCTTTGTCTGTGTCTGGAGGGAAGGGCCGATCCAGGCGTCCATTGAGGAGGTTGAGCAGAGGTGGCAGCAGGGCTCTGATACCATCACTGTCATAGTAGCCAAACTTCACCAGAAAGTGAAGAAGTCGCAACACCTAATGAACAGAACAATGTTACATGGCTGGTTGCAGAGATACCTGAGCTCGGCTTGAGTAAAAAACATTGGTTTCCAAATAGGTGGTATGACGTCTTAGTAAAACACTCACATACAAATAGTTGAAGTCTTCTGAATGCCTGTGCTGTTTTTGTTCTTGAATCAATTACCTGGTAAGAACAATGCATTTGTGCATGCATGCGTGTGTGTGTGTGTGTGTGTGTGTGTGTGTGTGTGTGTGTGTGTGTGTGTGTGTGTGTGTGTGTGTGTGTGTGTTGTGTGTGTGTGTGTGTGTGTGTGTGTGTGTGTGTGTGTGTGTGTGTGTGTGTGTGTGTGTGTGTGTGTGTGTGTGTGTGTGTGTGTGTGTGTGTGTGTGTGTGTGTGTGTGTGTGTGTGTGTGTGTGTGTGTGTGTGTGTGTGTGTGTGTGTGTGTGTGTGTGTGTGTGTGTGTGTGTGTGTGTGTGTGTGTGTGTGTGTGTGTGTGTGTGTGTGTGTGTGTGTGTGTGTGTGTGTGTGTGTGTGTGTGTGTGTTGTGTGTGTGTGTGTGTGTGTTGTGTGTGTGTTGTCTGTGTGTGTGTTGTGTGTGTGTTGTGTGTGTGTGTGTGTGTGTTGTGTGTGTGTGTGTGTGTGGTGTGTGTGTGTGTGTGTGTGTGTGTGTGTGTGTGTGTGTGTGTGTGTGTGTGTGTGTGTGTGTGTGTGTGTGTGTGTGTGTGTGTGTGTGTGTGTGTGTGTGTGTTGTGTGTGTGTGTGTGTGTGTGTGTGTGTGTGTGTGTGTGTGTGTGTGTGTGTGTGTGTGTGTGTGTGTGTGTGTGTGTGTGTGTGTGTGTGTGTGTGTGTGTGTGTGTGTGTGTGTGTGTGTGTGTGTGTGTGTGTGTGTGTGTGTGTGTGTGTGTGTGTGTGTGTGTGTGTGTGTGTGTGTGTGTGTGTGTGTGTGTGTGTGTGTGTGTGTGTGTGTTGTGTGTGTGTGTGTGTGTGTGTGTGTGTGTGTGTGTGTGTGTGTGTGTGTGTGTGTGTGTGTGTGTGTGTGTGTGTGTGTGTGTGTGTGTGTGTGTGTGTGTGTGTGTGTGTGTGTGTGTGTGTGTGTGTGTGTGTGTGTGTGTGTGTGTGTGTGTGTGTGTGTGTGTGTGTGTGTGTGTCTGTGTGTGTGTGTGTGT
>JAODUO010000708.1:407500-445172 GCA_025642075.2 Ridgeia piscesae
AAGTAATGCTATTTCTTAATGAAAACTAAATGGTTATCATTACTTTTATAAATCGTTACTTGAAAAAAGAAAACTCACTTTTTATTCACAATATATTATAATTATTCCACTATGTGTATACACACCATGTAATAAACCATAACATTCAAAGTATGAAAGAGAACTCACAAATACTCCTTCGCTGTTGGGTCCATGTGTGAGGACATCTTCATAGAGGAAGGACAGGTTGGTGTGGTCCAACACGGAGTAGTTGGTGCCAACGTCAATGAACAGGCCTGACAGCAACAAACACAATAATAACAACTAACTCCTGGTGCCAATGTCAATGAACAGGCCTTACAGCAACAAACACAATAATAATAACTAACTCCTGGTGCCAATGTCAATGAACAGGCCTTACAGCAACAAACACAATAATAACAACTAACTCCTGGTGCCAATGTCAATAACAGGCCTGACAGCAACAAACACAATAATAACAACTAACTCCTGGTGCCAATGTCAATGAACAGGCCTTACAGCAACAAACACAATAATAACAACTACCTCCTGGTGCCAATGTCAATGAACAGGCCTTACAGCAACAAACACAATAATAATAACTAACTCCTGGTGCCAGTGTCAATGAACAGGCCTGATAGCAACAAACACAATAATAACAACTAACTCCTGGTGCCAATGTCAATGAACAGGCCTTACAGCAACAAGCACAATAACAATAACTAACTCCTGGTGCCAATGTCAATGAACAGGCCTTACAGCAACAAACACAATAATAATAACTAACTCCTGGTGCCAATGTCAATGAACACGCATGATAGCAACAAACACAATAATAATAACTAACTCCTGGTGCCAATGTCAATGAACAGGCCTTACAGCAACAAACACAATAATAATAACTAACTCCTGGTGCCAATGTCAATGAACAGGCATTACAGCAACAAACACAATAATAACAACTAACTCCTGGTGCCAATGTCAATTAACAGGCCTGACAGCAACAAACACAATAATAACAACTAACTCCTGGTGCCAATGTAAATTAACAGGCCTGACAGCCACAAACACAATAATAACAACTAACTCCTGGTGCCAATGTCAATGAACAGGCCTTACAGCAACAAACACAATAATAACAACTACCTCCTGGTGCCAATGTCAATGAACAGGCCTTACAGCAACAAACACAATAATAATAACTAACTCCTGGTGCCAATGTCAATGAACAGGCCTTACAGCAACAAACACAATAATAACAACTACCTCCTGGTGCCAATGTCAATGAACAGGCCTTACAGCAACAAACACAATAATAACAACTAACTCCTGGTGCCAATGTCAATGAACAGGCCTTACAGCAACAAACACAATAATAACAACTACCTCCTGGTGCCAATGTCAATGAACAGGCCTGATAGCAACAAACACAATAATAACAACTACCTCCTGGTGCCAATGTCAATGAACAGGCCTTACAGCAACAAACACAATAATAACAACTACCTCCTGGTGCCAATGTCAATGAACAGGCCTGCCACAACAAACACAATAATAACAACTACCTCCTGGTGTCAATGTCAATGAACAGGCCTGATAGCAACAAACACAATAATAACAACTACCAGGATAACTCCTTGTGCCAACCTGAATGAACAAGCCTGACAGTAGTAAAGACAATAATAACAACTAACTCCCAACCACAGAGCTACATTACTGTGTGGAGCAGCAAAATCATTCTAATTTGCTAAACATGTAATTTGGCCTGTTATTATTGACATTTCCTGTTATGAGGATTGTTTGGCAGCCTCTGGGGAAGTGTGGCTCATACCTCAACAATAGCAAGAGTCCACCGTACACTGCTACACTCACGAAGACATTCAGGGACTAGCTCAAAGGTCAATCTTTTGTAAATGTAAGTTTTTAAGATAGATACAAGACGAGCAATTACTGTCATGTAATTGAACATGTTCTTATATCAAGAGAATGTGGTGCTGGGGTTAGCTTCGTTTTCTCACTGAGAAGTATTTAATGATACTTCCTGGAATTTATCACAAAGGCAACAGTTCTCGGTGTCAAGTGTATGATAGCCTTTTTGGTGTTCATATTAATAAAAATCGCTGTTATCTTCTATTCAGATGTGCCCTATGAGGTACCAGGGCCCTGTTGTGATAAATCATGGTCATAGTTTGGATGAGGAGACACTAACCTATGATGAGCTCACAGTACTTGGCACGGAAGGCATCGCTGAGCATGGTAGAGCGCAGACAGAGGAAGGCCTCATCCCAGGTGAGGATCCCCAACTTACGCGTCACCACAAAGATGGCAAAGTCATTGCGACCCTGCACACACACACAAATAGGTTAAGGATGTGTGATAAACTGATATATACATTTGGATTTCACTGGTAGATGAACAGTTGCTTCACATTTCATACAGAATCCTCATATGAGGTTTACACAAGAACGTGACTAAGAAAAGAATGGCTGTACGCCCAATTTGATAAGTGTAGCTACAAAAATATGTATCTACTCTCACTACCCAGATTTACAACAGATTTAAGACAGACTTTACTTATACAATGATACTACTCAATTTATACAATGATACCATTCAATATTGTGGACATGTACAAAGAAATGATCACTATGACAATTGTTATCCTTATCACCCATTCTGATGCTCATGCATACAGTGTATATACAAAATTATATACATATACACTTATATACACACACTTATATATATATATATATATATATATATATATATATATATATATATATATATATATATAAGGCCTATACATGTTATGCCAAATACGCACATATGCTATCTTGTCATAGAGGTCGAGCTGATGTTTGAAGAACATGACGTCTTCCTCTGAGTAAGTGAGACTGTTCTCCTGAAACAAATATAACAACACATTTAAAAATACTTCTTGTAATTTATTCAATTCAGCAGTAATTTAATCCACACACAAATTTGTCTTTATTCCACGCACCCTTTTAGAGAGATATATCAGTATGCAATCTTCCTCAAAATATTTACTATCTTTTGGGATGACCGTTTCTTAAATTACTCGTCTGGAATAATTTTTGAGTTCTTATGTGACCTCAAATACCATAACACATTGTCAGCTCTGGACGGAATTGATCATAGTAATGGGACCACATACACTTTTTATAACAAAACATAGGGGATTAATAAAACAAAGGTATTATAATGATAAACTCACCTGTACAAACTCATGAAGTGGTGACCATGTGACACCGTCATCAGTCGACACATAGACTATGTTGGGATGACCGTTCACATTCTGCCCTCTCTCTGTGAGAAATCTTGCTATCTGACCCTGAAACAAAATTGGGGCACCAATCAATGGTATGTGAATTTCTCATATAATCATAGTACTCGTGGAAAATCTGCTCTAAATGGGTTGTAAAATTAATAGCAATATTAATTTGTATCCATGTTAAAAACCTGCTCAAAGGAGCTACCAAGGCTAAAGCGGTGTTAATAACAAATAATTTAACTTTAAAAAAATTAAAAGAGAAGTAAACATTATGAAAATAAGACAATAGGATAAAATGGTAGATCAGGATATGTGGAGAAGTGTTGTTGACAGGGTGAATAGATATAGTGATTTACCCTCACCCTGCAAAGGACCAATAGAGAAGAATAATAAGATGAGGAGGCAGAAAAAGAAGAAGAAACAGATCATTGTTCTGTGATACGAGATTAAATATATATGATGCAGTTTGTATGAGCATGAGGAAGTCTTTATATTGTGTTGTAGTTATGAGGAGGTGAAGACATATATGACAGGACATATGACAGGACAAACCTTCTCCCGACACAGCCAGTGCTCCGTGATGTACGTCTGATTGTCCTGAATGGCGACATTGTCACACACGCATAGCACACTGAGGAGATCCAGGTAGCGGTAGTTCTGTCACACACAAACACCATTCATCACATCTATGTACTTTTATGAATGGTGACAACACAGTGAGATATTTAAGCTACTTAATTTGTCGTCATGCTGGTCTCATGTATCAACTACATACATTCAGTTGACCCAGGACGCATCAGTATTCCATCAGAGGTCTTCATCCACACTAACAGCAATTGGTACTCTGCACTGACACATTTATATTCTCCAAGGGATTGTTTCCAGAATACTAATATGCAGTTTTTCTCATAGATTACACTTTGGCACCTGCCATAATCTACATGAAAAAGAAACATAGTAAGAACATAAAAACACAAATCATTATCAGTAAGCAAGTTGCTACCAGATGCTGTCACAATCCCAAAAGCAGCTACAGGATCTTTACGAACAAGAAATACATTAACATTTAAATGTACAAATTTTTTCATCTCTCCATGTGACCAGTTTGAAGCAAAATCAATTTATTATAACTAAGTAGTCTATTCTTAATGACAGGTCACAGAAATCTATTTCATGCAATGTACTGTTATGGAAGTTTTTATTTTCTTACCTTGTTCTCTCTCAGTAGACCGACAAACATTTCTATCTGGTCTTGGGTAATTCGGTCAACAATCTTGCGATTGTCACGAATCAGTTCCACAATCATTTGTGCCACATTTAGGCCAATGTCCCCCTGAAAACAAAACACATATCACAAACTTTGCATCATCCAAATGTATCCTAATAGCAGGCTTATTTTGCTAAGCCAGATAGATATGTGGGAGAAAACGTGTGTGTGTGTGTTTATGTTTTTGCGTAGGCATGTGTGTGCATACTGAAGTTTATTTGTAAAAAGAAATATTTTCTCTCACTTAATAAAGTTAGGAACTAAAGAATACATGGTAATGCTTAAGTGAGAACAGTGAAGGTTAGTTACAGAGAGTATTCAATGTCACAGCGCATGAAACATATAACAAACTATCTGTTGATTGTGTGGATGCTAGCAGTGTGACTGTGTTTAAAAAATATACCACTGTATACTTCAAAAGCAGTAATCACACACTTATGTAAGAGCTAGACTGTCAACAAGAACGATCAGGTCTCTTGGTGGCAAGCTTATTAAAATTGGTTAAGGAAACAAGACTGACCAGTACCTCTGAAAGACGTAGGTGACAAATTGTATTCTTGATAAGCCTACAGAGATAGTTTATTTGTCATGTTATAAGCCCAGTGACAACCTTGTTAAAACAATATACACGTTATTGTATGTATGTACACAATCTCATTTGAAACATTTTTATTTTAAATCTGGAAAATTTAAACAACTCACCAGTTTGACAGTCATCTGCATCTGGAAGAAGTCGATGTACTTGGCGAAGTAGAGTGCATTCTTGCGACTGCTGCCAATCATGTATGTGTAGAGGACATTGTAGGATGCCTTGAAGACCCGCATCAGATGGGTCTGGTCTATCGCCCCATGGAGGGCGCAGTGCAGTAGTCGCACCAACAAGTCTATCACCTGTCACAGAGACGCATCTCACATAAACACACCATCAACACTAGCAATTTCATTTGTAAATATTCATTCCTTTGGTCACTGCTATAAGTCTGAGCTTTGAAGGAGTCTTCCTGACCCCTTGCATAATTCTGTGACTGTTGTCTGCTGAAGAATAAATAAAATGCTATGGATTAAAGTGTGTCTTTGTATCTTTGTTGTGTCTAATATACAATTTCAATTATTATCAAAGTATGTACTTTCCAATACTATTATATCAATCTAGGTATCACATTTTGCTTGTACTGAACGTGTCTCATCTGTATGAGGCATGTTGGGTATCCTGACTTCACAATCGTGTTTACTTATAATAGTGTTTTATATTTTAGAATATTCAAATTATGTTAAATTTATAGATATCCAAACATAAAGTTATAAAGAATAAAGATGTTTAGGAATCAGTTGCTGTCATGTACAAGACAGCCACATGTCTGTTACCTACCCGCATGTTTCTCATGAGCTTCTGCCGTGGCTTGGCTGCCACTCCATTGATGAGCATGAATGTCCTCAATTCCTCCAGGGCCTATCACAGTCAACACATCATACATCAACAACTGACCAGGACAGTTCCTTTTTTCAATTAAAGATGTCACTCACTCATCCATCCTTGTTAGTCTAACCTTGAGATAGAGTTGATATTTCCCACCAGATAGATTTGCCCTATGCAAGGCAATTTTATGAAATCAAACTGGGATCAAAATGCTGATTTAATTAAGAGTGTACTTTTTATAAATTGTCCTAACAGACAACAAAGACAGTATTATTTTGTTGACTGGGGAAGTAAATACATGTACCAGGGTAAATTGCATTCAGCTTAAACACTTACAACAGTGATCTTGTATGACTTCTTGGCATTCAGAATCTTGCCTTCTTTTCTCTAGAACAGACAACACATGAAACTGACCGACCGACAGGGGAGGAGTTTTGGACATAATGCAAACTACACTTTACACACAATGTTACAAAGTCTCATTTATTGATTTACTGATAAACATTAATTATATAACGTGGACTGTTCTGTATCCAATATTGTGTCATTTAAAGGATCCAGGCAGGTTTATGTAACAACAAGTAGAGCTGTGCTGTAGACGATATAATAAGCCAAACAAACAAGTAGGATACACAGAGGTATCTCACTATTAAGGTCACCCTTGGGACAGGGCATGGGTGACCTG
This sequence comes from Ridgeia piscesae, assembly GCA_025642075.2. NCBI lineage: Eukaryota > Metazoa > Annelida > Polychaeta > Sabellida > Siboglinidae > Ridgeia > Ridgeia piscesae. The sequence continues at coordinate 414,165 of JAODUO010000708.1, forward strand.
CATAGAGAGGTGACCATCCTAATGGGACTTATATTTTTCTGTTATGAAAATAATCTGAAACTGTTCTAAGCAGACTTTATTTGGGAGGTGGCTGTATTACCAAGGTTTGATTAAACATATATCATCGCAGATGACGTACGTCGAGGATGAGATTGAGTAGGAAGGGCACCATGCCCGCCACATAGTTGAGGGGCTTCAGGTGGTGGGGTTCAACCTCCTGCAGTGTGTATGCGTCATGGTACATCTTCTCTCCACTCGCAGAGATCTACAACAGTCTGTCTGCATCACAAACAGTCTCAACAGGACAACAGATGACAAGTGAACCATCTAGTTGGTCACTGGCAGCAAAGGATATCTACTGCCTGTTGCCGTACAGCGATACGAGGTTTTTTGTATCATGAAACCCTGAACACCATGCTCAGATGTGCATAAAGGCAATAAGGTTGGCCATTCTCTCAAAACAGATATAAACAGTAGTAAAGATGTCAACAGATGGATGGATACATCTGGGTGCTAAGGTGGACAATGTATGATCTTATTGTGGAATCCGAATGCAATTCATTAAAATGTATGGTCTAATCAACATATGTGAACATGAGGTAAACAAAGAGCTATATGTAATTGTTGGAGATAGACTGACTGTACCTTCCTGAGAGAGGCTCCATCCCAGCGCAAGGTCTTCATTGTGTCTCCCCCCTCCTTGTCTGCATCCCTCATCTCTCGACGCACATACTCCTCATCTATACCACAAACACAACAGCTGTGGTGCTGAACAATGCTCCCCTTTTATAGTGGTAAGGTAAAGTTATTATGTGCCAGTTTGTATTTGATGTTAGAGTTTTGTTTCACATATATACAGTAATGAGGCCCGAGAACTGCTCAAGGGCTTCATACGTTTTCCCTGGCAGACCTGTTCAATCGAAAAACACCTCAACATCTCTATAAAGCATTCAGCTATGCTGCAATTAACATGCCTAAGGTTCACAGTGAAACGGCAGAACAAGATTTGAACCCAGTTCATTTGATTGAGAGTCTGATGCCCTAGCCACAACATTACGCTCCACATCAACATTACACTCCACATTAACATTATGCTCCACATCAGCATTATACTCCACATCAACATTATGCTCCATGACAACATTATGCTCCACAACAACATTATGCTCTATATCAACATTACACTCCACACCAACATTATGCTCCACAACAACATTACACTCCACATCAACATTATGCTCCACAACAACATTATGCTCCACAACAACATTATGCTCCACATCAACATTACACTCCACATCAACATTATGCTCCACAACAACATTATGCTCCACATCAACATTATGCTCCACATCAACATTATGCTCCACAACAACTTTATGCTCCACATCAACATTATGCTCCACATCAACATTAAGCTCCACATCAACATTACACTCCACATCAACATTATGCTCCACATCAACATTATGCTCCACATCAACATTACACTCCACATCAACATTATGCTCCACATCAACATTATGCTCCACATCAACATTAAGCTCCACATCAACATTACACTCCACATCAACATTATGCTCCACATCAACATTATGCTTCACATCAACATTACACTCCACATCAACATTATGCTCCACATCAACATTATGCTCCACATCAACATTACACTCCACATCAACATTACACTCCACATCAACATTATGCTCCACATCTACATTACACTCCACATCAACATTATGCTCCACAACAACATTACGCTCCACATCTACATCACGCTCCACATCAGATCAAAAATGTGTAAACTTATTCCAATATTAATTATATTATTATCATAAGTTGCTGTATTATGTTTATTTGTTTAAAAGTCTACTTGTTGATAAGTGTCCTTTAACAAACAGACAAACGGCCTACCTCTGAGAGCATGCAGCCAGTAGCCTGTAATCACGTGTTCAATCCTAGCATAGCTCTCATAGTTCACCTCATCCGACTCCTGAAATAAGTTAGAAATATCAATCATTCACTGTGAAATATTGTTTAATAAATAAACCCAAACATTATAGATCTGGCATGCGACAAACGTAGAATGACTTAAATAAACCCTATGTGAAAGATGGCTGATTAATGGCAAATCAGTGGTTCTTGCACAGGCCCCAAAGGAGTTAAATAACATTTAATAATTAAATAATACATAACATTATACATTATGGGGATCTAAGAAAATTTTGCAATAATAAAACGTTTGTCAGTGGATTTACATGACACATTGGAACTGAATGTATTGTGGAGCAGTTTAGGAAAATGTAGGATTGAATTAATCTGCTATGTCCCATCTAATTAAAAGTCACCAAGATTCATATGTTCAAATTTGCTACAACAAACACTGGTTCTCATATGTTGCTGTTGCCAACGACCATCGCTGTCTTGGAATATTTCACATCCAGCTCAACTATTAAACATAATTTCTGACTGACCAATTTTATCAATCAAACATTTATTATGTTCAGATATCAGATTTTTTTTTATTTTTTATTTTGACTTTATTAAACAAACACAAGTTAACCTGAAGATTCCTGTATCATAAAATGTATTGTCTATGCAATACATGTATAATTTAATGTAATACACCAATTTTGTATCTCTACAAAAGCCCACAGCACAATACACAAACAACTGCGGCACCACAACAGTTTTCCTTGCTAGGACATAAAGACTTGCAAAAAAACGTGCATGTATGCATACACACCAAGATCAAAAACACACCTAACAAGATTGCATACTAGGAAATACTTTGTTTGCACATGTTTGGAATTAATAAATTATTCATCTATATTTATGAGGGATGTTTAACACTGATTGTCACAATATTGTTACTTGAATTAAACACTGCGGATGCTCATAAACGTGTACAAAATAAAAACTGTGATATTTTGATGCTAAAGGTAAACTGTTGTAAGTTTATTTATTGCGCCTTATCCAGTCATCAGGACTACTCAAAGTCCTTTATACTTTACTCCCTGGGAGACCTATTAAACTGAACATCATCATGCTGCTGAGTGAACTGAGGTACTCATGCTGCTGAGTGAACTGAGGTACTCATACTGCTGAGTGAACTGAGGTACTCATGCTGCTGAGTGAACTGAGGTACTCATGCTGCTGAGTGAACTGAGGTACTCATACTGCTGAGTGAACTGAGGTACTCATGCTGCTGAGTGAACAACTGAGGTACTCATACTGCTGAGTGAACTGAGGTACTCATGCTGCTGAGTGAATTGAGGTAATCATACTGCTGAGTGAACTGAGGTAATCATACTGCTGAGGGAACAACTGAGGTACTCATACTGCTGAGTGAACTGAGTTATTCATTCTGCTGAGTGAATGACTGAGGTACTCATACAGCTGAGTGAACTGAGGTACTCATACAGCTGAGTGAACTGAGGGACTCATATAGAGCTGAGTGAATGACTGAGGGGCTCATACAGCTGAGTGAACTGAGATACTCATACAGCTGAGTGAATGACTGAGGGACTCATACAGCTGAGTGAACTGAGGTACTCATAAAGCTGAGTGAATGACTGAGGGACTCATACAGCTGAGTGAACTGAGGTACTCATACAGCTGAGTGAACTGAGGTACTCATAAAGCTGAGTGAACTGAGGTACTCATGCTGCTGAGTGAACTGAGGTAATCATACTGCTGAGTGAACTGAGGTAATCATACTGCTGAGGGAACAACTGAGGTACTCATACTGCTGAGTGAACTGAGGTACTCATACAGCTGAGTGAACTGAGGTACTCATACAGCTGAGTGAACTGAGGTACTCATAAAGCTGAGTGAACTGAGGTACTCATGCTGCTGAGTGAACTGAGGTAATCATACTGCTGAGTGAACTGAGGTAATCATACTGCTGAGGGAACAACTGAGGGACTCATACAGCTGAGTGAACTGAGGTACTCATACAGCTGAGTGAACTGAGGTACTCATACAGCTGAGTGAACTGAGGTACTCATAGAGCTGAGTGAATGACTGAGGGACTCATACAGCTGAGTGAACTGAGGTACTCATACAGCTGAGTGAACTGAGGGACTCATACAGCTGAGTGAACTGAGGTACTCATAACAGCTGAGTGAATGACTGAGGGACTCATACAGCTGAGTGAACTGAGGTACTCATACAGCTGAGTGAACTGAGGTACTCATAAAGCTGAGTGAACTGAGGTACTCATGCTGCTGAGTGAACTGAGGTAATCATACTGCTGAGTGAACTGAGGTAATCATACTGCTGAGGGAACAACTGAGGTACTCATACTGCTGAGTGAACTGAGGTAATCATACTGCTGAGTGAACTGAGGTAATCATACTGCTGAGGGAACAACTGAGGTACTCATACTGCTGAGTGAACTGAGTTATTCATTCTGCTGAGTGAATGACTGAGGTACTCATACAGCTGAGTGAACTGAGGTACTCATACAGCTGAGTGAACTGAGGTACTCATATAGAGCTGTGTGAATGACTGAGGGACTCATACAGCTGAGTGAACTGAGATACTCATACAGCTGAGTGAATGACTGAGGGACTCATACAGCTGAGTGAACTGAGGTACTCATAAAGCTTAGTGAATGACTGAGGGACTCATACAGCTGAGTGAACTGAGGTACTCATAAAGCTGAGTGAACTGCAGTACTCGTAGTGTTGAGTGAACTGAGCACTGGAGCAACGTAGAGTGGATGAACTTGCCCAGGGTTGGACACTACAGCACAATTCAAACCCAGGTTGTCTTAGTCGAGTCTCCAGCTCTAACCACTGGGTCACCCACAACCTGCTACAAGAGTTGCCCCCTCTGCTGGGCAGTTGTGTATTTAAAATTGCAAGTTCATATCACAGCGGGATGCTGTGTATTATGTCTGTCTTGCAGGGTAACTCAAGTGATCCTGTAAGGACCAGTTATTATAAATAATGCAATCTTTTTGTCATATCTCAGAAATAAGATATATGTTTTGCACATAGGATGAAAACATTACAAACAAGTTAGCATGCAGCAATAGATGCACACATCAATGGTTGTTAATGTGTTAATCACAAACAAACACCATTCAATGGAAATATTCAAACACTCTCACAAATAACCTATTTTATATTTACTGTTTTCACATGGATATCTTTGCAGTTATTTTAAATTTGATAAAAGTGATTTATGATTCAATAATTGAATGTTACCGACTTTATAAAAATTAAAGCTGTTAACACTGTTTGGCTGTAATAGTTTAATGTATGATTATGAACTATGATCATAACAGCTTCACATATAAAAAAGTACATAAATTGTAAGTCAACAACAAGACTAGAAAGCTTTATGCATATTTAGTTTTCTATTACATCACAACATAAACCACGGAAACCAAAAGAACAAATAAACTTTGAATGCATGTGCGCAGTATGCAAGTACAAGTATACAAGTCAGACAAAACGCATTTAAAACAACTTTGCATGCTGTTATTACCAGACTAAACACATCATGAGGCTGCTGTTCTGGCTGAAACACAAACACGCAAGACGCTGTGACAACCTATAGCATATGAGCCAGTTGACACTATTTGTAGCAGAGTTTGTAGCAGAGTCGTCAGTGACAAACATTAGCAAATGGGCCAGTTAACACTGTCACAGTAAAGGTAGTTTGTAGCAAATTTGGCAGTGACAAACTGTTGCACATGGGCTAATTGACTCTCTCATATCAAAGTTAATATGTAGCAGAGTTAACAGTGACAACCTGTAGCACATTAGCTAGATGGGACTGTCACATCAAAGGTAGTTTGTAGCTGGACTGTCAGTGACAAACTTTCGCACATGGGTCGGTTGAACAGTAAAAGTAATTTGTAGCAAAGTTGACAGTGACAGCACATGGGCTAGTTGACACTGTCACACCAGAGGTAGTTCATGGCAGAATTGACACTGACAACCTGATTCACATGGACCTGCTGACACAAAAAAGGTAGTTTGAAACAGAGTCAACTGTTACAAACTGTAAGGGCAAGTTGTCACTGTCATATCAAAGTTGTCAGAAACAGATTTGACATAAATAAAAATGTAGAAAAATCAACAGATATAGTAATTCTCGGTGTGGTTGGGACACGATTCTGCCAATCGAGATGACCAAATTCAATCTCAAAATTTGGGCAATTTCATTCACCCCATTTTGCTTGGTGGTGTGATCCTCTCAGAAAATGTTTTCAAATATTTTAAAGGCTATTATGAAATATTTGCGAATGTTTAGATATCTGATCCAGTCTGCTATGTTGTTAGCATAAATGTGGTTACATACAGGAATATCTTATCAGTCACAGCACAGTCACACAAATATATTAAGATCTTGTTAAACATTTTATGAGTTGGAATGTTTATTTGACGGTATCATGCAAAAGTGACTGGGACTCTTCTAGTCATGCAGAGGTGTGACTAAAGCAGATAGTCATATGGTATGATTAGCTGAACCGACAAGTTAAATACTTAAAAAACATTGTATGGACAGGAACTCTAATGTCATCTTTACAGACGACATTCATCACCTCCTCTGTATTTCAGAAACAGTGAATGTTATAGTTGTATACAACTAGTACAACTAAATAATTGTTTAGATGTTGACCAATGTCAGGGTAGACAATGTAATTTTTTTGCAAGCTTAAACATTTCACCTCAAATTTTTTATGATAAACAGCCAAAGTATGCTATTCACAAGCTGATATACTAGGTAATTACTTATATACAAAGGTTCAATTCAATAAGAAAATTAACAAGAGTTATCAAAAACAACAATGTCCTATGGTTCAGCCAACCTCACCATGCAAATGCAAACTTGATGACTGGTCAAGTACAATTAGCTGATTCAACTAATTGTACATGCAAATGCAAACTTGATGACCGGTCAAGTACAATTAGCTGAATTAATTAATTGTACATGTAACCCCACTTAGAATGAAAGAGCACAAGTGTGGTTGTAGTGACATGTCACATTACCTTGATAACTGGGTGCAACCGGAACACAGTTCTAGGGTCCCTTGAGTCAGGTGTCAGAGTGACGCGTCGGTCAGCGCTGATGGACAGATAGTGACGTGTTGTCATATGACGCAGACGCACCTGTTGCTCCCAGTGAATTACTTCCCCTGTAGCAGAAAGAGTTTCTTCTCGTGATCTTTGCTAATCATGGCAACAGACTTAAAACACTGTACATGCTGTAGTTAGACAGTGTGTAGTTTACATGCAGATGCTCAGACACTCTAGAAGTTTTTGGACTCCCTAGAAAAAATTATTATGTACTTTATGTTTAAGACACCTCAGTAGAAATTATTTGTCTTTGTTCCGATATCAAATATTAGTGATCTCCTAACCAATGATGTTATATAAAGTTGTATTGATAGAATGGATTGCCTAGTTACATGAACATGAAACATGCAGTTTGTAAATATCTCCTCTGGGAATTACTTTGTCTGTACCTGATGGTTTTCTTGCATAGCTGAGAGTAAAATGATTTTAGGCATCTGAAAACATAGTCATTAATGTAAAAGAAATAAAGTAACCTCTGTCATATTGCTCTTTTCACCATTAGCGCTGTGCCAATTTGTTGCAGCTTGTTGTGGTTCAAACCACAAACTACTGTCAACTTCCAACCACACCAGTATGTTGAATATGTCTCACAATGTTGTGTCCAAATAGATACTGTAGTGCTTGTTTATTTTCTTACACCACACGTTTTATTTGCATTGTACATTTTAGCACAGCTGATAAATCATGTTTATGTGTCTGAATACATAGAGTCACTGCCTTGACAGCTGCCTGGTCATGTATTCTCCACTTTCAGAAACATAGTTCTAGTACTTGGGGACGACAATTTAAGTGATCACCCCTTTATCTATTAAAACAATAGCCATGAAAACAATGACCTTGTAGAGGAAAGCAAGGCACACATAACTTACAACACATAAATCACATTGTGGCCTGACCACTACGTTTGTTTTCGCTGTCACTTGAAGGTTACAAAGCAAGATTAAACTCACCATAGAGGATACTAGATTCTGCCTCAATCTGCCAGTAGGTGTTAGCCGACGTTGATGGATACAGTGACTTTGGGATGAGCTGATCCACCTCACGGATGCGTAGGTGCACTGAAACAAGCAATATAAACTTGACATAATTACCACTTTACACGCTTGTGGCGAGCCTGCAAGATGTCCCCTTGTGGGTTCATTGCAATTACAACTGACGTGCCTGGATTAGTTTCGTTCAACAAACTAATGCCATGTGAGCAACCTACTACTTCATTAGGTTGCTTGGATAATTTTTTTAAACTGCTGAAAACTTACATTAAAAATTATAGTGGTGAACTGATTGTTGTTACTCATTAGTTAACGTATTTATGCTGACAAAATCTGGGAAATGTTTTTGTCAACAAAAGAAGGAGTATTGTCGCTGATATCTACCATCTTCTGTGATGTCGTCATCAAAGAGACCCTCGGCAACAATGTAGGCCTCCAACTCTTTGTGAAACATGCGGATGACACTTCCTCCCTGCAATGAAATCAACAGCCTTGTTAACCCCAATGCCAAGACAAATTTATCAACATCCAACCAGGCAAACCGTAGGAATTTTAGGTTAATATTTATGTAGTCAGAAATATTCATATCCAAATTGACATATGTCATGTTAGGCATGAATGTTGTACAGTTGCCTCAGTAAAGGTTATGTACTGCTACACATGGATACATCAATAGTGTTAATATACAATAGGATTTAATCTCTCTCTCTCTATATATATATATATATATATTATATATATACATATATATATTATATAAGTTCTTCAATTTAGTGTTATTAGTGGGTTTGTACTTGCTTACCTTCACTTTTGTGCGGTGTTCCTGTGTTGGTCTGCATGTCCTAACCACTGTGAACCCAGCAGGCTGAATTCCCAGATTCAACTCGGATCTGAATGAACATATTTGTACATGCTGGATGTCAGGTGTGAAACAATCTTACACAGGGAAGTGTTAACAGTCAAACCTTCCTCTTATACATAATGATTCCAAGGAGCACAAATACACTTTATTTAAAGTTATTTTTGTATAGTGCTTATTAACTTTTATCAGAGAATTGTTTACCATCTTAACACAACTCTAGATTTAAGGCACACAGTAATTCTTCAACATTTATATAATGACTTTTTTGACAAATACAGAAATTACAGTTATAGTTTAATTCATTTATAGAGAACAAAATATGAATGCTTACACAACGGGTAATGGGCATGGATGTTTTAATAGATTTGTATTTGTGGTGCAACTGTGAAAGAGTAGATGCAAAAAGGATGTAAAATTGTTTTTAAACAATAATTTGACTCAACATACCTATGTAGCAAACAAGATATAGCAGGAATCTAGGGTAGTCAGTTGAGGGTCAACCCATTCATAGACTGCTGTGTACAGGCAGGGGTCAAGACAGGCTAATAATTTGGAGAATTAATGACACTGGCTCTCCAGGAAGTTGGCATTTGCCCTGTAGAGACCTGTTGGCCTTGGGAATGGCATTTGGGGAATGTACTTGGGAAGAATTATGGGACTCCAGGGAAGAGTCAATTTGTCATAGCAGCTGAATGTATATAAATCAATATAATAAGACAAGTCCAAGACAGTGTTTATTCGTTTTGACCAATCGGTGCTAGGGTGGAGATAACTCAGCTACATGCAGGTATGACACGAGGGATTGAGTACCCATCTCTTTGGTCTTTAAATAGAAAGTAAATATTATTGACAAGTCATATTTAGGTCAGACCACACAACTTGTGTAACATGTACCCACATGTACAAATAGAACACACTAGGGGAATGAGTAATGATCTAACTCTGTGGCTGTACACTACTTAAACACAGCTGGGAATTCCAAAGTTAAATCAATGCATCACAAATAATAATTTATATAATGTTAAAATAATTATAATAGTTAATGCCATTTAATATTATACTATATATCCAGGATTAGCCTGCACATGTAGATGTACAAACACTGCAACTTTTATATTGTAGCATTATAAAATTTAATGTTAACACAAATTACAGCAGAACTGTATTGCCTGCATATTATAAATAACACAAAGTTACCCGACAGTAAAATGATCAATCTTCCAGGCACTGCTGGCATGACAGTACTGTCCAGGTGATTTCACACTTTCAAATGTGATCTGGTCAAATATTTGTACCTGTAAGATAAAACATAATCAATACCTGTTACATGAATTCTGAAACTCATGTTAGATCTCTAGCAGCAAATACCCCACAACTGCATTTCTGCTGTATTGTTGTCTCTACATCACGAGTCCCCAGGAGTTTACATGCATAAGCAAGTGCTATAGGCAGCTTGCCAGACAACATTTGTCAGAAGACAATCTCGCATCAGCAGGCTGCAGTTCATGATTTAGAGAACTTAGGGATGTAACAATCATAGAACAGCAACCATTACTAGTTTCTGGGTATTTTCCATATTACATGCACAACATAGCTTTATGCTGAAACCCGTTCACCCATCATTTGGGTGGGTAACACCCATTGTGGACGGGTAGGAATATGGGTGGACGAGTGGTAGATGGGTAAAAATTGAAGGAGCAAAAAAAGGTGTTCCAAAACCATAGATATTGTCAGTTATGCCTTAAAAGTGAATGTAAACGGTGTCACATTGTGTTTGTAGTCCATTTTATCAGACATATTTGAAAGTTTGTAAACTGGCTTAACAATTAACATCCATGTGTCCACCAAAATGTGTGACTGGCAAACATTTGGTCTTGCATAAAACCCTGATCCACAAAGCCTTTCAGTGAGGAACCCAAAACCATCACATAACATTTACTGTTTTATAATAGCTGACTTCTTGGCAGGCATAAGGGTACTAAGTACTTTTTATTGTGTTTGATAGCCATATATAATTAACTAAACAAATGTTGATGCCAACACTGATTAGAAGGCCATGACTGGGTAATTAATGCAAAAAAATAACTGACTGCAAAAAGGCATTAACATATGACAAAGCGGTTACATCTTTTTAGATTCAGGTCCAGCTTTGTGAGTACAAGTCAAAATTATGGCTGGATAGGAACGAATGAATCAATGAAAACATGTTATATAGTACTAACATACATGAACCAAATATATTCTGAACAGTCACCTATCATCAATTTCACAAACTGGTTCTATAGTATTAATGAAGTTATGAGTGTTATGACCATGATTGTTTGTCATAATGCATGAGCAAGAAGTTATTGCCAACTGCTGAGAGGCAATAATACTCACAAATTCTCCCTCTGATTTGACCTTGTACCGGGGCAGGATCTTGAACTGAGCATGTTTTGCATTGTACTCCTGGAGATGTATCTGTGACAGGTAACAGAGAAACACAAATTTATGTCATGTATGTATCCTTCAAAAAAACTTAATGTGATAAAGGAAAAATAAACCAATACACAAATGACCACAGGGTAGGTCATTTGGTCTTCCTGTGTTGGCTTCGGATAAAAAACACAGTTTTTATATTGACTCATTCCAAAATCAAGGAAATAATAAAACTTTAAGTATTAATAAATGAATCATTTAAGACAGTTGCTGACACTAGTAAAAGAAAACTCTGAATAATAATATAACAAATTAAAATAAATGCAACCAGTGCTTGTACAACTAAACATTTTATAAATACACATGGAATTAAATAATCTTAATCATAAATATCCTATCACCAAGTGCACTTGAAAATGTTGTTGGAATCTGCTACACCTACTAGGGTGACTTAAATGTCACAATATTTGAAGTGGCAGTCAACAAGCTGTGATCAACTCACCAACATATTGTTTTTGTCCCGCCGACTCGTCTGTGTTGTGCTGACATGGACAAACTTCTCCGTGAAGATGTGTTTCAACTACAACAAACATATACCATCACTTGAACAATTAAGTGATGGGTGGCACTGCAGAGTGACTTCTCTTTGTAGGTTTCAATGACCCACACTGAACATAAGTCATAAGTGGTTTTATTGCAGGCAGTCAGTCATGTCAATACTAATTCAATGCACTAATAAATACTAGTATTACTCACAGACAAATTTGCACGGGTCACAAATCGTGTTGATTCAATCTTGTGTTCTAATCCCCTTGGCTTAGCCTAGGTTTAGTCTTTGCCTTTGATATTTAACACATCTAGATATCTTACAGACTAATTTATTCCGAGTTTTGCTAAAACGGCATCAAACAAACTAAAGAAGCATGATCTGTGTGATTCTGTGACCAAACCACTCTGCAGGCAATAGCACCAAATAACTTTTTTAAACGAGGTGTCTGTTCCTAGACCTAAGGCTCGAAGCTAGAGCCTATACTAGTAGCCTCCTAGACTTAGTCCTAGACCTAGTTATGCTACAGCCTAGTCTACTCTAGAGTAGACCTAGATTTTATTTATTGTTCTCATATCAGTTGTGACTGCAACATACATTTTGATGGTTCACTACTTATCAAATTGTGATTAGTTAATTTATTTATAATTATCAAGAGTTAAGCTCGGAACAATGTTTACAATTTGAAACCAGCATCACTTTAAATTAAATTTAAATGCAAAATGGTGAACAAAACATCCAAATTAATAATAATTATATCTGATTTATGTGCCATTTCTGGGTAACTAATGCGGCTACTTTGCAAAACAGACTTACTCCTGGACCGTGTCATCATAACTAAGATGCTTTCCAAATCTATCAGATTTATTGCGATGGTCAAAATTGCGCACATGCCTAGTTTATTAGTCATAAACACGAAACGCGTTAACTTCTACCTAAAGCAGACGACTGGTTGGTTCCCCTCGTCCCCACTAGGTGATTAATCTCGATTATCCAGATTCCGTGATGTGGCGCCACCATTTGTCACACACTTGGAAGCCAAAATTAAGATGTCTTCGCGATGTGACAATTTGATTGATTACTTCGAATTAGAGTAACCAATGAAGTTTACGTTTAAGCTAATTGCACACATCATTGCTCATAAAAATGCACTTTGTGTAACCGACGGGTTGGTCTATTCATCCCTGTAGTATCCAAACTATTGTTGGGCTTGACATTTGCGTTTTGTGTGATGGGTCTAATTCCAATCTGCCGCGGTCTTTAGGGTTTATATGTCTACTTGTAAATTGATAAAATTAAGTTACACATACAGTGTGCAGACTATAAAGGATATAAATAGTAGGCTTACTATAAATGATGATACTAAATAACTAGGTTCAGTTCCGCCCATAATAATACCTTGCGCTGTTTGCAGTAACGTAGGCCTACACGACCTTTCATAACCCTACGATAGCACTTTTGATGGAGTCTGACGGAAATTCAACTACCCGACTGTGATATAAATAGTAGGATGACTATATGATGTTAGCTAGGTTCAGTTGCGTCGATAATAATAGCTTGTCCTGTTTGCGTAAACACAACCTTTCGTAGCGGTTGCACATTCGATGGAGTCTGGCGGATATTCTACGGCGGTTTTCGTTTGAACGCATGCATATTTTATTGATCAAACCTAGTTTTTCCAAATGGCTTGCACTAATTCGATCAACTGGCATTATTTTTGTTTCATATCTTAAGCAAATGTATTCCATAGATATCAATGGTTTGTTAGCATAACGAATAATATTGTGTTGGTTGTCATGTCAGCGGTTTGTCCGTACGTTTAGGCAATGATGTTCATATCAACGACTGCTAACTTTGTTTATTAATAAATAGGTCTAGTGCATTGTCATGTAATTGTGACATATGTGTTCGAGCAATGAGTAAAGAGAAAAGAGCAGATATAAGGAAAGAGAGAAAATCAATGAATCGGACTGAGACGGTCTGAACAAGTACAGAGACGACCGAAGAGAGAGAAACAAAAATGGTAGTGGAAGTCTGAAGGAGAAGAACAATGTCAACACTTGGATGGAGAGACAGCACCAAGAGAGACAATGATGAAGGAGACAGTTCTAAGTGAGACAGTGCCAACAGAGACAGTGCTGGGAGAGACATTGTCAGGGATGAGACGGGAAGGAAAGAGAGGAGAGAGAGGGGGGGGGGAGAAAGGTGAGAGAGAGGAGAGATGGGGAAGGAGAGAGGAGAGAGAGGGGAAGGAGAGAGGAGAGAGGAGAGAGGAGAGAGGAGAGAGGAGAGAGGAGAGAGGGAGAGAGGAGGAGAGAGGAGGAGAGAGAGAGAGAGAGAGAGGAGAGAGGAGAGAGGAGAGAGGAGAGAGGAGAGAGGAGAGAGAGGAGAGGAGAGGAGAGAGAGAGATGTCAACGTGGAAGGGGGCGGACGAGGGAAGGAGGTGGAATTTGCTAATTGGCTGTGTTCCGTACGTACTTGAATGACTTCTCCATAGCGCACTCTCTTGCCGTGTTGCCGTCTCTGTTCACTTATGTTGTCGTCGTTTTCAGCGTCGGCCGCCATCTTAAACATTCGCGCAAATATTTCCAATTCATCCTGCTAATTATTTGTCTTATATGTATAACTTAACTATGGAGCAAATAAATTTATTGTTACCAACCAGTAAAACAATAACAATTATGAATAAATTCAAGGTCTACTGCCCAAAATTGGCAAACAGTTATACATTTTGTTTTCGTTAATTCAACGTTTCAAAGACACATTATAGGAAATCGAAGTAGGTGCATTCTAAAATTAGATGGGATCAATCATATGCGATGATTCTACTTTCAGTGAAACACGCTACCGTACCTTCGCTTGAGCCATGAATGAATTCGCGCCCATGCGATTCGCTTCTTCCGCTGTTGTAGGAAGCAACTTGCGATACTTCTTGTTGAGTTTGTATCTGTTCTGGATGCATACTTGAAACTGGACAGCTGTGAAATGAAAATAAAAACTAACCTTTCCAAGCATCTTGTTTAGTGAGTCATATAAATTGCATGGAAACTAGAACATTAGGCCGATCATCGCACGAGAGAACACAATAGAGCTGTTGACTGTTCAACAGTTAGGATACCATATCAAAGGCAAACGATTAATTGTACATTAATCTTGTTCTATATATATATATATATATATATATATATATATATATATATATACAAAAATTAATGGATTTTAATCTATATTCGAGATAACTGCGTAGTGAACGGACGAATACGTTACTTTTGTCATCGGATTATATCCGACGGATCGCGATACTCATCGTTCTGTCTGTAAATGCCTGCTTTCTTCCTTGGAAAGGGAAGATTTTTGGGACACACTTTAGGTACAGGTTATAATTTAAATACAAGAGTTGAGTGTGTGACGTCAGTTACCTTCAATGTTGGGGATGTTGGCGGGATTCTCGCGGTCTTGCCACTGATACGTGAAGACGCCATTGTGTGTTGACCTGTTGAGAATGAAGAGCACGGTACATTGCATTCCCCTCTCTCCCATCTTGTGCGTTATTTTCCATTCCAAGAATTTCTGTCCATGGCTTTATATATAACGTTATATTTCCATCACTTTCCTGTGGTTATTTTAAGGTTGTTTTCTATGTTTAGCATGATTTACCATTACAGCATATATAACGTTATAGTTCCATCACTTACCTGTGGTTATGTTAAGGTTATGTTTAGCGTGATTTATCATTAGAGTATCCGCTATAAACATGGGTGGGTGCTGTATTATGCCCGAGGTTGTTTGCGTATAGGGCGTTCTTTAGTTGGTGAATGACACACGCCTATTATTGGTGTACTTTCCCAAACGTGTAATGGACCACACTATATATATTAAGCACCACATAAAACATCCAACCAACATTTTATGTAGGGTATTGTAATAATCTGTTAATAGAAAGACACGATTCGTAAATAAATATGCCAACCAATCCCCAAAATCGCATGATTGCCCCTTCCCGTTTGCAGAAACTACTAGAAGAAACTAATCTAAAAACCTTCATGGCATGGGCGCCAGCAACGTGTTTAATTGAGAACATTCTAAATAGCTAACCAGACGAACGAAGGTGACCACTTTCCACGAGCGTGCATGCCACTATAATCACGTGGTTAACTGTGTTTACTGAGGGTGGCCGGCATCAGTTCACACAGTCTTGTCATCAATAATGGCGTGTCTAGGGTGTATGAAATGGGGTGGTGGCAAACACGTCCGAGCATGTAAAAATGTGACTAGTTTACCTTGCAGTGGCTCAATACGTTATTAAAACAAATATGTTTACAAAGCCATTAGAGGTCAAGGCCCCATACCCCCTACATATACTACAGATGGTCAGAATATAATTCATTTTCACCCCTGTTTTGCTAATGGTATTATACATATCTAACAATTATGTTCAGTTCTATCCAAATAATGTCACTGAAATCACAAGCACCGTCGTCTCCCTACTGATGACTTCGAGTATCATCATCATCATCGTCATTATCTCCACTCAGACTGTCACCATCAACACAAACATAATTATAGCCAATATGATCATCAACCTCATGACTAGTGTGTCATGACTAGAACTACTACTGTACCATATCATTGTATTCATGGTATATAGCTTACGCAAAGTTGTTTTCAGATTGATGACACAACACATACACACACATACACTCACACACACACACATACACTCACATACACACACATACACACACATACACACACATACACTCACAGACACACATACACATACACATACACATACACATACACATACACATACACATACACATACACATACACATACACATACACATACACATACACATACACATACACATACACATACACATACACATACACACAACACACATACACATACACATACACATACACATACACATACACATACACATACACATACACATACACATACATACACACATACACATACACATACACATACACATACACATACACATACACATACACATACACACACATACACATACACATACACATACACATACACATACACATACACATACACAGACACACAGACACACAGACACACAGACACACAGACACACAGACACACAGACACACAGACACACAGACACACAGACACACAGACACACAGACACACAGACACACAGACACACAGACACACAGACACACAGACACACACAGACACACATATACACATATACACATATACACATACACACAGGCACACAGACACACACAAACACGATGAGGAAAATCCACACACTATTGATTACATGAAACAGTGAGTGTGGGAGAAGACAGCCACCCCGAGACAACGAACAACGTACAAACATCATACACACATCGTATAAACAACGTATAAACAACGTACAAACAACGTACAAACAACGCACTAACAACGCACAAACAACGTACCCTGACTGCCAGTTGCACACGTAGCCTTCTGTCTCCTCGCAGAAGAGACAGATCAAGTCCCCGACACACAAGAACTCGTTGCTCATCATCCTCTTGGCCGGCGACTGGTCAGTCCATGACGATGCACTTGCTGCTTCAGCCTGCAACACGCACGGTAGAACACGATGTGTATATGACGACACACAGCGAGATGCTTATGAATGGAGACAGGGCAGTACCGCGCGGTGAGCCGCCACACAGCACGGCCCGGGCCGGCCGAGAGCGGCGGAGGTGGTGCTATGAATACCGCGAGGTTCACGGCCCTTCGGCCAACCCGCAGTGCGCGTAGGCCTAAGGTCGCCGTGGCTGATTTATGCCATCAAGATTCCTATGATATAGGACAGTTCGACAGTTCTGGAACAATCTATATTTGAAACAACATTCGTGTATTGTTAAAAGTGTTTTTGGAGGATCGCTCTGATCGATGGTTTTGCCGCAGGGCCTAGTTGGTTGTGGGTTTGATGGCTACTTAAGTTATCATAACAGTTCGTTTCCAAAACTAGGTAAAATGGATTAAATAAATTCATACTAATATAATGAATTTATTTTATTTAATCCATTTTACTTAAGTTATCATAACAGTTCGTTTCCAAAACTAGGTAAAATGGATTAAATAAATTCATAATAATATAATGAATTTATTTTATTTTAAACGAACTGTTATGATAACTTAAGTAGCCATCAAACCCACAACCAACTAGGCCCTGCGGCAAAACCATCGATCAGAGCGATCCTCCAAAAAACACTTTTAACAATACACGAATGTTGTTTCAAATATAGATTGTTCCAGAACTGTCGAACTGTCCTATATCATAGGAATCATGACGGCATAAATTATTATATTATAATAATTCGTATACTCGAATGTCACACCCTGGAACCATCAGCCGATTCTTACTTCAGTAGGATACTGCCCATTCACGCAGATACCAGAGTTCTTCTCACATCTGATATATTCTATATAATATCATACTTCATAATGGACAATATCGCTATGCGACGTGTTGCGTACATGAACTCGGGAAATCGCGTCGCCTGGAGGCTAATATTGAGGATTCCATCCGTTGTTTTAGCTAAAGATTTATCTTTAAACATTTCAGTGAAATTGTAGCGGTTATCACTGTCTGTTTGGTAACAGTCGTGTCTGTTATCACAGCCTATGTGGTGGCCGCTATAGCTGTTATCATACTCTGTAATCTATATGGTGACCGTCATAGTATCGTTATGATGGCCATTAAAGCTGACGGTGTTCTGTCATAATTTAAAGGTGAGAGCATTTCGAAAACAACCAAAACACAGTTCCCAGAATGATGGTTTCTGGCTGACAAGCAGTCGATCATACATATACCGTAACACGCATTTACCTCCATCTGGCTAACGTAGTAGGCAATAATGTCAGATGAAAATACGTCATTACTGGCGGACAACAGTAGTAAATACAGTTCGTCACCGACGCATACTTGGCGCAAGACGAATCGTCTGCATTCTGGGAATCACGCCTCAGTACACATTCCGCCTACGCAGGCTACACACAGACGCCGTCGCGCTCCAATGTGTAGTCGCACGCATGCGCAGTGCAATAGATGCGCGTTTGTGAAATCGTTATTCGGAGTCCCAACTGCAAATGCACGTATGCTGAATGACCATTGAATTGTCGCTATCGGCCGCGGCTTTGTTGCATTCTAATTACTCATTTTCATATTGTTCACGTATGCAAGCTCTCCGTCGGTCCGTCGGTCCGTCGGTCCGTCGGTCCGTCGGTCCGTCGGTCCGTCGGTCCGTCGGTCCGTCGGTCCGTCGGTCCGTCGGTCCGTCCGTCCGTCCGTCCGTCCGTCCGTCCGTCCGTCCGTCCGTCCGTCCGTCCGTCCGTCCGTCCGTCCGTCCGTCCGTCCGTCCGTCCGTCCGTCCGTCCGTCCGTCCGTCCGTCCGTCCGTCCGTCCGTCCGTCCGTCCGTCCGTCCTGTCCGTCCGTCCGTCCGTCCGTCCGTCCGTCCGTCCGTCCGCCCGCCCGCCGTCCGTCCGTCCGTCCGTCCGTCCGTCCGTCCGTCCGTCCGTCCGTCCGTCCGTCCGTCCGTCCGTCCGTCCGTCCCGTCCGTCCGTCCGTCCGTCTCGTCCGTCCGTCCGTCCGTCCGTCCGTCCGTCGTCCGTCCGTCCGTCCGTCCGTCCGTCCGTCCGTCCGTCCGTCCGTCCGTCCGTCCGTCCGTCCGTCCGTCCGTCCGTCCGTCCGTCCGTCCGTCCGTCCGTCCGTCCGTCCGTCCGTCCGTCCGCCTGCTTTCTGTGTCTCTCTTGCTGTCCTACTTCCTCCTCTCTCTCTATCATCGACCGTCTCTTGCGGTGGCTAGCTCCGTGTCCGCCACAGACAGCGACCTCACCGATCATTTCGCTTTGGTGAACAGTAATTCAAACCAACTTGACAACACGAATAATGAGCTGTATGTCTGTACTAAAAAATGAACTAACAAAAATACTTCATGAAATTAATTTAATACTCATTATATTGGCTGACCATTTCACGAGGGTGAATAAGTCTGAATGACTTTGCGTATATAATGGGCTCTTCCCCGATACAAGACGTTGGTTCCACGGATTCCTGTGGAATGGATGACAGCATTTGCTGGAGGTACGTACTGGCAGACTCCACGTGCTAAGTGGAAGAAGGCAGACGTTCTGACTGTCACACAGGCCAAGTGCCAGGAACTGTCGATTGAAGGGAAAATACGACCGTGTGAATTAAACGTGGAATTTCAAATAACCTTCCCGTGTACTCTGCCCATCCCATCACGTGTCGGCCAAAGAACAGCGCTGGTTCTAACAGACAGCGTGAGAAAGAAAGCGTCGTGTGGGGGAAATAACGCTAAAATCACATTTCTGCCTTGTGACGATCGTCGACGTTTCGACTTTATTTCTTGATGCACAACGGGTACTCAACGATTAAGCTATAAAACAGCCATTTATTTGTTAAATATATAGTCCTACCTCAACAAATAGCAAACACCTTTGGAAGAGTAAGAGGGCAATTACCTCTCCTACCGTCGTCTCTGATTATTTATTGACGATACACGCTCCCCATCTCTCACGTGCACGCATTCATGCGCACACGTTAGCAGTCTCAGGCACCTACACAACACCACACCCACTCTAGAACGGTCAACTCAGGCTCAGGGTATTGTATTGGCTTCACCAGACGATACAGCGAAATCATCATTATATGTTCCGACGAATCAGAGGTAAATGCTGACTCACAGTAATATGGCCGTGGTCTCTACGTCAACTACACAACCCCGTGTGTTTCTAGAACATCATGTTCTGTTGCTAGCTAAAAATACAATGTTATAATCAAATGTAAGTAGTGAAAAATATCTAAAACTGTAGAGTTTGCTGTTGACATGTACACGCCACAGCCAAATATGCAGGTTGTTCTTCGTTCCATAATAAATGGACAAAAACCATTGAAGTATAGCAAGAATAGAACGTTCGATCGGGTGACTGAAATAGTAATTTCTTTGACATACATGATCGTAAAGGCATAACGACTAAAGCCGTCCCCACGGCATACCCAACTTGTCAGTTGGGTTCAGTCAAACGAACTGCCGTAGCAAGCTCTGTCGTGTTCAATGCCGGATATTGGTTGTTCTAAGCAAAAACAACCAAAACAATTACAGTCGGTAAAACGAGCGCTACTAATTGCGTACTGAATAATATAAACGGACATAATATACGTCAACTTGACTGCACCCAACATGAGAACATTACTTGATTTATACAAAATAGTTTATTCTACACCAATTATAGCTTTTCGCCCGACTGCGCGAAGGTTGTAAACACACGGGTCGCACAATGGAGTGGCCACTAACAGGTCAAGTCAATGGCTGCCGCAAAATAATAGTTAACCGCATACCGCGCATGCTCTCGGTTATAATATTCGCAACTGACACTTTTATATACGATTCTATGAAAACCAGGCTGTGCTCAGACGTGTACTTATTATACCTCTGACGTGATGTGTTTTATGAACGAATGCACTGTAAGTTTGCGGGGAAACATCGTCCGTTGAAGTATTTTGGGAGTGCCATTAATCACACCAGAGCGTCTCTGGCGATGAAGGCAGACGTGGTGACAATGACAGTGACAGAGCACGACTGGGAGGGCGACGTGTGTCGTCAGTAGCACGACGCGACAGTAGGGTGGGTTGACATTGTAGGCCGCGGTGTGAGGTGGGACTTATTCACTCTGAACATAGACGATGACGTTGAAGCCAGACGTTCACAAATTACGTCCTACGTGTCTAAGCTGGTGGTACTCGGAGCATTATATTGCGCCAGACCAGTTTTACTAATGCGCAAAATTGTGAGCTAAAGGAAACATGGATACGATGCAAACATGTGCATAGTGCACACACACACACACACACACACACACACACACACACACACACACACACACACACACACACACACACACACACACACACACACACACACACACACACACACACCACACCACACCACACCACACCACACCACACCACACCACACCACACCACACCACACCACACCACACCACACCACACCACACACACACACACACACACACACACACACACACACACACACACACACACACACACACACACACACACACACACACACACACACACACACACACACACACACACACACACGTTTACGCACTCGCACGCACGCACATACGCGCGTTCTCTCCCATTCTCGTCCGCATGCACATGATCCTGCTTATAATAGTTACATTTTTCTCCAAAGATATTCTCAGCTTAACAGGGCAAGTATATTCCTTCAAAACCTCCGAGTCTGTTCTCAGTCGTCTCGTTGGTTTTCCAGTTTTCTGATACAAACATTGGTAGGAGTGGACGTTGGGTCTGTATATTGTTAACTTTTTCTGTGTATGCAAGATATGGGATCTACAAATGTTAGTGAGTCGGTAGAAGGTTTGTGCTATCAATGTTAATAACATATGGAAAATATCGTTTGTTCTTTATGACTGTAGATGCCTGCGAGTATTAGCAAAAAATTACACACGCACACGTGCACACACGCACATATGCACGTATGCATATACTTTTTGCGTTCTTTAACTGATGTACCGATACAGAAATATACACTGGTCGCGGTCTGTCAGTTGTTACTATAGCAGTAAAACGAGTGAAGCTTCACTTAGCCTATCTATCGAGACGATGACTAATGAAACAGGAAGCAGCACATTATCACCAACCAACAGGTATATCGCTCATCTGTTTACAGGAGAATTACATCATATATAACTGAGTGTCACGCTTAGCGAGTGCATGTGCATTACTATTATAACATTACCACTCATATTCGCTCAGTTCTGCTCGTCTTCGCCTGTTCTCACATTCTCTCTCTGAATGTAGCCAACTTAACGTTAGTTTCATCGATCATGGATAATGGGTATCCTTCGATAGTGCGAATGCAAGCATGCTTTGGAACAGTTACCAGAAAGCAAATACACGACTAGTGTCGGTGCCAGCAGAAATCAAATAGTGTCCGTGCGTGGGGCACGAAAAAAGTTTGTTTACTTTTTTGGGGGCCAGAGGAATCAATCTACAACAACCCATGTACGGTGACATGCAAGACTATACATGTTACATGTCGCAGGATATAGCTACACTACTGGGGTCGGTTTAACGAAATGTTCTTAAAGTTATACAATTAGCAGCGTCACATGTTTCTAAAAATTACTTATGTAAAACAAAATCATGTCATTTACTAATACTATAATCTTAGCATTATGAACGACGTTAGGTGTTTTGTGAACTGGTCCCTGGACAGGTTTTACAACCACATCGATATATATCGTTATAGAGTAAAGACACGAAAACAAACAGTCTTTTTGTGACTAGTAACATACCATCTCGTTTGCAACGCATCGATCTCTGCAGCCTGTTCCTTGACCAGTTGCAATGTCCGTGTCCACGTCAAATCTACGTTGGTTGGTGGTCACTGGTTCGCGCCAACCAGCAAACTACACCTAACCCGTTGACAAACGTTAGACAACAAACGCGATCTGGGGGTGGTGCGTTGGCTCTCTTGCCCTGTCGTCACGCGCCGCTGGTTTGTACTCTCATGACATGCTATCTCGTCATGCGCCGCTGGTTTTCGTCCAGCGAAGTGCCCTGGCAGGGAGTTGTGTACTTGCAATACGACACCGCTGCGTCATTTACCCTCGCGCGAACAATGCGTCTCTTCGCTTTCCACGTCTTTGTAAATTCGTTCATCAACAAGGCATTTAATTAAGCTTTGTTCAAAGATTCAAAGGCAGTCACCGCGAATACGTGTTCGCGACCCCATACAGATCGCATATACAAGTTGCCAACACGAGTTCCCCATTAAATTTCGAATTCAACACAAACATGTCAACGTAAACAAGCAAACAAATTCGCCAGCTGATAGCTAATTACTCTACATGCACACACAGACGCTCATACACCAGAACGTTCTTGCTAACGCAAACTGGTGTAGATTCCTGGAAAAGTCACTTTGAATGACTGATCTCTATGCAGAACCTAACGTATCCCCAATCCAACTGGATGTATCGTTGAGACCAACACAAACTTTGATTCTGACATTCTCTCACCAGCAATTAAAAACGACGCACCATTCCCGAAGTACGTTACTAACTTTCATGAAGCGACTAGAGGGAAGAACGTTCTTTTCTGTGAAATCTGAACACGTGAGAATCATCGAGAAAAAACATGGCGTCCTGTAATTACGATGGTTTTCCATTCGGCCAACACACCCACTGATCTTACGACTGGTACTTGTCGCTAAACCGTCTACCCGATCTTCAGAAGACATTTAGCCCGTTATTAAATTACTGCGCACAGTTTACTTTTAATCTCCAGTTCTATACTCTTCCATAAGTCTGTCCGCTACGACATGATGTATGATGCTACTCAGTGACGAAGTGTGCCTCGCTCCATTAGACAACACCGGGATAGCACCGTACTAATCATTCCAATCGTCCTCAGAGATTGCTCAATGGATTCGGTTCAGCGAGCGTGAACTTGTCGCGTTGTCATGGCAACACGAGCTGACGACTCTGGCGAGACGAAGATGGTCGATCGGTCAACGCCGAGCAATGTTCTGATCGACTTGGTTGCTATAAATCAAACATCCACAAAGCTGCGAAGCAGAGGACACTAAATCCATTAAACACATCCGATCGTGGCTGTGCATTGAATGCTGGTGACACATCCACATAGTGGAACCACGCTCGCACGTCGTCTGTGACCTCGCTGTGTTCGAGGACACACGCCCCAGCTGATGGACTCAATTGTTTTGTTTTTGTATATCGGAAACTCGCTACGTTTCGTCTCTCCTAATGACAATGGTTGCTAAGTAATTTTAAAAAATAACTGTTTTTTAAATAAAAATAAAGTCATGGTACACTGCTTACAGGCCACACATTTTACTAGTACGGGAACACCATTTTTCGTTTATAGTCCCTAGATATCCAAGTGCCGACATTGCATTGTTGCATGGTGACATCTATTTGGGTGTAATCTAGTAACCCAGAATCAATATAGAGTTTGTCTTAACAGTGTTATCCTTCGGGTTAAATTAAAGGGAATAGAAACAAGCCTTTACCTAAAATTCGTTTTCCGAGTATACGAAAAGATAAAGTATGTATGTCACATTTGACAGCATTCAAAAAATAAATAAAAATACATTTGTAGTATAAATTCGTTGTTATACGCGTCAGCATAGCGATTCCCGCGGGAAGTTGAAAGTTAATTAGCAAGGCGATCACGTAGTATCGTGGCGTCAGAGCAAGTTTATAAGGATGGTTTTTGAGTCGAAACGAGCATCATGATAAAATAATGTGCGATATCACGGGGAACAAATATTTATCTTATGGTTCCACACGAATCCAATTTTGGGGTGTCTTCCCGTTATAGCTACTTCCCGTTATAGCTACTTCCCGTTATAGCTACTTTTATTCCCGTTATAGTTACTAATTAAGTTTGACAGTTGAACTAGTCCCGTTATAGCTACTTTTCTATCTCTCCATTTTACAATGTAACAAGACAAGAGAGCATTAACTATTTCATCTCCATCCAGCTGATGTCCACGAGGGGTGGACGGCTTTGATATAAGTGTGTCCCACTGAGAAATGTCCACAAAGTCAAGTGATAATTTTTAACGAGTACTTTGTGGAGACATGGCTTGGTGATGATTCAAAAATTACCATGGACATGTC
Organism: Ridgeia piscesae; assembly: GCA_025642075.2. Taxonomy (NCBI): domain Eukaryota; kingdom Metazoa; phylum Annelida; class Polychaeta; order Sabellida; family Siboglinidae; genus Ridgeia; species Ridgeia piscesae. The sequence continues at coordinate 439,826 of JAODUO010000708.1, forward strand.
GAATGTCTACACAGCCATGTGAGGGATGGAATTCCAAGTTTGCGAAAGTGGTGGGGAAACACCATCCCAACATTTTCCAGTTCTTGGTTGCTAAACATGATGCTGCCGTCCTACCACCACATAACAAGAATAATTGATGTCTTTCATTACTTTTTGATAAATGCAATTATGTACTCAGTACAATGAACGTAGTTGTTTTTTGAAAAAAGTTTATCACAAGTGTTTTATGGTATTTTATCAATTTCAAATAACTTACAGTTACATTTATATATCATCCTTATGAGTTTTAAAATATGTCCTTCATTAATACATTTCATGTAGAAATCTTACAGTAATCTGAAATAGTGAATGCTCCCTCTTGCTGTCCCCTCCTGAATTGTGTATTTAAATAAGTAGCTATAACGGGACTAGTTTGCCTGTCACACTTAACGAGTAGCTATAATGGGGGGAAAACTGTAACTATAACGGGAAGTAGCTATAACGGGAAGTAGCTATAATGGACCTAGAACAATTTTGGTACAGAATTGAAGCCAAAGGTTTCGCGGAGGCCTGACTAAGCGTCAGGTTCGCCGCCCCCCTTCGGCTCGTTTTCTGAAACTGAGTAATTGATAATCCACAAAAGGACACATACATTTCAAACATATAACTTCAGACAGAAATGTTACATACTACATTAATATCACTAGTACGCCGATGTATGAAGAAGGAGTTATAAAGTTAACGTAACAATTTAAATATTTTCTTTTAAAATGGCGTAACTTTATGGCGTGTCGACGGATTCACGTGATATTAAACACGACATGCTCAAATCTATTGATGAACATGCTGTCGTTTTGCAGAATAATTTGCATTAGTAGTTTTATCTGCAAGCCATGTGTTACAACTTTCCCATGTTACAACTAGTCCCGGTCTCCCCTATTGTTACTACACGTGAAAACAACTTGTGATATGTCTTGAATCGCGGACTTGATAAATGAAATTTAGCAATATATACATCGTCGTTATATACAATTAACATATTTTCATTTTCGTGTCGTACAAATAAGTACTACAAAAATAACACGAATACAAGCAGTAGTCTACATCATTGCTTTATGATTCGATTTATAATTATTATTTTGTGAAAAGTTAAACAAAAAAGCGAACACGTCTACCAACTGAACCACACTAACAGTAACAACTGGGATTCTATTCCTGGATTTAAAGAGTTATGTTAAATATACAACTCTTCCTTCACACATCGACATATTAATGATTATTTATGATTTACACAACGTTTATTTCTGACGTTAAATACATAAGATCTGTTTGTAATGTATGTGTCCTGGTGTGGATCATATCATGGCAGCTGCAAACGATACAATTATGAGCCGAAGACGGCGGCGATCTCGAAGCTCTGACAGGTTTCCGCGAAACATATGGCGTCATTTTTTCAACAACATTTTATTCGTATGGAATCTTAAGATAAATGTATGTTCCCTATGATGACCAGTGTTTGTAGTACATCGGAATATCGAACAATAATTAATTTTGACGCTCTTTTCGACCCCAAAATTACCAGTGTAGACATGCTCTGAATGCAAAGAAACACTTCGCGCCTGATGCCAGTATTTGTCCTCTCTAACGTCACAACTAGTTTCGCAGGGGGGATACACAGAGAAGCCAAATACTAGAGGCATAGATAAAGATAGCAAAAAGACATCAGCAAAGAACAGCCTGGAAAGCCCTACGGAATTTGGTTATAAATGTGTTTGTTTAAATGCAAGGTAGCATAGTAAACAAAATAAATGAACTAAACATTATGGTAGAAGATATTGACCCTCACATAATAGGTATAACTGAATCTTGGGCCACACCCGATATATCAGATGCCGAATTAGGAATGACAGGGTATGTAATGTTTAGGAAAGATAGATTAGGAAGAAGGGGAGGCGGAAATTATTTTATATATTAAAGAATCCATCCAAGCTTATGAAATAAAATTAGAAAAAGAAGCAGAATGTGAAGAAGCTGTCTGGTGTAACATAGTTACAGGAAAGTCAACATTAACTGTTGGGTTAGTGTATCGGAGTCCAAACATAAGCATGGAAGAAATGAAAAAATACATAACGCTATCAAAGAAGTGATAAACGGGACTGTATTATTATGGGGGATTTTAACCATGGGCATATACAGTGGACATCTCTACAGAGTACCGGGAGAGAGGATAAAAGAGTTTTTAAATTTAGTACAAGATAGTTTCCTTTCTCAACATGTGTTAGAAGCAACCAGGGGCGAGAACGTGTTAGACATAGTTTGAGCTACAAAAAGAATTTGTTGATAATGTCAAGATATGTGAGCCACTGGGGTGTAGTGATCACAACCAGATACATTTTATCATCAAAGTAAAGGGAGAACGGAATAGAAAAATAAGGTACAGGAAATTTTTCAAAAAAAGGAAGATATAAGGACATGAGGGAATATTTAGCAAAGATAACTGGGAAAAACACACTGAAGAATAAGACAGCAACAGAATGCTGGAATATTTTAAAGAGTGAAATTGACTGCGTCGTTGACAAATTTGTCCCCTTGAAAAAACAGGGAAACGGTCAAAGAAGAAACACTTATCGAAGGAAGCCATTAGAAAAATCAAGTACAAGCAAATGATGTGGAAGACATTAGACATACCGGAAGTGAAGAAGACTATAGCATTTATAAAGAAGCACTTAATCAAGCTACAGCTGAAATTTGAAATTCAAAGAGAAGCTACGAACAAAAAATAGCTTTTTTAAAATAAAACATGACAGCAAGAGTTTTTATGCGTATGTTCGAAGTAAACAGAAGTTCAGGATAAGGTCGGTCCTTAGAAGGTAGTGATGGAAACATAATAACAGAGGGATTCTTAATGGCAGAAAACCTAAATGAGTACTTTAGTTCGGTGTTTACCAGGGAAGATATTAGTATATTACCAGTACTTGAGACTAAGTTCGAAGGGAGAGAGTTTGACTATTTAGGACAACTAATTGTAACCCCAACAATGGTAGCTATGAAAAAAAGAGATATGAAGGATAATAAATCACCTGGAGTGGATGGGATTCCTCCCAAATTACTATTGGAAATTGTAGAACAAATCAGCATACCGCTTGCAACAGTGTTCAATTTGTCATTAGAGGAGGGAATAGTTCCGTTAGAATGGAAAGAAGCAAACATTATACTATTATTTAAAAAGGTTCGAGAAACAAGTCAGAGAACTATAGACCAGTGAGTTTAACATCGGTGATTTGCAAACTATTAGAAAGACTAATTAAAGATCACCTGGTTGATTTTCTTGTTAAAAATAAATTGATAAACCCATCTCAACATGGGTTTTTAAAAGCGAGGTCATGCTTAACAAATATGTTATGTTTTTGGAAGATGTCACAAAGTGGCTAGATGAGGGATCACCAGTAGATGTAATCTACTTAGATTTTAAAAAAGCCTTTGACAAAGTGCCACACCAAAGACTACTACTTAAACTAAAGGCCCGTGGCATAGGAAATGGTATGATCAACTGGATAGAAAAATGGCTTATTGATAGAAGACAAAGAGTAGTAGTTGATGGCGAGGTTTCAAACTAGAAAGCGGTTTTGAGTGGAGTACCGCAGGGATCAGTACTGGGACCTATTTTATTCTTAATATATATCAATGATTTGGATGATGACATAACAAGCAAGGTGTTGAAGTTTGCAGACGACACAAAAGTGTTTAGGAAAATTAAAAGTGATGCAGATAGACAGCATTTACAAGATGATCTTAATAAGTTGATAGAATGGTCTGAGAAGTGGCAAATGCTGTTTAATTTTGGAAAGTGTAAGTGCCTTCACACAGGACATGGGAATGAAGATGCACAATATACAATGGGTGATACTGTACTAAATACTACCTTGAATGAAAAGGACTTAGGGTTAACTATTAGTGCTGACATGAAGGTATCAGAGCAGTGTGGAATTGCAGCAGCAAAGGGAAACCAAATTCTTGGTTTTGGCGAAATTAGTGTACAAAGAAAAAGAACTAATAATACGCTGTATAAAACAATAGTTAGGCCTCACTTAGAATATTGTATACAAGCATGGAGGCCATATCGCAAAAGGATATTGATATGCTAGAAAGAGTACAAAGGAGAGCAACCAAAATTATACCAAAAAATCAGGAATATTAGTTATGAAATGCGTCTAAAAGAATGTGGTTTAACAACACTAGAAACCAGAAGATTGAGAGGAGATCAAATTGAGGTGTTTAAAATATTGAATGGATATGAAAATATTGACAGAAATATTTTTCACAGTCAAGGAAAGAGAAGGACTAGAGGACATGGAGTTACATTAGCAAAGAAGCAGTGTAGACTAGATATTAGAAATTTTCATTTTCACAAAGAACAGTAAACGAATGGAACAGATTATCAGCTGATTGTGTAGGTGCTAGTAGTGTTAATATATTTAAAAATAAAATCGACATATACCTAAGACGGGCGGGGTATACTTTGATAGATAGGTTGGACTCTCGATAAGCCAAATGGCTTCCTAGTCCACCTGCCATCTAGAGTTGAATCTCTAGGTGGCAATCTTGTTAAATCTTGTTAAATCTTGTTAAACTGGGCATCCAGAAAAGGCGGCAAAAAGTGTGGAATTTCTAATTCGTTTATTTTAGTTTTAATTTTTGCCTAGTGGTTATGGAAATATATAAAAAGTTTGTAATATAATACGAATTCAAGCATTATGTGTTGTTATTCCCTTTAAACGAGCATGTGGTCGACGTCTTTATGACGACTGACCATGTGGTCACGCTCGTGGCTCGGACCAGTCTTGGATGACCCTGTGTTTTGACCCACATCTCGTAGGGCCAGTGTCCAGGTCAGTCTAAATGGGTGGACAATGCGGTAGACGCGAGTATGTTTATCGCAGGCGACTGACGGTGTTCGGAAAGCAACAACGTGACTGGACGATCACGTGGCTGACCGAACCACAAATGTCCCATTCGCATGTTGATGCTAAAGCTTATTAAGCCGTTCTTGCGGTCAGTGGTGAACCCGGGAGGGGTGAACCCATAATTTGGAAGAACAAAAGAAAACACAATTTGTATAAGTATGACTTAGGGCAACTAGTCTGATAATTATACTCCCATCGTATTTGTGCAGGATTTAAACATTCTGCTGGTCACGATGTAAATGTTGTGACCCATGCATTCAAACGGTTCACTTATATAAATGACACATAAATAGTAATCATATATCACAAACAGTTTAGAACCGTTACTGCTGCATGTTCACAATCCATGTTTGTATCATGTCGTCACACTCCATGTTTGTGTCATATCGTCACAATCCATGTTT
>JAODUO010000709.1:0-37500 GCA_025642075.2 Ridgeia piscesae
ATCCAAGTGTCTACAGCAGGGGGTACATACGTACCTTCGCCAGAAGCCATCCAAGTGTCTACAGCAGGGGTACATACGTACCTTCGCCAGAAGCCACCCAAGTGTCTACAGCAGGGGGTACATACGTACCTTCGCCAGAAGCCATCCAAGTGTCTACAGCAGGGGTACATACGTACCTTCGCCAGAAGCCACCCAAGTGTCTACAGCAGGGGGTACATACGTACCTTCGCCAGAAGCCATCCAAGTGTCTACAGCAGGGGGTACATACGTACCTTCGCCAGAAGCCATCCAAGTGTCTACAGCAGGGGTACATACGTACCTTCGCCAGAAGCCATCCAAGTGTCTACAGCAGGGGGTACATACGTACCTTCGCCAGAAGCCACCCAAGTGTCTACAGCAGGGGTACATACGTACCTTCGCCAGAAGCCACCCAAGTGTCTACAGCAGGGGTACATACGTACCTTCGCCAGAAGCCACCCAAGTGTCTACAGCAGGGGTACATACGTACCTTCGCCAGAAGCCACCCAAGTGTCTACAGCAGGGGTACATACGTACCTTCACTAGAAGCGTTGTATTCAGGTAGTTGCCCGCGGACGTTATGATCGGTTCTTCAGCATGAAAAAAACAAAAACAAAAAAACAAGTGTGCAATGACATTACAATACCAGCATTGTCCTACCTGCCGAACTAGGGCGGTGAAATGTCAGCAACTCGGCTCGCGACCGTGTGTGGGACCATGTGAAAAGCAAATAAGTTCACAATTAACAAACACAATTTGTGGAGTCGGTAGCAGCATATGTGGATATGACAAATGCATAACTACGTGTTGTTCAATGTTCTTCTTCAGATGATGCTGATGCACACAAAACAACAAAAACGGAAACATCAACAGGGCAACGAAAATCTGATGCAACCTGACAGGCAATTCAGAGAAGTTATTACAGTTAGCTAAAGTTAACACTTACCCTTTGCTAATATTTCTTCTTCCTATGTCCGCCGACGTCACGGCACATGAAAACAGAAACAGAGAGTTTAACAAAGAATGAATTACTTATTGGATATGTTTTCTTCTGCGTCCTATTCTACTCCATCTTCTGCGTCCCCTTCAGCGTTCCCTTCAGCGTCTTGTTCGGTTCCTCTTCAGCGTCCTCTTCCTGGTTCTCTTCAACGCCCGCTTCTACGTTCCTCTTCTGCATCCCCTTCTGCGTCCTCTTCTGCTCCCCCTTCTGCGTCCTCTTCTGCTGCCCCTTCTGCGTCCTCTTCTGCTCCCTCTTCTGCGTCCTCTTCTGCTCCCTCTTCTGCTCCCTCTTCTGCTCCCTCTTCTGCTCCCTCTTCTGCTCCCTCTTCTGCTCCCTCTTCTGCTCCCTCTTCTGCTCCCTCTTCTGCTCCCTCTTCTGCTCCCTCTTCTGCTCCCTCTTCTGCTCCCTCTTCTGCTCCCTCTTCTGCTCCCTCTTCTGCTCCCTCTTCTGCTCCCTCTTCTGCTCCCTCTTCTGCTCCCTCTTCTGCTCCCTCTTCTGCTCCCTCTTCTGCTCCCTCTTCTGCTCCCTCTTCTGCTCCCTCTTCTGCTCCCTCTTCTGCTCCCTCTTCTGCTCCCTCTTCTGCTCCCTCTTCTGCTCCCTCTTCTGCCCCCTTCTGCTCCCTCTTCTGCTCCCTCTTCTGCTCCCTCTTCTGCTCCCTCTTCTGCTCCCTCTTCTGCTCCCTCTTCTGCTCCCTCTTCTGCTCCCTCTTCTGCTCCCTCTTCTGCTCCCTCTTCTGCTCCCTCTTCTGCTCCCTCTTCTGCTCCCTTTCTGCTCCCTCTTCTGCTCCCTCTTCTGCTCCCTCTTCTGCTCCCTTTTCTGCTCCCTCTTCTGCGTCCTCTTCTGCTCCCTCTTCTGCTCCCTCTTCTGCTCCCTCTTCTGCTCCCTCTTCTGCTCCCTCTTCTGCTCCCTCTTCTGCTCCCTCTTCTGCTCCCTCTTCTGCTCCCTTTTCTGCTCCCTCTTCTGCGTCCTCTTCTGCTCCCTCTTCTGCTCCCTCTTCTGCTCCCTCTTCCGCGTCCTCTTCTGGGTCATATCACCTGAAACACAAAACATCAGTTAAGAATTAGTGACTAACGTTTTGCTCAAACTCCCACTTCAGGTTTCCGACGTTCAGATTCTGCAAAATAAAGGCGAACACAATTAACAGAAAAAACAAGCCTTATGCAGCCTGCTAGCATATATTGACATTAGAACACTACTTTCGTATTATCTTACATGGTGTCTTCCTGTCCAGCTGTAACAGTAAGGCCTATGCGTATTTAAAATCACGTGTTTAAAATAAACACAGACAAGCAAAAGTTGAAAAATACATGAAGTGTATGACGCGTGTGTTGGTGGAACAAGCGTCGTAATGATCGGGACTAGTAAGGCATGTTGTAATTGATAAACTTTACTGTTAACAATGAGAACACGTTGTTTGCTCGTAAAAAAATTGAAACCGGAAGTCCCGCAATAAGCACAGCGAATCTCTTGTTTATCGTGTGACGTAATTCATGTCGCGACGGTGACGTCATATCGACGGAAAGTAACCGAAATAATGTATATTATTGTTATTTTTATACTAGAGACAGTCACAAGATTTTAGTACAAGTTTCAGGGCTTTCTTATTTGAATTAGTGTTGTGATAATGGCCCTGAGCATCTAAGCTGTGCTTGCTCTCGTTCTAAGAACCCTTTTGTGCACCATCTAATCATCTATGTTGCAAAAGCATTAGAACAGAACATTTTCGTCGCTCCTCACGCGTACATATTACAGTAAAATGTAGATCTATAAAATTATTACAATATTTATTGTTTCTATAAACTTACTGTGTGGGCGAACGCTGCATGTTGCTTCACAACCAGACCAACGGGGCGCCTCGTTCTTGATCGTTCCCCGTGGAAAATAGTCACGCATAGAAAGTGTTCATGTCATTTCCGTTCCAGATAGCAAACCTTGCGCATGCGCAGAAATTGCGTTAATATAGTTTCCCTTGTAGACGATAAAGCAGTGATGTATTAATTAAGTATTAACTTAAATAACATATCTACTTTAAAATTAAAATTAAACAGTAATAAGTTATACATGTTAATATATGTGGCATCCGTCTGTCTAGTCAGACAATGGTTTGGGCCGCCATGATTGTCAGTTCGGTGACAAGCATCGCCCGGTGTGACTCTAAGAAGTCCCACTCGGGCGTGGCAATCTCTATCATATCTGCGGCACACATACTTCAATTTTTTCTCCCCGTTCATGCCATTTTTGGCAATTGATCTCCATTTCCACAATTACTGATGACGGTCTCCCAGTTATTAATGTTAATTTCTGTCATCTTCACGTCACGTTTGCAGTCTTTGTAATGGAGATACGGTTGGCCAACTATGCGTATCCCAGTGACACGTTCACCATGCAGGACATCTTTAGGTATATGGCTATTAGCCATTCAGTGGACGTGACCCAATAGATAAATAGTAATAAATAAATATGTTCGTTAAATAAATAATAATAACACTAGCTAAATTACTGTTTACAAATATTGTAAATTACATATTTATATTATGGTTGCAGGTCTGTGTGTATATTTGACGTGCTGCTAAACTGCATGTACAGCAAGATTACGGTCTGCCAGACTGACACCCCAAATGCAGACATCATTTGTTATCTGTTTTACCTTGTCGTATTACCATGTTTAGCCACACTATCAGTCATACATTTAAAGCGGGTCTAAAGTTAGGACGTCTGAAGTGTACTGTCAGTATACACACACGCACGCACGCACGCACGCACGCACGCACGCACACACACCACACACACACACACAATATATATATATATATATATAATATATATATATATATATATATATATATATATATATATATATATATATATATATATAAAAAAAATTTTTTAGCGGCAGTTGTCTTCATTGAATTAGGCTCTTTCTGGTACTCAGTATCTACTTTTTTACGTCTCGAGGGATGTGTCTAATTGTTTTCATATTAGAGCTCCCAACTAAGAGTAGACGGACGGAAAAGAATAATATTTATGATATAATATATGATGTATCGTTTTTGTAGATATATGACTCAACGTGTACAGTATGTATACATGCAGTACATTGTCCTTGTCAACACCTCGTTGATCGTATTCTGCATTTAGTCTAGTCGGAAGGAGAGGGTATCGTGCACCCCCAGAAAATATAATTTTAATCGGTGTCACTAGATTGGTAAAAACACGTAAAAAACGATTTACAATGTTAACAAGTCAGCATCATGTTCCACGTATCATTTTTATGCAAATTATTGCTGGCATTATTGAAAATTTCTTTGTCACTATATATCAGCCAGACTGCACAAATAAGATGTCCAGACCCATGTTTTCAGGGTCAAAGATCATTAAAAGACCAATCCTGAATTAACTACGTGTGACTCTTTCGCTGTTTCTCAGCCACTATTGCAAGCAAGTTGTGAGGGTTTTTTGATGGCATTGACTTTAGAAATCGTGTTGTTTATGCGAAGATATGTTATGCTGGGAATAAGGCATTGTGAATACAGAAATTCCACTAAGTTCCTTTACCAACTCATTTATTGATCTAGGTAAATATCAAACCATGATGATGTTTTCTGAGCTGCCGCGCCTCAACTTCTCATGGGCTTCAAGATGATAATTGTCAGAACATCATAAATCATCGCTTTCACTGAAACTGTCAAAGTCAAACTCGGCCTCGTTTTCCTCATGCTCTTCTTCCTCTTCACGATCACTGGTGTCCAGGAGATCAACTGTTGGGTTTGGTAAGACAGGACCACAGGACCACACCCGTTCTAACACTCCGTATTCAGTCCTTATCCACCTTAGCCCATCATCATAGAGTTTTGGCTTTTCCTTGCTGGGTTCGTCAGCTCGCTTGAATAAGGCGACGCGGTGGTTCACACGCTGGATATGTGGAATCAGAGTGGCAGAGAGGAAGGCGAGCCAGGTCGACTTTATACTTACTTAGAAGTGAGTTTCTCATCCTACAATCATCTAGTTCGTTCTACAACAACATCTACTTGAAATGTTGGTAGTTCCTGCAATGGCATGTTTCAATCCTCGATGACAATATCGAGTGCTGTTACCTTTCTGCTAATACCGTCCGCCATTTGTGAAAACTGGGAAAAATACGACTGTAATGACGTCACTCCTAGGAATTTCCTGTCCGATTCATGTCATCTTTTGAATCGCTACATGGATCGATTTAGTTTACCGCATCCGCACCACAAATAGCATCCGCTCTATGGAATCACTCCTTTGCGTTCCCACTGGAATCACTCCTTTACTTCGCCGAGAACATAATCACGAGGGGCTGAAAAGTGCTGCCACCTCACGGACCCTGGTTAATCGAGACTAACGTCGGCCAAACTTTGTCGTCTAAAAAGCTAATCGGCTGATCCAACTTGGTGTTCCTTTATGTGGGATAGCAATTAGACATGCTGATCGGCTCCAGAGATTCTTCCCAGTAACATTGTTGTAGGCTATGCAAGACGTACCAGCTTCAAACAATGGGTGATACTGCCTAGAATTGACAGACATTCTATATAATACGGCTGATTGTGCTAACCAACCTCTCTCGGCGTACATTGCTATGGTATACCATTGAGTGGTTATTGTTGGTTACAATGATATCTGCAAAAATTCTGCTTTTGAAATCACGTTAACACGTCACATCCGGTGTTTCGTCAGGAGGTCTAAAAACACCATCCCAAAGGTGTAATATAGTTCGCCTACACCACCACGTATTGCACAACAATAACTTTATAAGAAACTCTGCTAATGCGTGCAAGATAACAATTTGGACAGAGGTAATTATAGTAGAAGATTTGGATGGTTAAGACGACACTGTAATGGCACGTTTTGTTTGCAAAACTACATCGATAAACTAACAATAGATCGAGCGAAAATCCAAACGCTTTCTTGTAAGGGGTGAAGTGACCGTTACGTCCTAAACCTCTTCGCACATTTTGAAGTTCAAACTCGACAGGAGAGACTAGACAAGTCTGTGAACTCAGGTAGTAATCGAATCAGAATCGCCAACATTCTTTTAAATGCAGTTAGCAAGCTTTATTTGTTATGGCTATGTTCATATGTGTGTTTTATAAGTGCAATCATTGGTTTTCAATCAATTAATCGTATGGAACGAGTGGTAATAGGTGACATATTGCATGCTGGTATATGTAATATATATTCGACTGTCTAACCACTGGTACGTGATGACATCACGTAAGTGAGTACATAGACACATCACTGTCTGACCACTGGTACGTGATGACATCACGTAAGTGAGTACATAGACACATCACTGTCTAACCACTGGTACGTGATGACATCACGTAAGTGAGTACATAGACACATCACTGTCTAACCACTGGTACGTGATGACATCACGTAAGTGAGTACATAGACACATCACTGTCTAACCACCGGTACATGATAACATCACGTGAGTACATAGACACATCACTGTCTAACCACTGGTACGTAATGACATCACGTAAGTGAGTACATAGACACATCACTGTCTAACCACCGGTACATGATAACATCACGTGAGTACATAGACACATCACTGTCTAACCACTGGTACTTGATGACATCACGTAAGTGAGTACATAGACACATCACTGTCTAACCACTGGTACGTGATGACATCACGTAAGTGAGTACATAGACACATCACTGTCTAACCACTGGTACGTGATGACATCACGTAAGTGAGTACATAGACACATCACTGTCTAACCACTGGTACGTGATGACATCACGTAAGTGAGTACATAGACACATCACTGTCTAACCACTGGTACGTGATGACATCACGTAAGTGAGTACATAGACACATCACTGTCTAACCACCGGTACATGATAACATCACGTGAGTACATAGACACATCATTGTCTAACCACTGGTACGTGATGACATCACGTAAGTGAGTACATAGACACATCATTGTCTAACCACTGGTACGTGATAACATCACGTAAGTATACATTAAAAGCGGCGTCCGTGTAATAATCAACATATATAATAAAACATGAATAACTTCGTAAATAACACAATGAAGTATTGACGTACCGTGCAATAATAAACGATGATGTTTGCATACCAAACTGGTTGAATCGCAGACACTGAGACCACAGTTAAGCAAAACTAACTGATGTGAATCTATCACAAGGCATGTTTATGGTAATTGTAAAAGTGTCACAAAACGGCCATGATTATTACAACAACGTCCCTAATTAACTGCTATTGTAACGATGGTAAGACAGTTAAATATAGACGAAGTTGATAGAACATACATTCGTTAACGAACATTTTCTTTAAAAAACAAACATCCACTTGCATCAACCGTTACGTTCGTGGTTGGTAAAATGCTCTGCACCGACAACACTTGAAATTGTTTTGGCGTCTGTGCCGTCATAATTTCATATTCACTGGGAGGCAGAACCACACGTGCACCACAAACCCCCACCCCCACCACCACCCCCACCCCAGTGAAATTCCTTTGCTTATTCCCGCGCCTATGCGTGTTTAAAGACTTTATAGAAACCGTCAAGTGTTTATTTAGTAGCACCACTTTGGCCTTGTTGTTTACTAGCATCACATCTATACCTACATCTACATCTACATCTATACCTACATCTATACCTATACCTACATCTACATCTACACCTATACCTATACCTATACCTATACCTATACCTATACCTATACCTATACCTATACCTATACCTATACCTATACCTATACCTATACCTATACCTATACATACACCTACACCTACACCTACACCTACACCTACACCTACACCTACACCTACACCTACACCTACACCTACACCTACACCTACATCTATACCTACATCTGCATCTGCATCTGCATCTACATCTACATCTACATCTACATCTACATCTACATCTACATCTACATCTACATCTACATCTACATCTACATCTACATCTACATCTACATCTACATCTACACCTGCACCTGCACCTGCACCTGCACCTGCACCTGCACCTGCACCTGCACCTGCACCTACACCTACACCTACACCTACACCTACACCTACACCTACACCTACACCTACACCTACACCTACACCTACATCTACATCTACATCTACATCTACACCTACATCTACATCTACATCTACATCTATACCTACATCTACATCTATACCTACATCTACATCTACATCTACATCTATACCTACATCTACATCTACATCTACCCACACGTGTGTCATGTGTGCAACAAAGTTCAAAATCACCAGAAGGATTTTGTGTCGTCTTTCACCGGCATTTCTGCCGGCTGGCTTAACGCCTTCTTTGTTTGTCTAGTAACGATAGCACAGTCTTTATCTACAGTCTCGTGTTAACACTGTGCCAAGTACTCGGCGGGGATCTGTGTCTTCCAGTTGCAGACATTAAGACTTGGGTCGAACCAGAGTCCGCCTGGGCAGGTGAACGGATACGTCTTGCCGCTGTAGACACAGCGGTAGAAGTGACTACAGTCTCGGTAGTTCGGGTAGAAGCCGTCAAGTTTACCAACGCAGAAGTTCACTGCAACATAACAACGAGATGTTTACCAACATCACCAATAAGCGTGTCACACAAATTAAGCATCATCATTAAGGCCGAAGAAGAGTCCTACTGATAGTTTACATTACGTCGTCCTACCAACAGAAATACAGAGGGGGTTTCAAAATATCCAATGAACATAAATGCGTGTTTCACACGTTTTAGACATCGAGATTAGTTTGACTGTTTCAAAAGATTAAATCAAAAGATGCCACCATTATTAGTAATTTCGTCGGTTACTCCGTGTTCGATGTAACACGGTGATGGGTCAATATGACAACAGCGCAGGGTTGTTTCCGGGGCAGAATCAGCGAGACGGGCCATTAATTCATTGAGACAACACAATGAAACTAGACTTACTGTCTACCACGGGCCCATTTGAAGCTGACGTTGTTGTTGTTGGCCTGGTAGTGGTCGTTGTTGTTGCAGTGGTTGTTGTTGGCGAGGCAGTAATCGTTGTTGTTACAGTGGTTGTTGTTGTTGGCGAGGTAGTGGTCGTTGTTGTTGGCGAAGTAGTGGTTGTTGTTGTTGGCGAAGTAGTGGTCGTTGTTGTTGGCGAAGTAGTGGTTGTTGTTGTTGGCGAGGTAGTGGTCGTTGTTGTTGGCGAAGTAGTGGTTGTTGTTGTTGGCGAAGTAGTGGTCGTTGTTGTTGGCGAAGTAGTGGTCGTTGTTGTTGGCGGTGATGTCGTCGGTGGAGCAGGTGATGTTGTTGAAGAACTCCTGCCAAAACAAGTGATAACATGTGTTGTCTCACTGATACTGAACTTGGACTAGAGCCTGTATATCAGTATTGTCCTTATTACTATTATTACTTATATCAGTATTATTATTACTTATACAATTTATTATTATTATTATTATTAGCAGAGTGACAGGGACAAGGAAACAATATCGTGAAATTATTGTGTCGAATCGATATTCTGAAAAGTAAATACTAGTAATATATTACAATTTATAGAATGTGTACTATAAGGAGTTTAGGCGACAGCTAGAAACTTATGTTTACGTTAAGCGGAATAATTCAACTGACTTTTTTTTATCATAGTATGATCAGTTATTGCTATGTGAAAGCGATTCAGTTCTGCAATGAATCACACAAAATTCCTCAATCATCGGACAGACATCTGCGAGGCACTTTCACAACATTGAAATACAGAGACGCTGTTTAGCAATGGACGAGTGATATCTGTGCTACACGCATCTACACTGTCAGTCGTCGACTGCAGCAGTCGCTGTGACCGACTCACGTCGTTAAGGCCGTCTTCATGGCGCTGACCAACGGGTACCTTCCGCCGTCGCAGAAAGAGTTGTCGAAGTCGTCCAAGTCAAGGGACCACACCATCCACCCGCCGAACCCGTTCGCCTTCATCCACATAACCTGACAATCAAATGAACATAACAGATAACGTCATCATACTCATGGCCGATTAATTGGTGACCAGCATGAGCGATTAAAAGTGGAACACACGTAAATCGAAAATGTAACCAATTAAACTAAGTTTCCAATCCAAACTGAAAACATCTTATGGAGAATATAAACATCACAATAATACATTTGAAAGAGTTGAGATGATATGTCAAAAGTATGCGTTTTGCACGGGATGTCACCTTCACACACCGTCCACACGACTAATTAGGTGTCACTAGCGCGTACCTTCTCTGTCAGACTGGACGTGTCATCGTAGCCGACCCACGTGACTCCTTTGTAGGCGTACGGCACGCGGTGTTCAGTGGAGAATACTCGGGTCGAGTCCGGGTCGGCGAGGAAGCCACAGATCTGACAATGTGAGAACGTCCATCAATGTCCACAGTTGTGTGCATATGTGAGTATGAGAATGCAAGTGTAAGTGTGTATGTATAGTGTATACGCAACGTACGTGTGTGCATCTTGTGTGGGTGCTTGTGTAACGGTGTGCATGTTTGTACATTGATATGAACGCCTACGATTAATATATATATATATATATATATATATATATATATATATATAATATGCAGTGTAGTGATGTATGTATAGTGTATAGTCATATGTACAGTGTGTGATCTATGTGCAGGCATGCAGTATGTATCGTGTGCATGATGTACATTATATGGCAGCATGTAACGTATGTATCTATGTGCAGGCATGCAACGTATGTATCTATGTGCATGCATGTAACGTATGTATCATATGTGCATGCATGAAACGTATGTATCTATGTGCAGGCATGTAATGTATGTGTTACATATGTACATATGTGCAGGCATGTAACGTATGTATCTATGTGCAGGCATGCAACGTATGTATCTATGTGCAGGCATGTAACGTATATATCTATGTGCATGCATGTAACGTATGTATTATGTGCAGGCATGTAACGTATGTATCTATGTGCAGGCATGTAACGTATGTATCTATGTGCAGGCATGTAACGTATGTATCTATGTGCAGGCATGTAACGTATGTATCTATGTGCAGGCATGTAACGTATGTATCTATGTGCAGGCATGTAACGTATGTATCTATGTGCAGGCATGTAACGTATGTATCTATGTGCAGGCATGTAACGTATGTATATATGTGCAGGCATGTAACATATGTATCTATGTGCAGGCATGTAACGTATGTATTATGTGCAGGCATGTAACGTATGTATCTATGTGCAGGCATGTAACGTATGTATCTATGTGCAGGCATGCAACGTATGTATCTATGTGCAGGCATGTAACGTATGTATCTATGTGCATGCATGAAACGTATGTATCTATGGGCAGGCATGTAATGTATGTATATATGTGCAGGCATGTAACATATGTATCTATGTGCAGGCATGTAACGTATGTATTTATGTGCAGGCATGTAACGTATGTATCTATGTGCAGGCATGTAACGTATGTATATATGTGCAGGCATGTAACGTATGTATCTATGTGCAGGCATGTAACGTATGTATCTATGTGCAGGCATGTAACGTATGTATCTATGTGCAGGCATGTAACGTATGTATCTATGTGCAGGCATGTAACGTATGTATCTATGTGCAGGCATGTAACGTATGTATCTATGTGCAGGCATGTAACGTATGTATCTATGTGCAGGCATGTAATGTATGTATATATGTGCAGGCATGTAACTATGTATCTATGTGCAGGCATGTAACGTATGTATTATGTGCAGGCATGTAACTATGTATCTATGTGCAGGCATGTAACGTATGTATCTATGTGCAGGCATGTAACGTATGTATCTATGTGCAGGCATGTAACGTATGTATCTATGTGCAGGCATGAACGTATGTATCTATGTGCAGGCATGTAACGTATGTATCTATGTGCATGCATGAAAGTATGTATCTAGGGTGCAGGCATGTAATGTATGTATATATGTGCAGGCATGTAACATATGTATCTATGTGCAGGCATGTAACGTATGTATTTATGTGCAGGCATGTAACGTATGTATCTATGTGCAGGCATGTAACGTATGTATCTATGTGCAGGCATGTAACGTATGTATCTATGTGCAGGCATGTAACGTATGTATCTATGTGCAGGCATGTAACGTATGTATCTATGTGCAGGCATGTAACGTATGTATCTATGTGCAGGCATGTAACGTATGTATCTATGTGCAGGCATGTAACGTATGTATCTATGTGCAGGCATGTAACGTATGTATCTATGTGCAGGCATGTAACGTATGTATCTATGTGCAGGCATGTAACGTATGTATCTATGTGCAGGCATGTAACGTATGTATCTATGTGCAGGCATGTAACGTATGTATCTATGTGCAGGCATGTAACGTATGTATTATGTGCAGGCATGTAACGTATGTATCTATGTGCAGGCATGTAACGTATGTATCTATGTGCAGGCATGTAACGTATGTATCTATGTGCAGGCATGTAACGTATGTATCTATGTGCAGGCATGTAACGTATGTATCTATGTGCAGGCATGTAACGTATGTATCTATGTGCAGGCATGTAACGTATGTATCTATGTGCAGGCATGTAACGTATGTATCTATGTGCAGGCATGTAACGTATGTATCTCATGTGCAGGCATGTAACGTATGTATCTATGTGCAGGCATGTAACGTATGTATCTATGTGCAGGCATGTAACGTATGTATCTATGTGCAGGCATGTAACGTATGTATCTATGTGCAGGCATGTAACGTATGTATCTATGTGCAGGCATGTAACGTATGTATCTATGTGCAGGCATGCAACGTATGTATATATGTGCAGGCATGAACGTATGTATCTATGTGCAGGCATGTAACGTATGTACATGTGCAGCATGCAACGTATGTATCTATGTGCTAGGCATGTAACGTTTAAATCTATGTGCAGGCATGTAACGTATGTATCTATGTCCAGGCATGTAACGTGTGTATTTATGTGCAGGCATGCAACGTATGTACACATGTGCAGGCATGTAACGTATATATCTTTGTGCAGGCATGTAACGTATGTATCTATGTGCAGGCATGTAACGTATGTATCTATGTGCAGGCATGTAACGTATGTATCTATGTGCAGGCATGTAACGTATGTATCTATGTGCAGGCATGCAACGTGGTTGATGTTTCCTTGGAGACCAAATTAATATTGGACTTTTTCCTGGTAGACTTTTTCAACAAAATTACGTCGCAATTGTAATTCAATCACAAGTACTTTCCGGAAGTTTTAGGACGGGGTGCGTGCGCATCCACCTTATTCCCAGCCGACGGGCCTTTTAATTCGTTGCGTTTCATGCGTTATTCATATTATAATGTTTAATGAGTACAAACATGTAGTAATACATAATCGACTATGCGACTTCTTCGCTAATCATGGTTTCTTATTGAATATTAAAACGTAATGTGTCTGTACCTCGTAGTACGACAGGAATCCCCCCTCCCTGGTGTACAGCCCGGCAGGTGGCGTGCCGGCGGTGGGTACTCCGAGGTCGTGTTGTGTGTTGCTGACCGTTTTGAAGGCTCGTCCGTAAGTCGCCATGCCGACCACAAGCTTCTCGCGCGGGGCGCCGAGAGACACGTAGTAGTCCAGTGTCCACGCCTACGTAGGACATAACATGAGTGTTCGTACACAACTACCAGAACTAGGGGTAAGTGACACAATGTCGATACGTGTCTTTTTTGCGTTTTGAGTCCAATATTTTATATCATGATAACATGATAACATATTTCATCTGTTTCATCATGCCATTATCAAATTAACTATACAAATAAGTGCCCCTAGTAGTCCTACATTTACACAATTTGCATAATTCAATACAGGTTTGTCTCACTGTGTTTGACATATTACGACTTTATTGCATGGTATACTATTATCTGTGAGACATGATATGAATGCGATTGTATTGAGGAATAACTTACCATGTTAAGAAGCGATTGGTCACCGGTCTCTGCACTTCTCGGGTACAGCGGAGAGTTGTGTCCAGTGAACGACTCCCAGCCGCCATGATAGTCATACGTCATCACGTTAAAGAAGTCGAGAAACCTTAAGCCGACAAAGTGACGCCATTACAATCACATTATACAGCTATCATCATCAGCAGCATAGTTTACTTTTAGTTATATAAATAGCTTTGTATGTAACAGATTCCCAGTCATGGTCAAAGTTAGTGTTAGCTTAGATCTAGTGCCTAGTCTGAGTATTAAAAAATGTACATGATATCGCAACACAACTCTAAATAGGAAACAAAAGACAATTGTTTGCCTACCTGGTTTTACTACTGAATAAGACTATGCATCATATTACCGGTTACTACATGTGCTACCGACAGCTATATACAATTTCTCTGAGACAAAAACCGAGCGGCCATATTGGTTTCTACTTATTCAGCTGGTCGTCGTGTGGCGCCACTTACTCGCTCAGTTTGTCGACCTCGTAGGCGGCGTCAATGTTCGACTTTCCGGCAGCGACAGCTGCACTCAGTAGCAAACGTTCGTTTCCAGTGACCAAGGCCTCCAAGTCAAACGCTACGTATAGTTCCTGTAGTAGGGAATCAATTGGTCATGCACAATTTGGCGGATGTCATTAATTTATGTTGTGTCATAGACATATTTTTAAATGATACAACCCCATGCTCCAATAATTAAGCTATGTGAGGTCAATATGTCAGTCAATGTAGTGGTTTGAAACGACGACAAGATAACTGAAGTATTATTTCATCTTGTATTATGACACGTATTTTAATCAGCCAATGATGTTTAGTAATGAAATGAAATATTGCAATAATATTTTATCCCTAAAAATGCGTTCTTCTTTGTATTCATCAGGGCCGGATTATCTATTCGTATACCGTTCGATATCGGTGATTTAACACGTTACATAAACAAAATTACAGAATCAGTGCCTCCGAAATATGGCACTGAGCTGCATAAAAGAATGTCAGTTCCACGTACCCCAACTAGAAGGGTGAATCTTTGCTTGTCTCCACTGGGACTCCCTCGCCTGCCTGGATACTCGAAATCCAGGTCGAGTCCGTCAAAGTTGCGGTCTCGTAGGTATTTCACTGTCGAGTCGACGAACTCTTTGCGGTTTGCAGCCGTTGATAACATGGCCGTCATCTTTACGGTGCCAAAGTTCCAGCCTCCTACGGCCAAGAGCGTCTTCAGCGAGGGGTTCGATAGCTTCAAGTTGTTGAAGCGTTCGTACCTGATCAATGAATAACGTATGTCATTATAATACGTAAGAGTAATGGTGATGGCCACGGATAAAGATAAAATAATTTTGTAAGTTGTTTTGATAATCATCATTATCATGATTTGGAAGACTACTTTTCCAAACAAAGCTTTTCCTTACTCCGCCATGTCATGCGACCCACTGTCATTATTCTATCAGAGTAACAGGTGCCTTGTTATTTTCGTCGAAACTTGTTTATATATATATATATATATATATATATATATATATATATATATATATATATATATATATATAAAGATTTTAAAGTAGAGCAGAGATGGTCAACTCTGTTTTCATATAATATATCATCAGACACATACGCATCCGGTGATGTGTGCATGTTTACCGATCGCCAAGTTAACCCATTAACTAATTGTCAATTACAAAAACAGCGTCAAGAAAAAATGAAGGACACTATAAAAACATGAACATTGAACTCCCGTTGCTAGCAACCCGGCGGTGTGTTGTGGGTAAAACAAGAAACAACCGTTTTACTTGTGTAAGCCTAGCAGGACAGCAGGTCAGAGGAATGTCATGTTCCGTTTTGTCCTTGTTTAGCTCTAGTCAGTCACATACGTGTGTCCACTTACATTCCGGTTGACCACTCGGTTGACTCGTCGTTCCACTCATAAGGCGACAGGCTGTTGCCAGACATTGTCGCAAATGCATAGATGAGATGAGTACACAGACTGGCGTCAATGTTTTCTGGGAAGAACTTGGCAGGGCTCGGCCGATACTGCGACCAGTTCGTATAGTAACACACCCGCTTGTAGTTGTACCCTGACCGGCAAACAAAACAACACATGATGTCCCAGCGTCATGAGATGTTCCATTAATGCTATATATTATGTTAAAATAAATAAATGAAACACGGCATCCATTCTATGTTTTCATGTCGTAAAAAATGTAAGCAATTATTACGTCATATTTTTGCAAGCTATCTATGTCAATATTGAGAATCAATACAACTGACAAGCATTAAAAACTACAATCTTGTTATTTTGCATCATAAGGTCGTTACAGGAGTCGTGGAACACGTGACTCACTCGAGCTAATTACATGCCGCGATATGTATAATTACAACACTGCAGATAGCAAGATGGTTTTAAAATTGTTGATCTTCGAACTCCCAGATTTGCGTAATCGAATCAAGCGTTTGTCGCGGTATCGATCATTTGTCGGAAAATATCTCAGATGAGCTAATATTGTGAAATTCACATGTAGACCGACGTTATTCAAAGTATCTTGTATCTTGGATGAAAACAGTAAATTATATCACTTGAACAGTTAGTATAATTAATTGTATTGATCGTCTACGTGTTCACACAATGTGTACGTTGATGCCCACCACAAGCAGCAGAAATGACCACCATCGCCAGAAGCAGACGTAACTGGGTCGAACACCCCATGTCGAAATGTCGCTGCTGGTTATCTGAAAAAATCAAAATGTTGTTAATCATACCCACCAAACAGTAAACACATAATAACCAAACTATTCTACGGTGGTAAGTATGTTAAACTCGAGTCTGTTGGTTGTTCTAATTAGAGCAGTGACCTAGATGGGACGCAAGTCATCGTTCATGACTCACGTGACCTCGGGACAGTCGCATTCTAGTTCAAACCGCACCACAATCTACTGAGCAATTTTCCGTTCTGTTTATTAATCTATATTATATTTAGCTGTGTGATTTCCATAGCGCAGTCGACCGAGACGAGGTCTGAATGGCTCACAGATGCTCTTCTATGTATAGTGTATGAATAGTAATAGGCGAGGTCAGTTTAGTCAATAAGGTACGCATTTTATTTATATCAGAATTTTTTAGTGTATCCGGTTAATATACTAATAGTAAATTACTCATCTATGAAACCAGTTGGCACGTTATGGTGCATGGATACTACAGTTAGGTGTTATTTTTTCGCGGAATGATTAGCCCTATATAGACGACCAAAACGATGAAAACGATGAAACGTGGAGGCAGTTTCAAATAGACACACTCGGTGTTAGAACGACCAACAGCGTACATGTGTTTTTGCTGCGTTTTCTCCACAATATAGTTATTTGACATGATTACAATGTGATTTGGATACATTACAGCGCCCTGTATTTACTTCCTCTATTCCGTACGACGTCAAGAAATAAACATGGCGACGCTTGTCTTCGTCGGTGTCAGATATCATTGGATACTGTACCACGAACTTCGCGCATGCATTCGTAAAGTCAAGAATGTTATTGTCTGATTAAAGTTAATAATGTTATTATCTACTTAAAACAATTACAGTCGCGTGACCGTTCCCCGAGCAATTAGATAGCTAAAGCTTCTTATATCTTGGATGAAAACAATGAATGATATCCCTTGGACAGTTAGTATAATTTATTGTATTGGTCGTCTACGTTTTCACACAATATAAACTTGTGTATATATTGCTGAACATATATATATATATATATATATATATATATATATATATATATATATATATATATATATATATATATAATTAATTCAGCATCGCCTGACCCTCAGAAATTGTTCGAGATTTTGTTCACTACGAACAATGAATGCCGTCGTGCTTTCTCGTTATAGCTCCTTCGTATCGGACCAGTTATCAAGTACAACTCGTCAGTTGTATCTAAAGCGATTGAGTTGACCGTTCCTCGATAGCGCTGGCTTGTATGTGATTGTTATGTTAGGTTTAAGCAGTTGTCAACTTTTTAGCTGGTAATATAATCTTACGATTACATTTTTAGATAACCAGGTATTGCCTATAAATGCCACAATGTTTAGACGCCTGTAGTAAACACTTGTGGATAGTGAGAGTTTTACGTAGCGTGTCTTACAAGTGATGTCTTCAAAGATCTATATGAACTGTGCGTTGCCTGGAGGACTCTGGCCTCGTTGTTTTGTTGCACACGCACGACACAGTTGCCCAGCGGTAAAAAGCTCTGTCTACTGTATACGACGTACATTTGCTCTAACAGACACTACGTGATCGGCTATAAAAACAATTTCCCCAATGTCACCACAAACATAAGCCGGTGCACAAGGCGTCGACACCGCGTCTGAGGACAGGGCGGTGTTGTTCTCGCTGTCGCTGGCGCTGCTGTTGTCGCGTCACCGTAATGAATCACATCCCCACTGACGACACATCCTCGGCAGTAGGATGTCGGTCTACCAGGACTATTTGAGTAAACGCTCTCCTACACTGACTGAATAACAATAAATACAGTCGACTTACTAACAACAACATATACTTATGCTGTTGTGTTGAATTCTACTACAATCGCAAAAAAAGCGTTCGACCACCACAAATAGTCGTCTCTATCGCCAGTGACATGTAAAATTGAGTTGACTGTCCCTTTCATTTGCCTTCGTTTGGCACACGAGGCGTGACGATGGGGTGGGTGTTCAGTAACTTGAATCCAGTTGTGTGTTCAAGCGACCACCGCTGTAGTTATATATAGGCGACCTTATTAGACCTGGCTGGCTGCGTCTCGCTATTGTATTGTTGCTTTAGAAGAATAAAATCTTTTTATTTTTGGTAGATTGCATCAAGTGCTCCTGTGGGTAGTGTTTGTCGAGCGGTGATACCAGAACGCACCGAGGAGTGTGTAACAGTCCAACTCCCACCAGCAGTGTACGCACACATTCACACAACGGTCAAACTGGCGCACTGTCTGTGCTGCCACAATGTAGGAAGAAATGGTTGGCTGCTTTGTTATTTTCTTTTTACAGTGTAGTATGCTTTATACGATTGTCTATGTAATCTACTTGGCTTTTCTTATGCATCTAGCAATTATTGGCTATCCTTGCCAATTCTACAAAATAATCTTTTCCATTATTATGGTCAATTTATGTTTCACCACGTAATGGTAACAATACATTTTAAAATGACAAGTTTTCTTTCGTAATACAGCCCAGTCATTTCCACGTATCCGCTCTGCTTCTTCCTACTCGTAACACACAGCGTCTCCTGATTGTTCAAAGTAAAATAACGTTGTTATCTTTGGCTCATTATGGACCAGTTTGAATTAATTATTTAATAAGTGTTCCTGTTTAAAATACGCTCAGAAACACACGCGCTCTCGCACTAACACACACACACACACACACACACACACACACACACACACACACACACACACACACACACACACACACACACACACACACACACACACACACACACACACACACACACACACACACACACACACACACACACACACACACACACACACACACACACACACACACACACACACACACACACACACACACACACACACACACACACACACACACACACACACACACACACACACACACACACACACACACACACACACACACACACACACACACACACACACACACACACACACACACACACACACACACACACACACACACACACACACACACACACACACACACCTTACGTTGAATACGAATATTAGTTGTTATACATAATGGTTGTAATTTTATCGTAGTCTAAGAACAAGCAACTATCACTAGCCCCGCCATCGACTCACCAGTTGTCTCTTCCTGTCTGTCTCCAGTCAGGCTGCTTCTCGTCAACTCTGAATCAGCTCGGATGCGAGTGCGCGTATTTAACGACACGGATGAGATCACGTGACTCGGGGTGTCGTTAGTGTTTGGGTGACTAACTGCACGACTCAACCAATAAAAGGCGAGCCTAAGATTAGCTAGCTGTGCCTCGAGGCTCATAGACCCGAAATAACAAGCGACGTAGCGCAAAGGTATCGGAAACAAAACGTTGCCCGGAGAGAGAGTTGCCGATTTTGGGGGTTACTTCCTTTATGGTGATATGTCGACGAGCCCCAAAGCACCACCCATAGCTTCTGGTTAAGAAGGTGGATAAGAAACGATAATTGCTAATATTAATATCGTAAATGACGTCAAAAGTTCTGTCGATATGAGTAATGACGTTGATGTTGATAAAACATTAAATCTGCCACAGATGGTTTAACAACAAATGAGCATTTAGCGAAATATTTTAACTGAAGCTAAAAGTTCGGCAGTTAGTTAGAAGTGGAATCCTTTGTCAAATTTGTTTATCAATAGAAATTATATACATATTACTAAAGGTAAAGAGTATTATAACAAGGTTGTGCGGTCAGCTATCCATTGTATTTACGAGTGTCACAGTCGTAACCATTCGTTATCTCGGCGGTATCGTCAACGTGTTTACCGCCGTAAATGACAGGACAGCTGGTTGAATGGAGACAGACAGAATGCATGCGAAGGCGATAAGTGCACACGCCGAATGATTATTTAAGGGATAAAAATGAGCTCGTTCAAATTAAATAACGACTCTATACTACTTTTCAAATTGTTTTAGAATTCTCCCATTTTCCTCAGTTGAAACGATTAATTACTTCTAAATACTGAAGTTAAGCATTGATAAATAGGTTGAGTTCATAAACTGTTACTCTGTGTGTTTTTGTGTGTTATGGGGTCACTCCGTTGGAGGTATTGGTATATGGTGATTTCATGAATAATAATAATCATCATAAAACTCCTTCGGTACTATTTTCTTAGGAAATGCAGGGACGCAACATACGAAAGCATTAAGTGTGACCGTGACTGGAGGCAGGCAAGAGTTGTCATTGGAGCATGAAACAGCCAAAAGGTACGGATGGGAATGCGATTTCAAACAAATAAGACGGACGTTTTTGCGAAAGATTGGTATATTTTCTAATAAATTAATAGTCATAGTGAACTGATTCCAAATTGTGGGAGGTGTAGTACGTTCATTATTTTGTGTGTGATTATAATATTATATATAATATTTTATATACATATATAAGTATATATATATATATATATATATATATATATATATATATATATATATATATATATATATATAATATATATATATATACATATCACATGTTAATTGCTAATGCTATTTGCAGCAGATAAATAGGTTTGAAAATTGTAACGTTTGTCGACTATTTGTGTCATTAGCAGGTGTATGCTTGTGCCTCTCAGACTCGACTGACTCATGTACGGTAATGTCACGTGACGTGATAGTCGTGCTTACACAGGCGTGACTGTTATAATCGCAGTGGTCATATGGCGATGTTACGTCGTGGCGCCATTTAAATCATTATTGAAAACAATGACAACATATCTACAAATGTATTTTCGTTTTGCAATAAGCTGTAAATCACAGTATCAAGTTGGCAACTTGACACTGTACATAATGTTACCGATAACAGCGCTTCAGTTGTCAAAGCATGACAGACACAATTGTCACTCGTCTGTCGTCGATGCTAATATGTGAATGCATGGCTAAGACGTCAAATAATGCTACGCCTGTTCACTACCCCTCACTACTACTGCCATTGTCATTGCATTGGCACACAATGGTAGACCGATATCACTTGACAAGTTAATACGCGTGACCGGTTTGCTACGAGACTATGACGCACGTTAGTCCTTTGTATCGGCGGCCATTGTAGATGTCGTGTTGATTGGCGACACTACAAAACACAGTAACCATTACCCGATAAGCAACACCGGTAGTTATCGCAAGATAAATCAGATCAACAATCGCGTAAAAGCATTTTCCTAACTTTGCGACGGGGCCAGATGCCAAACATTCTCTAACGCTCTTTCTGTGCGGTTTGTTTTACGATTTGTTCCACTCTACATTCGTCTTCGCATTGTCTCGTTGAACGGGGTTACTAATTACAGGGAACTGGTAAATGATACCTGGGGTCATAGCAGCTCATCGAGATAGAATCGTATCTCTCACAGAAACGACCACAACAACTAACTTCGACGGACGGACGGACGGACGGACGGACGGACGGACGGACGGACGGACGGACGGACGGACGGACGGACGGACGGACGGACGGACGGACGGACGGACGGACGGACGGACGGACGGACGGACGACGGACGGACGGACGGACGGACGGACGGACGGACGGACGAGACGGACGGACGGACGGACGGACGACGGACGGACGGACGGACGGACGGACGGACGGACGGACGGACGGACGGACGGACGGACGGACGGACGGACGGACGGACGGACGGACGGACGGACGGACGGACGGACGGACGGACGGACGGACGACGACGGACGAGACGAGACGAGACGGACGGACGGACGGAGGACGGACGGACCGGACGGACGGACGGACGGACGGACGGACGGACGGACGGACGGACGGACGGACGGACGGACGGACGGACGGACGGACGGACGGACGGGATCTGAAATACAAAGAGAGACGAGAGACAGAGAGACAGAGAGACAGAGAGACAGAGAGACAGAGAGACAGAGAGACAGAGAGACAGAGACAGAAAGAGAGACTGAGAGACTGAGAGACTGAGAGAATGTGAGACTGAGAGAATGAGAGAATGAGAGACTGGGACAGAAACACAGAGATACAAAGAGATACAGAGATACAGAGATACAGAGATACAGAGATACAGAGATACAGAGATACAGACAAATCAGAGAGAGAGAAAGAGGGGGTGCGAGAGAGCAACCAGAGGCTTGAAGATAGACGGCGAATATCTGAGTCATCTTCGCTTCGCCGACGACATATTCATATTCATACACCACATAAACTACAACAAAATGCTACATGAATTTGCTGATGAAAGTAAAAATCAAGGTGTGAAGATGAACAATTCGAAGAGAAAAGTGATGATGAAAAATGGGAGAAGGGGAGAAAGGGGAATGGGAGATGGTGGTAGCACAAAACATGATTTGTAAAGGAAAACCTAATATATTCGAATTATTTGGGAACAATTGTGTTCAATTGGTAATCAAACGCAGCAGACCAAATATGGAGACGCTAACATAAGTTTATACTTCAGTTGAAAACGGAAACTGCACCATTTGCACCATTTGCACGTCTTCTGTCTTAAATGTAAATGTTCTTGTTCCTTTGAATAAACAGTTTGCGACACGTCCTTGAATCTTAAATTTATGAAAGCAGTTTCAAGTCACGCCAGAAGGTGGAACGTTTATCCACACTCATCTCACTAATAATATACATAGTTTCTAAATTCGTATAATTACCATTTCGCGCTCAAGTGACCCATATTTTTTATAATTATAATGGAACACCTGGACCAATACAGAAATCAATGACGTATTCGTAAACTTATTCCTGAAACATATCGAACACCTTCTTGTTATAAATAACGTTATCTCAGGTATAGAATGTGACTTGCGATACAGTCGGATACGTCATGCCGTTCGGTAGGCCTCCATTTGCCCCCAAGACGCCACAATACTTCATGTCCAATCTCGCCACAACTTGGCGTTCGTGGTCGATTGGCTGGAAGTATGTTTTCATTCATAATTATCCAACATCACCTACAGTCGAAGAAATGCTTAATACGTTTGTGTAATTAAATGGGTGAACTATTTCTGTATTTCGTAATATACATTGGTAACCAAAACGTCTTATCTATACGGTATTTACAAAACAAATCTTAAAAGTTAACTGTTTATACAACACTTTTTTCGAGTGAAGTTGTTTGTCGACTTATTTGATGACAACAACGACGTTTGTAAACAGTGCGCTTCACTCCGAGTTGCTTCACTCCGAGTTGCTTCACTCCGAGTTGCTTCACTCCGAGTTGCTTCACTCCGAGTTGCTATCTTCCCAATATGTCTAGTGTGTGCCATCGTGGCACTAATAAAATGTATATGTACATATATTCACGTATATATATATATATATATATATATATATATATATATATATATATATATTATATATATATATATATATATATATATATACATGTATATATATACGTGTATATATGTACACATAATTGGAAAACTAAAAAGCGCAACTAGAGCCTTCTCCCACACCACATGCAACTAGAGCCTTCTCCCACACCACCTGCAACTAGAGCCTTCTCCCACACCACCTGCAACTAGAGCCTTCTCCTACACCCACCTGCAACTAGAGCCTTCTCCTACACCACCTGCAACTAGAGCCTTCTCCTACACCACCTGCAACTAGAGCCTTCTCCAACACCACCTGCAACTAGAGCCTTCTCCTACACCACCTGCAACTAGAGCCTTCTCCCACACCACATGCAACTAGAGCCTTCTCCTACACCCACCTGCAACTAGAGCCTTCTCCAACACCACATGCAACTAGAGCCTTCTCCCACACCACATGCAACTAGAGCCTTCTCCCACACTACATGCAACTAGAGCCTTCTCCCACACCACATGCAACTAGAGCCTTCTCCACACCACTGCAACTAGAGCCTTCTCCACACCACCTGCAACTAGAGCCTTCTCCTACACCACCTGCAACTAGAGCCTTCTCCCACACCACCTGCAACTAGAGCCTTCTCCTACACCACCTGCAACTAGAGCCTTCTCCCACACCACCTGCAACTAGAGCCTTCTCCTACACCACCTGCAACTAGAGCCTTCTCCTACACCACCTGCAACTAGAGCCTTCTCCTACACCACCTGCAACTAGAGCCTTCTCCTACACCCCCCTGCAACTAGAGCCTTCTCCTACACCACCTGCAACTAGAGCCTTCTCCCACACCACCTGCAACTAGAGCCTTCTCCTACACCACCTGCAACTAGAGCCTTCTCCTACACCCCCCTGCAACTAGAGCCTTCTCCCACACCACCTGCAACTAGAGCCTTCTCCTACACCACCTGCAACTAGAGCCTTCTCCCACACCACCTGCAACTAGAGCCTTCTCCTACACCACCTGCAACTAGAGCCTTCTCCCACACCACCTGCAACTAGAGCCTTCTCCTACACCACCTGCAACTAGAGCCTTCTCCCACACCACCTGCAACTAGAGCCTTCTCCTACACCACCTGCAACTAGAGCCTTCTCCTACACCACCTGCAACTAGAGCCTTCTCCTACACCACCTGCAACTAGAGCCTTCTCCCTACACCACCTGCA
Organism: Ridgeia piscesae; assembly: GCA_025642075.2. NCBI lineage: Eukaryota > Metazoa > Annelida > Polychaeta > Sabellida > Siboglinidae > Ridgeia > Ridgeia piscesae. Next base: position 25,257 of record JAODUO010000709.1, read on the forward strand.
ACTAGAGCCTTCTCCACACCACCCTAGAGCCTTCTCCTACACCACCTGCAACTAGAGCCTTCTCCTACACCACCTGCAACTAGAGCCTTCTCCTACACCACCTGCAACTAGAGCCTTCTCCCACACCACCTGCAACTAGAGCCTTCTCCCACACCACCTGCAACTAGAGCCTTCTCCTACACCACCTGCAACTAGAGCCTTCTCCCACACCACCTGCAACTAGAGCCTTCTCCTACACCACCTGCAACTAGAGCCTTCTCCTACACCACCTGCAACTAGAGCCTTCTCCTACACCACCTGCAACTAGAGCCTTCTCCCACACCACCTGCAACTAGAGCCTTCTCCTACACCACCTGCAACTAGAGCCTTCTCCTACACCACCTGCAACTAGAGCCTTCTCCTACACCACCTGCAACTAGAGCCTTCTCCTACACCCACCTGCAACTAGAGCCTTCTCCCACACCACCTGCAACTAGAGCCTTCTCCTACACCCACCTGCAACTAGAGCCTTCTCCCACACCACCTGCAACTAGAGCCTTCTCCTACACCACCTGCAACTAGAGCCTTCTCCCACACCACCTGCAACTAGAGCCTTCTCCTACACCACCTGCAACTAGAGCCTTCTCCCACACCACCTGCAACTAGAGCCTTCTCTTACACCACCTGCAATTAGAGCCTTCTCCTATACCACCTGCAACTAGAGCCTTCTCCTACACCACCTGCAACTAGAGCCTTCTCCCTCACCACCTGCAACTAGAGCCTTCTCCTACACCCACCTGCAACTAGAGCCTTCTCCCACACCACCTGCAACTAGAGCCTTCTCCTACACCACCTGCAACTAGAGCCTTCTCCCACACCACCTGCAACTAGAGCCTTCTCCTACACCACCTGCAACTAGAGCCTTCTCCCACACCACCTGCAACTAGAGCCTTCTCCCAACCACTGCAACTAGAGCCTTCTCCTACACCACCTGCAACTAGAGCCTTCTCCTACACCACATGCAACTAGAGCCTTCTCCTACACCACCTGCAACTAGAGCCTTCTCCCACACCACCTGCAACTAGAGCCTTCTCCTACACCACCTGCAACTAGAGCCTTCTCCCACACCACATGCAACTAGAGCCTTCTCCTACACCACCTGCAACTAGAGCCTTCTCCTACACCACCTGCAACTAGAGCCTTCTCCTACACCACCTGCAACTAGAGCCTTCTCCCACACCACATGCAACTAGAGCCTTCTCCTACACCACCTGCAACTAGAGCCTTCTCCTACACCACACTGCAACTAGAGCCTTCTCCTACACCACCTGCAACTAGAGCCTTCTCCTACACCACCTGCAACTAGAGCCTTCTCCCACACCACATGCAACTAGAGCCTTCTCCTACACCACCTGCAACTAGAGCCTTCTCCTACACCACCTGCAACTAGAGCCTTCTCCTACACCACCTGCAACTAGAGCCTTCTCCCACACCACATGCAACTAGAGCCTTCTCCTACACCACCTGCAACTAGAGCCTTCTCCCACACCACATGCAACTAGAGCCTTCTCCTACACCACCTGCAACTAGAGCCTTCTCCCACACCACATGCAACTAGAGCCTTCTCCACACCACCTGCAACTAGAGCCTTCTCCCACACCACATGCAACTAGAGCCTTCTCCTACACCCACCTGCAACTAGAGCCTTCTCCTACACCACCTGCAACTAGAGCCTTCTCCTACACCACCTGCAACTAGAGCCTTCTCCTACACCACCTGCAACTAGAGCCTTCTCCCACACCACATGCAACTAGAGCCTTCTCCTACACCCACCTGCAACTAGAGCCTTCTCCTACACCACCTGCAACTAGAGCCTTCTCCTACACCACCTGCAACTAGAGCCTTCTCCTACACCACCTGCAACTAGAGCCTTCTCCCACACCACCTGCAACTAGAGCCTTCTCCCACACTACATGCAACTGTAGCACTCATCTTTAATTGTAATCTTAATAGTCAGTCGTTTGCTGTTTTAAAAATAGTGTACAATTCAAATGGCCATACGACGAATAATCAGTATAATGTGTATTGTTTCTATTTGAATTATCAATAACTGTTTGCGACTTATCTTCCCTAGTGTTACCATAATACATAGGAAATATTTGTTGTAGCTAAATAAATGCTAAAATACTAGAAAAACAACTGTTATACAAATTAATAAGGGATATTTATTAATTCCTACATTTAAATTACTAGCTACTATTAAAAGCTATAAAAATGTATCATTGCCTTCTAATTTCTCAGCCTATTGTAAGTAAAGTAAAGTAAGTAAGTAAAACTTTTTATATATTCATGTCTGGTATCATATTAGAACAATAAGTGAAATACTTTAAAATAGCGCTACTTGTTTGGACCAACTACAGCGATGTGTTAGGACCTACTAGAGCGACGTGTTAGGACCTAATAGAGCGACGTGTTAGGACCTACTAGAGCGACGTGTTAGGACCAACTAGAGCGATGTGTTAGGACCTACTAGAGCAATGTGTCAGGACCAACTAGAGCGATGTGTTAGGACCTACTCGAGCGACGTGTTAGGACCTACTAGAGCGATGTGTTAGGACCTACTAGAGCGACGTGTTAGGACCTACTAGAGCGACGTGTTAGGACCAACTAGAGCGATGTGTTAGGACCTACTAGAGCAATGTGTTAAGGACCAACTAGAGCGATGTGTTAGGACCTACTAGAGCGACGTGTTAGGACCTACTAGAGCGACGTGTTGGGACCTACTAGAGCAATGTGTTAGGACCAACTAGAGCGATGTGTTAGGACCTACTAGAGCGACGTGTTAGGACCTACTAGAGCGACGTGTTAGGACCTACTAGAGCGATGTGTTAGGACCTACTAGGGGACGTGTTAGGACCTACTAGAGCGACGTGTTTAGGACCAACTAGAGCGATGTGTTAGGACCTACTAGAGCGACGTGTTGGACCTACTAGAGCAAGTGTTTTGGACCAAATAGAGCGATGTGTTAGGACCTACTAGAGCAAGTGTTAGGACCTACTAGAGGCGGGAAAAAGGTGTTTAGGACCAACTAGAGCGATGTGTTAGGACCTACTAGAGCGACGTGTTAGGACCTACTAGAGCGACGTGTTTAGGACCAACTAGAGCGATGTGTTAGGACCTACTAGAGCGACGTGTTAGGACCTACTAGAGCGACGTGTTTAGGACCAACTAGAGCGATGTGTTAGGACCTACTAGAGCGACGTGTTAGGACCTACTAGAGCGACGTGTTTAGGACCAACTAGAGCGAGTGTTTTGGACCACTAGAGCAAGTGTTAGGACCTACTAGAGCGACGTGGGACCTACTAGAGCGACGTGTTTAGGACCTCTAGAGCGACGTGTTAGGACCTACTAGAGCGACGTGTTTAGGACCAACTAGAGCGATGTGTTAGGACCTACTAGAGCGACGTGTTAGGACCTACTAGAGCGACGTGTTTAGGACCAACTAGAGCGATGTGTTAGGACCTACTAGAGCAATGTGTTAGGACCTACTAGAGCGACGTGTTTAGGACCAACTAGAGCGAGTGTTTTGGACCAACTAGAGCGAGTGTTAGGACCTACTAGAGCGACGTGTTAGGACCTACTAGAGCGAGTGTTTTGGACCAAATAGAGCGAGTGTTAGGACCTACTAGAGCGAGTGTTAGGACCACTAGAGCGAGTGTTAGGACCACTAGAGCGAGTGTTAGGAACCCACTAGAGCGACGTGTTAGGACCACTAGAGCGATGTGTTAGGACCATCTAGAGCGATGTGTTAGGACCATCTAGAGCGATGTGTTAGGACCAACTAGAGCGAAGTGTTAGGACCATCTAGAGCGATGTGTTAGGACCATCTAGAGCGAGTGTTAGGACCCTCAGAGCGATGTGTTAGGACCAACAAAAGCGATGTGTTAGGACCTCTAGAGCGATGTGTTAGGACCTCTAGAGCGAGTGTTAGGACCATCTAGAGCGATGTGTTAGGACCAACTAGAGCGAGTGTTAGGACCACTAGAGCGATGTGTTAGGACCAAATAGAGCGATGTGTTAGGACCTCTAGAACGATGTGTTAGGGGCCTCTAGAGCGAGTGTTAGGACCATCTAGAGCGATGTGTTTGGACCAACAAAAGCGATGTGTTAGGACCAAATAGAGCGATGTGTTAGGACCAAAAGGCGATGTGTTAGGACCTCTAGAGCGATGTGTTAGGACCAACTAGAGCGATGTGTTAGGACCAACTAGAGCGATGTGTTAGGAAAAACCAAATCTAGAGCGATGTGTTAGGACCAACTAGAGCGATGTGTTAGGACCATCTAGAGGAGTTTTAGGACCTCTAGAGCGAGTGTTAGGACCATCTAGAGCGATGTGTTAGGACCATCTAAAAGCGGGAATGGGGGTTAGGACCTCTAGAGCGATGTGTTAGGACCATCTAGAGCGATGTGTTAGGACCATCTAGAGCGATGTGTTAGGACCATCTAGAGCGAGTGTTAGGACCTCTAGAGCGACGTGTTAGGACCACTAGAGCGAGTGTTAGGACCATCTAGAGCGATGTGTTAGGACCATCTAGAGCGATGTGTTAGGACCAACTAGAGCGATGTGTTAGGACCAACTAGAGCGATGTGTTAGGACCTTAGAGCGAGTGTTAGGACCATCTAGAGCGAGTGTTAGGACCAACTAGAGCGATGTGTTAGGACCAAATAGAGCGATGTGTTAGGACCTACTAGAGCGATGTGTTAGGACCACTAGAGGATGTTTAGGACCATCTAGAGCGAAGTGTTAGGACCATCTAGAGCGAGTGTTTTGGAACCCCTAGAGCGATGTGTTGGACCCAACTTTTGGGAAAAAGAGGTTTTTAGGACCTCTAGAGCGATGTGTTGGGGCCCCACTAGAACGTGTGTTTGGACCATCTAGAGCGATGTGTTAGGACCAACTAGAGCGATGTGTTAGGACCAACTAGAGCGATGTGTTAGGACCAACTAGTGCGATGTGTTAGGACCTACTAGAGCGATGTGTTAGGACCTACTAGAGCGATGTGTTAGGACCAACTAGAGCGATGTGTTAGGACCAACTAGAGCGATGTGTTAGGACCTACTAGAGCGACGTGTTAGGACCTACTAGAGCGACGTTTAGGACCATCTAGAGCGATGTGTTAGGACCACTAGAGCGATGTGTTAGGACCAACTAGAGCGATGTGTTAGGACCATCTAGAGCGATGTGTTAGGACCATCTAGAGCGACGTGTTAGGACCATCTAGAGCGATGTGTTAGGACCATCTAGAGCGACGTGTTAGGACCATCTAGAGCGACGTGTTAGGACCATCTAGAGCGACGTGTTAGGACCTACTAGAGCGACGTATTAGGACCATCTAGAGCGATGTGTTAGGACCAACTAGAGCGATGTGTTAGGACCTACTAGAGCGACGTGTTAGGACCTACTAGAGCGACGTGTTAGGACCTACTAGAGCGACGTGTTAGGACCAACTAGAGCGATGTGTTAGGACCTACTAGAGCGACGTGTTAGGACCTACTAGAGCGACGTGTTAGGACCTACTAGAGCGATGTGTTAGGACCTACTAGAGCGAAGTGTTAGGACCTACTAGAGCGACGTGTTTAGGACCAACTAGAGCGATGTGTTAGGACCTACTAGAGCGACATGTTAGGACCTACTAGAGCGACGTGTTTAGGACCAACTAGAGAGATGTGTTAGGACCTACTAGAGCAATGTGTTAGGACCTACTAGAGCGACGTGTTAGGACCTACTAGAGCGATGTGTTAGGACCAACTAGAGCGATGTGTTAGGACCTACTAGAGCGATGTGTTAGGACCTACTAGAGCGATGTGTTAGGACCAACTAGAGCGATGTGTTAGGACCATCTAGAGCGACGTGTTAGGACCATCTAGAGCGATGTGTTAGGACCAACTAGAGCGATGTGTTAGGACCTTCTAGAGCGATGTGTTAGGACCTACTAGAGCGATGTGTTAGGACCATCTAGAGCGATGTGATAGGACCAACTAGAGCGATGTGTTAGGACCAACTAGAGCGATGTGTTAGGACCAACCAGTGCGATGTGTTAGGACCTACTAGAGCGATGTGTTAGGACCAACTAGAGCGATGTGTTAGGACCATCTAGAGCGATGTGTTAGGACCATCTAGAGCGATGTGTTAGGACCATCTAGAGCGATGTGTTAGGACCATCTAGAGAGACGTTTTAGGACCTACTAGAGCGACGTGTTAGGACCATCTAGAGCGATGTGTTAGGACCATCTAGAGCGATGTGTTAGGACCATCTAGAGCGATGTGTTAGGACCATCTAGAGCGATGTGTTAGGACCATCTAGAGCGATGTGTTAGGACCATCTAGAGCGAGTTTTAGGACCTACTAGAGCGACGTGTTAGGACCACTAGAGCGACGTGTTAGGACCAACTAGAGCGATGTGTTAGGACCATCTAGAGCGATGTGTTAGGACCATCTAGAGCGATGTGTTAGGACCAACTAGAGCGATGTGTTAGGACCATCTAGAGCGATGTGTTAGGACCATCTAGAGCGATGTGTTAGGACCATCTAGAGCGATGTGTTAGGACCAACTAGAGCGATGTGTTAGGACCTGCTAGATCGATGTGTTAGGACCTACTAGAGCGATGTGTTAGGACCATCTAGAGCGATGTGTTAGGACCATCTAGAGCGACGTGTTAGGACCATCTAGAGCGATGTGTTAGGACCAACTAGAGCGATGTGTTAGGACCAACTAGAGCGATGTGTTAGGACCTACTAGAGCGACGTGTTAGGACCATCTAGAGCGATGTGTTAGGACCATCTAGAGCGATGTGTTAGGACCATCTAGAGCGATGTGTTAGGACCATCTAGAGCGATGTGTTAGGACCATCTAGAGCGATGTGTTAGGACCATCTAGAGCGACGTGTTAGGACCTACTAGAGCGACGTGTTAGGACCATCTAGAGCGATGTGTTAGGACCATCTAGAGCGATGTGTTAGGACCATCTAGAGCGATGTGTTAGGACCAACTAGAGCGATGTGTTAGGACCATCTAGAGCGATGTGTTAGGACCATCTAGAGCGACGTGTTAGGACCATCTAGAGCGATGTGTTAGGACCAACTAGAGCGATGTGTTAGGACCTACTAGAGCGATGTGTTAGGACCTACTAGAGCGATGTGTTAGGACCATCTAGAGCGATGTGTTAGGACCATCTAGAGCGACGTGTTAGGACCATCTAGAGCGATGTGTTAGGACCAACTAGAGCGATGTGTTAGGACCAACTAGAGCGATGTGTTAGGACCTACTAGAGCGATGTGTTAGGACCTACTAGAGCGATGTGTTAGGACCATCTAGAGCGATGTGTTAGGACCAACTAGAGCGATGTGTTAGGACCAACTAGAGCGATGTGTTAGGACCAACTAGTGCGATGTGTTAGGACCTACTAGAGCGATGTGTTAGGACCTACTAGAGCGATGTGTTAGGACCAACTAGAGCGATGTGTTAGGACCAACTAGAGCGATGTGTTAGGACCTACTAGAGCGACGTTTTAGGACCTACTAGAGCGACGTATTAGGACCATCTAGAGCGATGTGTTAGGACCTACTAGAGCGATGTGTTAGGACCAACTAGAGCGATGTGTTATGACCATCTAGAGCGATGTGTTAGGACCATCTAGAGCGACGTGTTAGGACCATCTAGAGCGATGTGTTAGGACCATCTAGAGCGACGTGTTAGGACCATCTAGAGCGACGTGTTAGGACCATCTAGAGCGACGTGTTAGGACCTACTAGAGCGACGTATTAGGACCATCTAGAGCGATGTGTTAGGACCTACTAGAGCGACGTGTTAGGACCATCTAGAGCGATGTGTTAGGACCATCTAGAGCGATGTGTTAGGACCATCTAGAGCGATGTGTTAGGACCAACTAGAGCGATGTGTTAGGACCATCTAGAGCGATGTGTTAGGACCATCTAGAGCGACGTGTTAGGACCATCTAGAGCGATGTGTTAGGACCAACTAGAGCGATGTGTTAGGACCTACTAGAACGATGTGTTAGGACCTACTAGAGCGATGTGTTAGGACCATCTAGAGCGATGTGTTAGGACCATCTAGAGCGACGTGTTAGGACCATCTAAAGCGATGTGTTAGGACCAACAAGAGCGATGTGTTAGGACCTACTAGAGCGATGCGTTAGGACCTACTAGAGCGATGTGTTAGGACCATCTAGATCGATGTGTTAGGACCAACTAGAGCGATGTGTTAGGACCAACTAGAGCGATGTGTTAGGACCGACTAGTGCGATGTGTTAGGACCTACTAGAGCGATGTGTTAGGACCTACTAGAGCGATGTGTTAGGACCATCTAGAGCGATGTGTTAGGACCATCTAGAGCGATGTGTTAGGACCATCTAGAGCGATGTGTTAGGACCATCTAGAGCGAAGTGTTAGGACCATCTAGAGCGACGTTTTAGGACCTACTAGAGCGATGTGTTAGGACCATCTAGAGCGATTTTTGGTTAGGCGATGTGTTAGGACCATCTAGAGCGATGTGTTAGGACCATCTAGAGCGATGTGTTAGGACCATCTAGAGCGATGTGTTAGGACCATCTAGAGCGACGTGTTAGGACCTACCAGAGCGACGTGTTAGGACCATCTAGAGCGATGTGTTAGGACCATCTAGAGCGATGTGTTAGGACCATCTAGAGCGATGTGTTAGGACCAACTAGAGCGATGTGTTAGGACCATCTAGAGCGATGTGTTAGGACCATCTAGAGCGACGTGTTAGGACCATCTAGAGCGATGTGTTAGGACCAACTAGAGCGATGTGTTAGGACCTACTAGAGCGATGTGTTAGGACCTACTAGAGCGATGTGTTAGGACCATCTAGAGCGATGTGTTAGGACCATCTAGAGCGACGTGTTAGGACCATCTAGAGCGATGTGTTAGGACCAACTAGAGCGATGTGTTAGGACCTACTAGAGCGATGTGTTAGGACCAACTAGAGCGATGTGTTATGACCATCTAGAGCGACGTGTTAGGACCATCTAGAGCGATGTGTTAGGACCATCTAGAGCGACGTGTTAGGACCATCTAGAGCGACGTGTTAGGACCATCTAGAGCGACGTGTTAGGACCTACTAGAGCGACGTATTAGGACCATCTAGAGCGATGTGTTAGGACCTACTAGAGCGACGTGTTAGGACCATCTAGAGCGATGTGTTAGGACCATCTAGAGCGATGTGTTAGGACCATCTAGAGCGATGTGTTAGGACCAACTAGAGCGATGTGTTAGGACCATCTAGAGCGATGTGTTAGGACCATCTAGAGCGACGTGTTAGGACCATCTAGAGCGATGTGTTAGGACCAACTAGAGCGATGTGTTAGGACCTACTAGAACGATGTGTTAGGACCTACTAGAGCGATGTGTTAGGACCATCTAGAGCGATGTGTTAGGACCATCTAGAGCGACGTGTTAGGACCATCTAAAGCGATGTGTTAGGACCAACAAGAGCGATGTGTTAGGACCTACTAGAGCGATGCGTTAGGACCTACTAGAGCGATGTGTTAGGACCATCTAGATCGATGTGTTAGGACCAACTAGAGCGATGTGTTAGGACCAACTAGAGCGATGTGTTAGGACCAACTAGTGCGATGTGTTAGGACCTACTAGAGCGATGTGTTAGGACCTACTAGAGCGATGTGTTAGGACCATCTAGAGCGATGTGTTAGGACCATCTAGAGCGATGTGTTAGGACCATCTAGAGCGATGTGTTAGGACCATCTAGAGCGATGTGTTAGGACCATCTAGAGCGACGTTTTAGGACCTACTAGAGCGATGTGTTAGGACCATCTAGAGCGATGTGTTAGGACCATCTAGAGCGATGTGTTAGGACCATCTAGAGCGATGTGTTAGGACCATCTAGAGCGATGTGTTAGGACCATCTAGAGCGATGTGTTAGGACCATCTAGAGCGATGTGTTAGGACCATCTAGAGCGACGTGTTAGGACCTACTAGAGCGACGTGTTAGGACCATCTAGAGCGATGTGTTAGGACCATCTAGAGCGATGTGTTAGGACCATCCGAGCGATGTGTTAGGAAAATAGAGCGAGTTTTAGGACCTCTAGAGCGACGTGTTTTGGACCATCTAGAGCGATGTGTTAGGACCAACTAGAGCGATGTGTTAGGACCTACAGAGCGATGTGTTAGGACCTACTAGAGCGATGTGTTGGACCATCTAGAGCGATGTGTTAGGACCATCTTAGAGGCCGACGGGGTTAGGGGCCAACTAGAGCGATGTGTTAGGACCAACTAGAGCGATGTGTTAGGACCTACTAGAGCGATGTGTTAGGACCTACTAGAGCGATGTGTTAGGACCATCTAGAGCGATGTGTTAGGACCAACTAGAGCGATGTGTTAGGACCAACTAGAGCGATGTGTTAGGACCAACTAGTGCGATGTGTTAGGACCTACTAGAGCGATGTGTTAGGACCTACTAGAGCGATGTGTTAGGACCAACTAGAGCGATGTGTTAGGACCAACTAGAGCGATGTGTTAGGACCTACTAGAGCGACGTGTTAGGACCTACTAGAGCGACGTATTAGGACCATCTAGAGCGATGTGTTAGGACCTACTAGAGCGATGTGTTAGGACCAACTAGAGCGATGTGTTAGGACCATCTAGAGCGATGTGTTAGGACCATCTAGAGCGACGTATTAGGACCATCTAGAGCGATGTGTTAGGACCCTCTGGAAACGACGTGTTGGAAACCCTCTGAACGGCGGGGTTAGGACCATCTAGAGTACAACAACTAATAACGACATTTCAATACTTTCTATAGTACATTAAAGTAAAATGATTTACTTTAGTTATTTAAAGAAAAAATGGTCTAGTCAAATGTATGTTGGACTTGCATGATTCTCTTGGGGTGGAGGAAACCTCGTCCCATGACGATAACATTAAAACTTATTCGTTGTCTACATGAATATAAGAAATGAAAAAATGAGACCATTTAAACAGATGAACATTCCGAATGCGTTAAAGTCGTCTCGAGTGTCATTCGCCGAGAACATGTTCAAAGTTGTGAAAAGTTGTGAAATCCGGGCAACCACAAGTCATTTGATACTTCCTGGTCGTTTTGTTTTTGCAATACCTCTGCCACACCTTGCACATTTATGTGAGTTGTCTTAGAAGTGACATAAACAATTTTGTTTGGTACTGAAAGTTACTAGAGTAATCTAAACTTATAAGATACATGTTGTACGCATAAGAAGTTATTATTATTATTATTATTATTATTATTATTATTATCTAGTCCCCTACATAATTGGACAGTCGAAGCATGCACGTTCCTGTCAAATATTACATTATTATCTAAACGTCAACCTCGCAGTGTTAAACACGTGTGCTGTATAAGTATAACGTAGTTAGACTTGTTACTGTTAAAGGTATTCAGGCATTGAATTATTTTGTAACACATAGCGTTGAGATAATAATAACTTTAGTATAAGCGAATGTCCGGAGTAAACCTTCTTCCACGAAGTGATAAATAATAATAATAATGAAGATTGATCGTTTCATATTATTTAATTACAATAAATACACCACACATTTCGGTCCATAAATAGCAGCCATTTAGGTTCTAAAAAAATTGTGTTGAACTTTTACCGCACTCTTTGACTCTTGTTTATTCGTATGGTAAAACATTTCTACCGTCCTTTCTTAAACAGCATTGAATAAAAACAGTGCGTTAACAGTCTAAGCCTAAGTCACTGTTAATTCCTTACCTTATCTATGCCCTCTGTTTTTATTTTAATTATTTGTGAAATATAACAACTAACTTAAACGTGGATACAAATATTTATTTAACACTTAGAGTATGTGGTAAATGCAATTCTGTCAAAATCAATATTTCTGTTGACATGTCAGTGCGTTGAGAAAAGTGGTCGTTAATTGACTGCTGGGGCGTTGAGGCAAGAGATCATGAGTTGACCGTTGAGTCGTTGAGCCAAGAGACTGTGGGTTGACCGTTACTGTTGAATCGTTGAGCCCAGAGATCGTGAGTTGACCGTTACAATTGAGTCGTTGAGTCAAAAGATCGTGAGTTGACTGTTACTGTTGAGTCGTTCAGCCCAGAGATCGTGAGTTGAATGTTACTATCGAGTCGCTGAGCCAACAGATTGTGAGTTGACTGGTGGGTCGTTGAGGCAAGAGATCGTCACCTGATTGATCTCGAGTTAGCTCTCGT
>JAODUO010000709.1:45000-260000 GCA_025642075.2 Ridgeia piscesae
TGAAATACACACAACTCGCGACGTGTTCGCTGTCTTGCAGGTGCATACGTGTATTTGTGATTTGTACTGAGTTTACTTCCATTTCTTACCATCTGGTATTTAATGTAACTCTTTCTGCACAGTCGGTAAACACCAAACAACGATGATGAAGGAACCGCAAAACCAAAGATGTTTATTTATATAACAGCATATTAATAAATGCAAAGAAAGCCAAGCAGTAAAGTGAATTATTAGAAACTAGCATAACAAAATAACGTCACACGTCTATGAAAGAAAGTTGATCTGCAACACGCTATGCTTCACGATTCGTTGAACATCGCGATGCTGACATATTAATTACTACAACAGATAAATGTTATCAGAACAACTCACTTTGCCATTACCCCTCGGATATAGATTATATCAATTATGTATTCGCCTACAAGCGGTTCCGAATCTGCCGACGCGTGGTTGAGATTAGCCATTGACGTCATATTCGTGCGGTATGTGCCGCCCGGGACAAGCGGTCTGTGCGTGTCGGTGAGACGGCGACCACCCTCTGCGCAAGCGCGACAACACGGCTGTGACAAGGGTCCGACAAAGGAAACTTGTTACTGGTCTTTACGAGCCAGTGAACAAACACGGGCGTCACAACAGCGGGCATTCCACGGCGTGTGTCAGTTCTAGGACATGTACAATGTCCACTAGAGAGGACCAGTGGATTGGTCAAGACGAGGACACTGTCGCTGACGTGGGTAGTAAACGAATACTGCCCGCGTCAAGCAACACCAGTTGAGCCGATGACGAGAACACAGACGCAACAAACTATCTTCAGCAAGTTAGCACTAGTGTGAACAGTCGAGTCCGTAATGATGTCCATGTTTAGCTGTGCGGCCGTTAACATAATGATGATGATAATAATATTTATTATTATTATCATGTAAATACATTTGACAGCCGCATAAAGAAAGAAGGACAGCAGCATATTAAACATATTAAACATCACATACCGGGGCCGGACAGGGCACATCAATAACATACGAGGTCACAGATGGACACAGCAAGAAGTAGACCTGGAGGCCGGGACAGGGCACATCAATAACACGAGGTCACAGTGGCACAGCAAGAAGTAGACCTGGAGGCCGGGACAGGGCACATCAATAACACACGAGGTCACAGATGGACACAGCAAGAAGTAGACCTGGAGGCCGGGACAGGGCACATCAATAACACACGAGGTCACAGATGGACACAGCAAGAAGTAGACCTGGAGGCCGGGACAGGGCACATCAATAACACACGAGGTCACAGATGGACACAGCAAGAAGTAGACCTGGAGGCCGGGACAGGGCACATCAATAACACACGAGGTCACATATGGACACAGCAAGAAGTAGACCTGGAGGCCGGGACAGGGCACATCAATAACACACGAGGTCACAGATGGACACAGCAAGAAGTAGACCTGGAGGCCGGGACAGGGACATCAATAACATCACGAGGTCACAGATGGACACAGCAAGAAGTAGACCTGGAGGCCGGGACAGGGCACATCAATAACATACGAGGTCACAGATGGACACAGCAAGAAGTAGACCTGGAGGCCGGGACAGGGCACATCAATAACATACGAGGTCACAGATGGACACAGCAAGAAGTAGACCTGGAGGCCGGGACAGGGCACATCAATAACACACGAGGTCACAGATGGACACAGCAAGAAGTAGACCTGGAGGCCGGGACAGGGCACATCAATAACACACGAGGTCACAGATGGACACAGCAAGAAGTAGACCTGGAGGCCGGGACAGGGCACATCAATAACACACGAGGTCACAGATGGACACAGCAAGAAGTAGACCTGGAGGCCGGGACAGGGCACATCAATAACACACGAGGTCACAGATGGACACAGCAAGAAGTAGACCTGGAGGCCGGGACAGGGCACATCAATAACACACGAGGTCACAGATGGACACAGCAAGAAGTAGACCTGGAGGCCGGGACAGGGCACATCAATAACATACGAGGTCACAGATGGACACAGCAAGAAGTAGACCTGGAGGCCGGGACAGGGCACATCAATAACATACGAGGTCACAGATGGACACAGCAAGAAGTAGACCTGGAGGCCGGGACAGGGCACATCAATAACACACGAGGTCACAGATGGACACAGCAAGAAGTAGACCTGGAGGCCGGGACAGGCACATCAATAACACACGAGGTCACAGATGGACACAGCAAGAAGTAGACCTGGAGGCCGGGACAGGGCACATCAATAACACACGAGGTCACAGATGGACACAGCAAGAAGTAGACCTGGAGGCCGGGACAGGCACATCAATAACACACGAGGTCACAGATGGACACAGCAAGAAGTAGACCTGGAGGCCGGGACAGGGCACATCAATAACATACGAGGTCACAGATGGACACAGCAAGAAGTAGACCTGGAGGCCGGGACAGGCACATCAATAACACACGAGGTCACAGATGGACACAGCAAGAAGTAGACCTGGAGGCCGGGACAGGGCACATCAATAACAACGAGGTCACAGATGGACACAGCAAGAAGTAGACCTGGAGGCCGGGACAGGGCACATCAATAACATACGAGGTCACAGATGGACACAGCAAGAAGTAGACCTGGAGGCCGGGACAGGCACATCAATAACACACGAGGTCACAGATGGACACAGCAAGAAGTAGACCTGGAGGCCGGGACAGGCACATCAATAACACACGAGGTCACAGATGGACACAGCAAGAAGTAGACCTGGAGGCCGGGACAGGGCACATCAATAACACACGAGGTCACAGATGGACACAGCAAGAAGTAGACCTGGAGGCCGGGACAGGGCACATCAATAACATACGAGGTCACAGATGGACACAGCAAGAAGTAGACCTGGAGGCCGGGACAGGGCACATCAATAACATACGAGGTCACAGATGGACACAGCAAGAAGTAGACCTGGAGGCCGGGACAGGCACATCAATAACATACGAGGTCACAGATGGACACAGCAAGAAGTAGACCTGGAGGCCGGGACAGGGCACATCAATAACACACGAGGTCACATATGGACACAGCAAGAAGTAGACCTGGAGGACGGGACAGGCACATCAATAACACACGAGGTCACATATGGACACAGCAAGAAGTAGACCTGGAGGCCGGGACAGGGCACATCAATAACACACGAGGTCACAGATGGACACAGCAAGAAGTAGACCTGGAGGCCGGGACAGGGCACATCAATAACACACGAGGTCACAATGGACACAGCAAGAAGTAGACCTGGAGGCCGGGACAGGGCACATCAATAACACACGAGGTCACAGATGGACACAGCAAGAAGTAGACCTGGAGGCCGGGACAGGGCACATCAATAACACACGAGGTCACAGATGGACACAGCAAGAAGTAGACCTGGAGGCCGGGACAGGGCACATCAATAACACACGAGGTCACAGATGGACACAGCAAGAAGTAGACCTGGAGGCCGGGACAGGCACATCAATAACACACGAGGTCACAGATGGACACAGCAAGAAGTAGACCTGGAGGCCGGGACAGGGCACATCAATAACACACGAGGTCACATATGGACACAGCAAGAAGTAGACCTGGAGGCCGGGACAGGGCACATCAATAACACACGAGGTCACATATGGACACAGCAAGAAGTAGACCTGGAGGCCGGGACAGGGCACATCAATAACACACGAGGTCACATATGGACACAGCAAGAAGTAGACCTGGAGGCCGGGACAGGCACATCAATAACACACGAGGTCACAGATGGACACAGCAAGAAGTAGACCTGGAGGCCGGGACAGGCACATCAATAACACACGAGGTCACATATGGACACAGCAAGAAGTAGACCTGGAGGCCGGGACAGGGCACATCAATAACACACGAGGTCACATATGGACACAGCAAGAAGTAGACCTGGAGGACGGGACAGGCACATCAATAACACACGAGGTCACATATGGACACAGCAAGAAGTAGACCTGGAGGCCGGGACAGGGCACATCAATAACACACGAGGTCACAGATGGACACAGCAAGAAGTAGACCTGGAGGCCGGGACAGGGCACATCAATAACACACGAGGTCACATATGGACACAGCAAGAAGTAGACCTGGAGGCCGGGACAGGGCACATCAATAACACACGAGGTCACAGATGGACACAGCAAGAAGTAGACCTGGAGGCCGGGACAGGGCACATCAATAACACACGAGGTCACATATGGACACAGCAAGAAGTAGACCTGGAGGCCGGGACAGGGCACATCAATAACACACGAGGTCACAGATGGACACAGCAAGAAGTAGACCTGGAGGCCGGGACAGGGCACATCAATAACATACGAGGTCACAGATGGACACAGCAAGAAGTAGACCTGGAGGCCGGGACAGGGCACATCAATAACATACGAGGTCACAGATGGACACAGCAAGAAGTAGACCTGGAGGCCGGGACAGGCACATCAATAACATACGAGGTCACAGATGGACACAGCAAGAAGTAGACCTGGAGGCCGGGACAGGGCACATCAATAACATACGAGGTCACAGATGGACACAGCAAGAAGTAG
Source organism: Ridgeia piscesae (assembly GCA_025642075.2). Classification (NCBI taxonomy): domain Eukaryota; kingdom Metazoa; phylum Annelida; class Polychaeta; order Sabellida; family Siboglinidae; genus Ridgeia; species Ridgeia piscesae. The sequence goes on from JAODUO010000709.1 coordinate 49,597, forward strand.
ACCTGGAGGCCGGGACAGGCACATCAATAACATACGAGGTCACAGATGGACACAGCAAGAAGTAGACCTGGAGGCCGGGACAGGCACATCAATAACATACGAGGTCACAGATGGACACAGCAAGAAGTAGACCTGGAGGCCGGGACAGGCACATCAATAACATACGAGGTCACAGATGGACACAGCAAGAAGTAGACCTGGAGGCCGGGACAGGGCACATCAATAACATACGAGGTCACAGATGGACACAGCAAGAAGTAGACCTGGAGGCCGGGACAGGCACATCAATAACACACGAGGTCACAGATGGACACAGCAAGAAGTAGACCTGGAGGCCGGGACAGGCACATCAATAACATACGAGGTCACAGATGGACACAGCAAGAAGTAGACCTGGAGGCCGGGACAGGCACATCAATAACACACGAGGTCACAGATGGACACAGCAAGAAGTAGACCTGGAGGCCGGGACAGGCACATCAATAACATACGAGGTCACAGATGGACACAGCAAGAAGTAGACCTGGAGGCCGGGACAGGCACATCAATAACACACGAGGTCACAGATGGACACAGCAAGAAGTAGACCTGGAGGCCGGGACAGGCACATCAATAACACACGAGGTCACAGATGGACACAGCAAGAAGTAGACCTGGAGGCCGGGACAGGCACATCAATAACATACGAGGTCACAGATGGACACAGCAAGAAGTAGACCTGGAGGCCGGGACAGGGCACATCAATAACACACGAGGTCACAGATGGACACAGCAAGAAGTAGACCTGGAGGCCGGGACAGGCACATCAATAACATACGAGGTCACAGATGGACACAGCAAGAAGTAGACCTGGAGGCCGGGACAGGGCACATCAATAACATACGAGGTCACAGATGGACACAGCAAGAAGTAGACCTGGAGGCCGGGACAGGCACATCAATAACATACGAGGTCACAGATGGACACAGCAAGAAGTAGACCTGGAGGCCGGGACAGGCACATCAATAACATACGAGGTCACAGATGGACACAGCAAGAAGTAGACCTGGAGGCCGGGACAGGCACATCAATAACATACGAGGTCACAGATGGACACAGCAAGAAGTAGACCTGGAGGCCGGGACAGGCACATCAATAACATACGAGGTCACAGATGGACACAGCAAGAAGTAGACCTGGAGGCCGGGAGGAATCGATAACATGAGGACAATGACCTGGCAAGACAGTACGAGAGGTGAACTGGTTAGACGTGCAACCACCGGATACTACGGCTGTACAGTGGTGATGATGATGATGATGATGATAAACCCCAGCTCGTAGTGGCCTTGCAAAATAAAACGGCTTATTGTATGAGAATATGATGATTAAACAAGCTCGTAGGGTTGATAAATTCTATTAGTTATAATCTTGTCATATTTCATAAATATATATAGTATATATATGATATTTCATATAAATGTCATATGATATATATATAAATATATATATATATATATATATATGAGATATACGATGAAAGATTTGTCGATGTAATAAGGTCTGTCAAGATGTATATTAATATATAAACCTAATATTCAATATTTCATATACAAATATAAATAAACATATAATGCATAACTTAAATATAACAGATATAGGGAAGGGCGATGTAAAGTGGGCCCTTAAGGCCTGACCTTCATATTGACAGTATGTCTATTCTCTTCTTAATAAATATAATACGTTAGACGAGTTTAAAAAGATTTTATAAAAATGGAGGCCAAATGGGCAGACCTCGACAACGCTTGATGCCACTAATGTTGGCTAAATCTCGCACAAATGACCCGCCGCTCATACCCTTGACATGCATGCTAGTGTGTCTCTGTCTTTAACGGCCACACTCCCCGCAATACATGTTCTACTGGAATACAAATATTCGAACAACGCTGACAAGGCGAAGTGTCACTGTCTTCCGTCTGTTTTTTGACATGTTCTCAGTATTTGTGTGCCTTCTCTTCTTTGAACCGGTTGGTTGTCAGCACGTTACCAGTCTTGCCGTGACATCGACGTCTTTCTTGTAAGGGCTGCCAGTAATGATCCAAGTCGTCCCCCTGTAGCTTGTCGCACTGTAGCCCCATGGGGCCCACTTTGGCCTCTGCCATAGATTATCGGTCGGACGACATTTTTGGATTAATGCGTTTAATCACTTCAAACTGAAATAGCTCATTTAACTAACAATGGCCCACATGGATCACATTTACCTTTATGAACCCTGACAATTTATTAAAAGGTGGTGTTTGTAAGGCACATAAATTATTTATCACCGTTTTGTATTCGCGACAAAGAAACAAATACGACGTTGAATTATGTCCCCTGGAGGGTCTGTAAATACTACTATCGTTGCTTTGACTCCATTGCATACCAGGTATGCTGTGACAGAGGGCCCACTTTATCCGCCCTTCCCCTACATACATACACACACACACACACACACACACACACACACACACACACACACACACACACACAACACACACACACACACACACACACACACACACACACACACACACACACACACACACACACACACACACACACACACACACACATACACACATACCCACACACACACAAAACATAAATAAACACATTCACATACAGACACACCCTAACCCCCACCTCACCCACACCCACACCCACACCAACATCCACACTCACAACACCCACATACACGCACCCACGCACCCACGCACACACGCACACACGCACACACGCACACACGCACACACGCACACACGCACACACGCACACACGCACACACCTACACACCCACACACGCACACACGCACACACGCGCACACACGCACACACGCACACACGCACACACGCACACCCACAACACCCACAACACCCACACACGAGCACACGAGCACACGAGCACACGAGCACACGAGCACACGAGCACACGAGCACACGAGCACACGAGCACACGAGCACACGAGCACACGAGCACACGAGCACACGAGCACACGAGCACACGCACACAGACACACACACACACAGACACACAGACACACAGACACACAGACACACAGACGCAGACGCAGACGCACACGCACACGCACACGCACACGCACACGCACACGCACACGCACACGCACACGCACACGCACACGCACACGCACACGCACACGCACACGCACACGCACACGCACACGCACACGCACACGCACACGCACACGCACACGCACACGCACACGCACACGCACGCACACGCACACGCACACGCACACGCACACGCACACACACACACACACACACACACACACACAGACAAACAAAGCATACACACAAACAGTTATAATACGTTTGCACTCACGCTTCTGTACAAACCGTTACAATGTTATTAACACCGCAATTACAACATGGACACATGTATCTACACGTAGCGCTTCGGGCAGTCACAAGGACTAGTTCCGGTGGCTTGCGATACGGTCGACAGGAAGGAGACATATGTGTCGACGCAGATTGTATCCGTACTGCCTGTAGAACATGTAAATGCGGTTTGTAAATTGCACATATTGGTTCATATACGGTAGCACTGTTTATTTGCTCGCTAGAATCATGTAAAGGCAGTTAATTGTCTCAGTAGTCCCGTTAACCACACATGTAAGCACACCACAAACGTGTCTTCCCTACACTGGGAATATAAATGTAGTTCGATTAGTCCGTAATCAAATGTGAGGCTTTGTGAAACTATAACTATGTGTAAATGTAGACGTACTAAATGTGAGTGAAGCACGTCACGACTCCCGCTGTGCCCGGTGATTTGAGTACAGGGCGGTGGCGGGATGTCCCTGCACATTGTGTGCGGACCACTTGTGCACTCGGACACACACGACTGCATATTCAGCTGAGGCCGAAAATATCCTCTCACAAAGTCGGGTGAAAAGACAGCGCCCAAGTCTAGTGTGAACGTTAGTGTTGACATCTGCTGACAGTTGCCACTTTGTCACAATGTGACGTGCACGGAACCACCTGTTGACGACTATTTGTGGGGAATATTTAGAACGTACGACAATAACAACCATGAAGACGCTTTTGACAAGTATACAATTGATGGTGGGGTAGTTCTTTTAAATGACAGAGTGTTTAATTAGTTATTAAAAACTGTGTTTTAGGCTGCGTAAGCGTCTCATTTCAGACAATTAGCTAGGATAAAAACATGAACGACCCAACACTAACAGTCAACTCACGATCTTTTCACTCAACGACTCAATTGTAACGGTCAACTCACGATCTCTGGGCTCAACAATTTAACAGTAACAGTCAACTCACAATCTCTTGGCTCAACGACTCAAAAATAACAGCCAACTCATGATCTCTTGCCTCAACGACTCAACGGTCAACTCATGATCTCTTGCCTCAACGACTCAACGGTCAACTCATGATCTCTTGCCTCAACGACTCAACGGTCAACTCATGATCTCTTGCCTCAACGACTCAACGGTCAACTCATGATCTCTTGCCTCAACGACTCAACGGTCAACTCATGATCTCTTGCCTCAACGACTCAACGGTCAACTCATGATCTCTTGGCTCAACGACTCAACGGTCAACTCATGATCTCTTGCCTCAACGACTCAACGGTCAACTCATGATCTCTTGCCTCAACGACTCAACGGTCAACTCATGATCTCTTGGCTCAACGACTCAACGGTCAACTCATGATCTCTTGGCTCAACGACTCAACGGTCAACTCATGATCTCTTGGCTCAACGACTCAACGGTCAACTCATGATCTCTTGCCTCAACGACTCAACGGTCAACTCATGATCTCTTGGCTCAACGACTCAACGGTCAACTCATGATCTCTTGCCTCAACGCCCCAGTAGTAAATTCACTACCACTTTTCTCAACGCCCCAGCACTTACATGTCAACACAACGTTTGGGAAATATTGATTTTGACAGTATTGCATTGACCACGTACTCTAAGTGTTAAATAAATATTTGTATCCACGTTTAAGTTAGTTGTTATATTTCACAAATAATTAAAATAAAAACAGAGGGCAGAAATAAGGTAAGGAATTAACAGGGACTTAGACTTAGACTGTTAACGCACTGTTTTTATTCAATGCTGTTTATGAAAGGACGGTAGAAATGTTTTACCATACGAATAAACAAGAGTCAAAGAGTGCGGTAAAGGTTCAACACACGTTTTTAGAACTTAAACGGCTGATATTTATATGAAACGATCAATCTTCATTATTATTTATCACTTCGTAGAAGAAGGTTTACTCCGGACATTCGCTTATACTAAAGTTATTATTATCTCAACGCTATGTGTTACAAAATAATTCAATGCCTGAATACCTTTAACAGTAACAAGTCTAAATACGTTATACCTATACATCACACTTGTTTTTACACTGCGAGGTTGAAGTTTAGATAATAATGTAATATTAGATAGGAACGTGCATGCTTTGACTGTCCACTTATGTAGAGGACTAGATCAAACTGTATCTTATAAGTTTGGATTACTCAGTAACTTTCAGTACCAAACAAAATCGTTTATGTCACTACCAAGACAACTCACATAATCTTGCAAGGTGTGGCAGAGGTATTTCAAAACAAAAACGTTACAACAATGCAAAATTTACATAGCCATTTCAGCATAGTGGTATAAACAAAATAAAATGCAAAAAGTATACATTTATATTTGTTTTGCATGTAAAATATCGACAAACATGATCACTCGTACAAATAACGTACCCTGTCAGTACTACATGTGCACGTGTGCAGCCACTCAGTGGAGAGAAAGCGTGCTTCAGCAGGCGTGTCATTCGTCAACGGAACACCTACTCACTGTAGACTTGACATGAGGCGGCACACACTGTCCACCTGTACATGCATCGTTTCGGAATTCTTATCTAGAGAACTGGGACCCGCCGTTCCCCCAGGGGCGTTTCGAACCTGCTTATTAGTTCTGCACGGAGCAGTCTGCACAACGGCCTGTTGTCTGCCCTTGCGACCAGGAAGTATCAAATGACTTGTGGTTGCCCGGATTTCACAACTTTGAACATGTTCTCGGCGAATGACACTCGAGACGACTTTAACGCATTCGGGAATGTTCATCTGTTTAAATGGTCTCATTTTGTTCATTTCTTATACTCATGTAGACAACGAATAAGTTTTAATGTTATCGTCATGGGACCAGGTTTCCTCCACCCCAAGAGAATCATGCAAGTCCAACATATGTTTGACTAAACTTTTTTTAAATAACAACAGTAAATTGTTTTACTTTAATATGATATAGAAAGTACTAAATTGTCGCAAGTAGCGCTATTTTAAAATAGTCCACTAATTGTTCTAATATGATACCAGACATGAAAATATAAAAAGGTTTACTTATTATTACAATAGGCTGAGAAATTAGAAGGCAATGATACCTTTTTATAGCTTTTAACAGTAGCTAGTAATTGAAATGTACGAATTAATAAATATCCCTTATTAATTTGTATAACAGTTGTTTTTCTAGTATTTTAGCATTTATTTAGCTACAGCAAATATTTCCCATGTATTATGCTAACACTAGGGAAGATAAGCCGCAAACATTTATTGATAATTCAAATAGAAACAACACACATTATACTGATTATTCGTCGTATGGCCATTTAGAAACACATTGTAAACGTGTGTTGTACGCTTACCCTAACTGGCAGATGTTCGATCGACTTCCCAGTTACGGGTCGTCGAACCTAAATTTGTGACTTCCCAGTTACGGGTCGTCTGACCTAAACTTGTGTCTTCCCAGTTTCGGGTCGTCTAACCACGTCTAACCTAAACTTGTGTCTTCCCAGTTACGGGTCGTCTGATCTAAACTTGTGTCTTCCCAGTTACGGGTCGTCTAACCACGTCTAACCTAAACTTGTGTCTTCCCAGTTACGGGTCGTCTAAACTAAACTTTTTTCTTCCCAGTTACGGGTCGTCTAATCACGTCTAACCTAAACTTGTGTCTTCCCAGTTACCGGTCGTCTACCCTAAACATGTGACTTCCCAGTTACGGGTCGTCTATCCTAAACATGTGACTTCCCAGTTACGGGTCGTCTACCCTAAACATGTGACTTCCCAGTTACGAGTCGTCTATCCTAAACATGTGACTTCCCAGTTACGGGTCGTCTAACCTAAACATGTGACTTCCCAGTTACGGGTCGTCTAACCTAAACATGTGACTTCCCAATTACGGGTCGTCTAACCTAAACGTGTGTCTTCCCAGTTACGGGTCGTCTAACCTAAACTTGTGACTTCCCAGTTACGGGTCGTCTAACCTAAACATGTGACTTCCCAGTTACGGGTCGTCTAACCTAAACGTGTGACTTCCCAGTTACGGGTCGTCTAACCTAAACATGTGACTTCCCAGTTACGGGTCGTCTAACCTAAACTTGTGACTTCCCAGTTACGGGTCGTCTAACCTAAACATGTGACTTCCCAGTTACGGGTCGTCTAACCTAAACATGTGACTTCCCAGTTACGGGTCGTCTAACCTAAACATGTGACTTCCCAGTTACGGGTCGTCTAACCTAAACATGTGACTTCCCAGTTACGGGTCGTCTAACCTAAACGTGTGTACTTCCCAGTTACGGGTCGTCTAACCTAAACATGTGACTTCCCAGTTACGGGTCGTCTAACCTAAACTTGTGACTTCCCAGTTACGGGTCGTCTAACCTAAACTTGTGACTTCCCAGTTACGGGTCGTCTAACCTAAACGTGTGACTTCCCAGTTACGGGTCGTCTAACCTAAACTGTGACTTCCCAGTTACGGGTCGTCTGCCTAAATGTACTTCCCAGTTACGGGTCGTCTAACCTAAACATGTGACTTCCCAGTTACGGGTCGTCTAACCTAAACGTGTGACTTCCCAGTTACGGGTCGTCTAACCTAAACATGTGACTTCCCAGTTACGGGTCGTCTAACCTAAACATGTGACTTCCCAGTTACGGGTCGTCTAGACCTAAACAGTGTACTTCCCAGTTACGGGTCGTCTAACCTAAACATGTGTCTTCCCAGTTACGGGTCGTCAACCTAAACTTGTGACTTCCCAGTTACGGGTCGTCTCCTAGTGACTTCCCAGTTACGGGTCAGTGACTACACGCTGAATCAGTGTAGTGACTGTCAGCAGTAGTGTATCGGTGTATGTAGTGACGTGTCAGCAGCAGTGTATGTGTGTCTGTAGTGACGTGTCAGCAGCAGTGTATGGGTGTCTGTAGTGACGTGTCAGCAGCAGTGTATGGACGTCTGTAGTGACGTGTCAGCAGCAGTGTATGGGTGTCTGTAGTGACGTGTCAGCAGCAGTGTATGGGTGTCTGTAGTGACGTGTCAGCAGCAGTGTATGGGTGTCTGTAGTGACGTGTCAGCAGCAGTGTATGGGTGTCTGTAGTGACGTGTCAGCAGCAGTGTATGGGTGTATGTAATGAAGTGTCAGCAGCAGTGTATGGGTGTCTGTAGTGACGTGTCAGCATCAGTGCATCGGTGTCTGTAGTGACGTGTCAGCAGCAGTGCATCGGTGTATATAGTGACGTGTCAGCAGCAGTGTATGTGTGTCTGTAGTGACGTGTCAGCAGCAGTGCATCGGTGTATGTAGTGACGTGTCAGAAACAGTGCATCAGTGTATATAGTGACGTGTCAGCAGCAGTGCATCGGTGTATATAGTGTCGTGTCAGCAGCAGTGTATGTGTGTCTGTAGTGACGTGTCAGCAGCAGTGCATCGGTGTATGTAGTGACGTGTCAGAAACAGTGCATCAGTGTATATAGTGACGTGTCAGCAGCAGTGCATCGGTGTATGTAGTGACGTGTCAGAAACAGTGCATCAGTGTATATAGTGACGTGTCAGTAGCAGTGCATCGGTGTATATAGTGTCGTGTCAGCAGCAGTGTATGTGTGTCTGTAGTGACGTGTCAGCAGCAGTGCATCGGTGTATGTAGTGACGTGTCAGAAACAGTGCATCAGTGTATATAGTGACGTGTCAGCAGCAGTGCATCGGTGTCTGTAGTGACGTGGCAGAAGCAGTGTATGGGTGTATGTAGTGAAGTGTCAGCAGCAGTGCATCAGTGTATATAGTGACGTGTCAGCAGCAGTGCATCGGTGTTTGTGGTGACGTGTCAGCACTGATCTATCGGTGTATGTAGTGACGTGTTTGCAAGCAATATGTCGGTGTCTGTAGTGACGTGTCAGCAGCAGTGCATCGGTGTTTGTGGTGACGTGTCAGCACTGATCTATCGGTGTATGTAGTGACGTGTTTGCAAGCAATATGTCGGTGTCTGTAGTGACGTGTCAGCAGCAGTGCATCGGTGTTTGTAGTGACGTATCAGCACTGATCTATCGGCGTATGTGGTGACGTGTCAGCAGCAGTGTATGGGTGTCTGTAGTGACGCAATCTATCGGTGTATATAATGACGTGTCAGCAGCAGTCTTTCGATGTATGCAGTGATGTGTCAGCCGCAGTGCATAGGTGTTTGTGCTGACGTGTCAGCAGCAATGTATCCGTGTCTGTAGTGACATATCAGCAGCAGTTTATGGCTGTCTATAGTGACATGTCAGCAGCAGTGTATCGGTGTCTGTAGTCACGTGTCAGCAGCAATTTATCGGTGTCTGTAGTGACGCGTCAGGAGCAGTGTATCGGTGTCTGTAGTGACATGTCAGCAGGTCCCTGATCCCACCCGTACGTACGGACACGGGGCACGAGACCGATTGCAAAAAAAACATATCCTGTTGCCTCGCTAGCGGTTTTTTTACGTCTGTCACCTGTCACGTGTCGATATGTCATCGTGACCTCGGCTACAATCGCCTCGCAATGCTGGATGCATAGCCACATACTCTTAAGGCTTTTCCACCTCTTCTTTCTTGTCCCCCTCATCTGTGGTTATCGTCTCACACCTGTTCATGAGCGTTCTGACAACTCCTAGCTTCTGATGCTTGGGGTAGCGGGACGCAAAATGTAGGTACTGGTCAGTGTGCGTCTTCTGTCTGTACACGATGGACTTGACGCTTCCATCTTCCTTTCTGGTGAACTTGGCATCCAAGAAGGGCATACCGTTGTTTCTTCATCTTCCCTGGTGAAGACAATGCTACCCGTGGAGTCTGCTGTATTCATATGTTGTTGCAATTGTTCTGCCTTCCTGTGTGAACCAGGCAGATGACGTCGTCCACACGTCTCTTCCGGCTTCTCGGGTAACAGTCCTCTGGTGCTGTGGCGATGATATTTTGCTCCAAATCCGCCATGTACAAGTTCACAACAATGGGGTATACTGGGCTGCCCAGTGCTACTGAGAAACTCTGTTAGTAAATTTCCGCTCCAACTCTGAAGTACGTTGTCCACAATATAAATATCAGCAGCTCCACGGTGGAGTCTATACTCAGGTTGGTTCTCTTCTTCAGTGTTGTGTCTTTCTCCAGTCTTTTCCGGATGACCTCACACGCTTCTTTTATTGGAGTCTTCGTGAACAACGACACAACATCGTATGACACGAACGATTCTTCTTCTCCTACTCTTATCTTTGTCATTTCTTTCACCAATTCCCGTTAATTTGCTGCATGGTGTTCTGTTTTTCTAACAAAGTGGTTGTATTATGTCAACGTGCAACGTCAGACGAAAGCCTCTACAGGTAAAAAGAAAGATCTTGTTTTTGGATATGAAAAATGAAAACCTTTGATTGGAAAAAGAACCATCATGAGAACTGTTCAGTAATCCTGAGGTGGTTGACGTCATTAGACAAGTGCAGCCACTGTTTCACCCGTCAGAAAGGGGGATCAAACCATAACAGCCACAAGAAGTCTTACAGAATTGTTAATGGACAATTGTTAATTAGGCACAATTAGAAGACCGTCGTGCATATATGCGTGTATGTATGTTGTCGAGGATATGTATAAAGTAAGTAAATACATTATAACAGGATGTTCGCGTTTATCTATATGGTGTTTTCATACGTCTTTTTATAAGAGTGAAAGGATGTTTGCCTGGTTCGACGAACAGTGTATATTTATATATAATATTATTATGAATGAAACGATATTAATCGTGGCGACGAGCGATTGTAGTGAAATACAACAATGTCATTGTTAGTGGACGTATCTACTTGTTACCTTCGAACTGACAGACAGTGACTCATCGCACGAACTCAGCTGCTTCAAAGATTATTCAACTCCCAAAACGTAATTTCTCTTAACTTAGTAACTGCGTCACACAGAGCAATCATTTTGGTAGAAAACATACACGTTTTGGTGGTCAAGTATTTCAAATATGTTACTTTTTACCTTCTCCGACATTTATATCCGACATTTAACAAAATGGAGTCATACAATTCAATCTTAACAAATGTCGCATATAAAACCATAATGTGTTGTTGTACAGACGATTGTAAATATGTTACGATTGATCTTCGCCGACATTCTTATCCACCATCTTTAAAGACGGCGCCCTTCAATGCCAACTGTCCCCGTGTAGACATACGACAGCTGACTGGACGTCGACGGGTACAAGAACACGGACGACAGAATACAAAGGGTGTGTGAGAGGGGTGAATGTATGTGAGAGGGGGTGATTGTGTGTGAGAGGGGGTGACTATGTGTGAGAGGGGTGCCTGTGTGTGAGAGCGGGTGTTTGTGTGTGAGAGGCAGAGATGGTGTGTGAGAGGGGGTGTTTGTAAGTGAGAGGGGGTGTTTGTGTGTGAGAGGCAGAGATGGTGTGTGAGAGGGGGTGTTTGTATGTGAGAGGGGGTGTTTGTGTGTGAGAGAGGGTGCTTGTGTGTAAGAGGGGGTGTTTGTGTGTGAGAGGGGATGTTTGTGTGTGAAATAGAGTGCTTGTGTGTGAGAGTGGGTGTTTGGGTGTGAGAGGGGGTGTTTGGTTGTGAGAGAGGGTAGTTGTGTGTGAGAGGGTGTGACTGTGTGTGAAAGGGCGTGCTTGTGTGTGAGAGGGGGTGTTTGTGTGTGAGAGGGGGTGCTTGTGTGTGAGAGTGGGTGTTTGGGTGTGAGAGGGGGTGTTTGGTTGTGAGAGAGGGTAGTTGTGTGTGAGAGGGTGTGACTGTGTGTGAAAGGGCGTGCTTGTGTGTGAGAGGGGGTGTTTGTGTGTGAGAGGGGGTGTTTGTGTGTGAGAGAGGGTGCTTGTGTGTGAGAGGGGGTACTTGTGTGTGAGAGGGGATGTTTGTGTGTGAAAGGGGGTGTTTGTGTGTGAGAGAGGGTGTTTTGTTGTGAGAGGGGGTGACTGTGTGTGAGAGGGGGTGCTTGTGTGTGAGAGGGGATGTTTGTGTGTGAAAGGGGGTGTTTGGGTGTGAGAGGGGGTGTTTGGTTGTGAGAGAGGGTAGTTGTGTGTGAGAGGGTGTGACTGTGTGTGAAAGGGCGTGCTTGTGTGTGAGAGGGGGTGTTTGTGTGTGAGAGAGGATGCTTGTGTGTGAGAGGGGGTACTTGTGTGTGAGAGGGGATGTTTGTGTGTGAAAGGGGGTGTTTGTGTGTGAGAGAGGGTGTTTGTGTGTGAGAGGGGGTGACTGTGTGTGAGAGGGTGTGCTTGTATGTAAGAGGGGGTGCATGTGTATGAGAGGGGGTGTTTGTGTGTGAGAGAGGGTGCTTGTGTGTGAAATGGGGTGTTTGTGTGTGAGAGGGGGTTTTTGGTTGTGAGAGAGGGTAGTTGTGTGTGAAAGGGCGTGCTTATGTGTGAGAGGGGGTGTTTGTGTGTGAGAGAGGGTGTTTGTGTGTGAGAGAGGGTAGTTGTGTGTGAGAGGGTGTGACTGTGTGTGAAAGGGCGTGCTTGTGTGTGAGAGGGGGTGTTTGTGTATGAGAGGGGGTGCTTGTGTGTGAGAGTGGGTGTTTGGGTGTGAGAGGGGGTGTTTGGTTGTGAGAGAGGGTAGTTGTGTGTGAGAGGGTGTGACTGTGTGTGAAAGGGCGTGCTTGTGTGTGAGAGGGGGTGTTTGTGTGTGAGAGGGGGTGTTTGTGTGTGAGAGAGGGTGTTTGTGTGTGAGAGGGGGTCTTGTGTGTGAGAGGGTGTTGTGTGTGAAAGGGTGTTGTGTGTGAAAGGGGTGTTTTGTGTGAGAGGGGGTGTTTGTGTGTGAGAGAGGATGCTTGTGTGTGAGAGGGGGTACTTGTGTGTGAGAGGGGATGTTTGTGTGTGAAAGGGGGTGTTTGTGTGTGAGAGAGGGTGTTTGTGTGTGAGAGGGGGTGACTGTGTGTGAGAGGGTGTGCTTGTATGTAAGAGGGGGTGCATGTGTATGAGAGGGGGTGTTTGTGTGTGAGAGAGGGTGCTTGTGTGTGAAATGGGGTGTTTGTGTGTGAGAGGGGGTTTTTGGTTGTGAGAGAGGGTAGTTGTGTGTGAAAGGGCGTGCTTATGTGTGAGAGGGGGTGTTTGTGTGTGAGAGAGGGTGTTTGTGTGTGAGAGAGGGTGCTTGTGTGTGAAATGGGGTGTTTGTGTGTGAGAGGGGGTTTTTGGTTGTGAGAGAGGGTAGTTGTGTGTGAAAGGGCGTGCTTATGTGTGAGAGGGGGTGTTTGTGTGTGAGAGAGGGTATTTGTGGGTGAGAGAGGGTGTTTGTTTGTGAGAGGGGGTGCTTGTGTGTGAGAGGGCATGTTTGTGTGTGAGACGGGGTATTTGTGTGTGAGAGAGGGTGTTTGTGTGTGAGAGGTTGTGCTTTTGTATGAGAGGGGGTGTTTGTGTGTGAGAGAGGGTGTTTGTGTGTGAGAGGGGGTGACTGCGTGTGAGAGGGTGTGCTTGTGTGTGAGAGGGGTGCATCTGTGTGAGAGGGGGTGTTTGTGTGTGAGAGAGGGTGTTTGTGTGTGAGAGAGGGTGCTTGTGTGTCAGAGGGCATGTTTGTGTGTGAGAGGGTGTGCTTGTGTGTGATAGGGGGTGTTTGTGTGTGAAATGGAGTGCTTATGTGTGATGGGGGTGTTTGGTTGTGAGATAGGGTAGTTGTGTGTGAGAGGGGGTGACTGTGTGTGAAAGGGCGTGCTTGTGTGTGAGAGGGGGTGCTTGTGTGTGAGAAGGGGTGTTTGTGTGTGAGAGGGGGTGTTTGTGTGTGAGAGGGGGTGTTTGTGTGTGAGAGAGGGTGCTTATGTGTGAAATGGGGTGTTTGTGTGTGAGAGGGGGTTTTTGGTTGTGAGAGAGGGTAGTTCTGTGTGAAAAGGCGTGCTGATGTGTGAGAGGGGGTGTTTGTGCGTGAGAGAGGGTATTTGTGGGTGAGAGAGGGTGTTTGTGTGTGAGAGGGGGTGCTTGTGTGTGAGAGGGCATGTTTGTGTGTGAGACGGGGTATTTGTGTGTGAGAGAGGGTGTTTGTGTGTGAGAGGGTGTGCTTGTGTATGAGAGGGGGTGTTTGTGTGTGAGAGAGGGTGTTTGTGTCTGAGAGGGGGTGACTGTGTGTGAGAGGGTGTGCTTGTGTGTGAGGGGGTGTTTGTGTGTGAGAAGGGGTGTTTGTGTGTGAGAGGGGGTGTTTGTGTGTGAGAGGGTGTGCTTGTGTGTGAGAGGGAGTGCATGCGTGTGAGAGGGTGTGCTTGTGTGTGAGAGGGGGTGCATGTGTGTGAGAGAGGGTGTTTGTGTGTGAGAGGGTGTGCTTGTGTGTGAGAGGGGTGCATGTGTGTGAGAGGGTGTGCTTGTGTGTGAGAGGGGGTGCATGTGTGTGAGAGGGGGTGTTTGTGGGTGAGAGAGGGTGCTGGTGTGTATGCGCGTGGATATATCGTAAATGTTCTAATAATAAACTTCGGTGTACAGAGTTGAAATATATTTGACTAATTACATAATTTAATACCAGGTTTTTGAAATAAAACAGAGAACTTTGTATGTTATTAGTATTAGTTTTGCTCTGTTTTACGAACGGAAGACACGGGACACTAATGACGACGGAGGCGACGACCGGCGGGCTTTGATGATAACACATTAGCCGTGCTGTTTCATCGTCGCTGGCGAGAACACGGTTGCTCCAAAGTTTTACTTTGCAAATAACTGAACATGAGTATGCGGTATTAACTTAGGTTCCCAAGCGTCACTAACCGCACTTTGATAGATAATAAATACATTATAAATAATAATAAACAAGTAGTGTTTATCTTTGACGACCACAATTCTTAGCCACAAACGGCCTGAAATGAGTATTGCACCTGAATACAACATAGACCAGGTCGTCATCAGTTATGTACAAGCGTAATTTATATTCTAACGGAGGATTTTCGTATGTGATGCACGTCAAGTGCTGAACAGATCGGCCTTGAAATGTTGAGAACGTCGTCACACACGTGTCCCTTGGGGCAATGCAATACAACCGTGAGCTTGCTGGGCACGAACACACAACGGGCGCTACAACACTTGAACGACGGATGTCACAACAGATGATCACAGACGTGTCGTGTCGTGTCGCCTTCACAAGAATGTTCCTAATGTGTAGGTAACTCCAAGGCGTGCAAAAGTCGATTGCACATATGCGGGGCGTTGACACTCTTCGACAGTTCTTGAAATATACATATAATTATGCATTGATACATGACCTCAATACCACATTATCATGTTCAATTATTACATTATGGTAGTTTGAAGCTACATTCGATAATCGCAATTTTTTATAGTTAATAGTCTGGCATGGCGTCAAGTTTTAAGTTCGGTCATTGTGGGTGATTGTCCAATGTCTGTAAATTACTGACATTACGGTCATTTTGCTGATAGCGAGCCTCGATCGAGCCAGGTAATCAACCATTGCTTGCTGCTAGTGTGGTACACGCATGTAGGTGCATGCTTCGTCATGTTTACATTTGTGAATCCTCCGAAAGCTCTGCAATGGCGCCATCTGGTGATGAACAGACAGAACAAGCTCTCAGTGCCCAATAAACAGGACCAACCTGTACATTGCAACTTCGACGAACACTCAAGGGATAATGTGGCATGTCAACAGGCACGCACACACGCATGAACGCACACACGCACACGCACACGCACACGCACACGCACACGCACACGCACACGCACACGCACACGCACACGCACGCACACGCACACGCACACACACACACACAATGACTATTATTATATTATATGATTAATGCAATCAATTATAGCTTACCTGCGGTGAATGACGTCACCACTGCATCTAGTTCATCCAACGCCTCACACACCTGTTCACTGTACCTTCCTCCGTTCTGCAGGCTGGCTGGTGGCGATGTGACAATCCCTCTTTTATCCCGAAACCCCCCGCATACATCACCCCGTTGCACCCCGTTACAGAGAGAGTACTTGGGTGACACCGCTGCAGTTCTGCTCGTGTTGCGGGCGTTCCTGTCGGCATCTTCGATGCAGCAGATGCCGCTGGGATGTAGGTCGGCGGCGACATCGTCCGTGCAGTAGACCCGTGTCGTCGCCCCCACGGCATGGATGGCCAAGTCTGAGACGTGTGCCGGCCGCGCCGTCACGCCGCTGTTCACGTTCACGTCGCCGCTACAGTACACGTGGATATTGGTTGTAGACCCGGAACTCTGAAAATCGGTGATCTCACCTGTGGGAAGGCCATTCTTTAACGGGGACAGCTGGTTGTTGCTGGCGACCAGCACTGTCGTACCATCGCGCGTGGCAAGTGCACTGTCGAGGTGAGGGTTCGCATGGGACAGAGCGCTGCGATATACCTGTGTCATCTCATCCCAACTTGTGATGTCAGTCTTCATCACGGGCTGGGTGCTGCTCTCTGTCACGTAGCCATCATGCTTGGCTGCGTGCGCCTTCATGTCGTCGTAGTATATCTGGTCATACCCCTCGTTGTCGACTGAAATCACTTGCGTGGTATCACAGAAGGAGATTGATTTTGTCTTCCCTGTGTGATGGTCGCGATCCCGCGTGCCATTAGCTCCCATGGATGCCTTCCCATTGGTCAGACGGTCTCCCGCCAGCGAGCTGTCAATCGGCAGTTTACCTTTGGAATTGTTCAAGGAAGAGGTGGTTGCACAACACTTCTCAACGTGGTCTCGTCTGTAGTTCTCACCTTCGGCTTTCTGTAAGCAACATGATTCATCCTGACATATCAAATCAAACATAGTTACAATTATAGAATTCATATTAGGCCAGTGTCAAATATCACCAGATTAAATCTGCAACTGCAAAATTCTGATCAAGAAATACCTGCATCACCAGAAGAGTTAGTTATACAACGTTTTATTCTTCAAGAAGACCATTGACAAGATGTGGCATGAAGGTCTGTGGCAACTTCTACGGCACTTCAACATTGAAGAAGGCATCACGCAATTCACCAGTGCACTACATAACAACGCCAGTCGTTCTCAACAACCAAACAGACGAGTCCTTCAGAACCACGGTCAGAGTGAGTCAAGGTTACTTGGTGTCACGGGTTCTCTTCAAATTATACCTCGAGGACATCTCTCGTGATGTTCTTGACAATACCACTGTTCAGCAAACTTGTGATTTGTAGATTATAGTGATCTTTTGGATGAAGAAACAACGAGCTCGACGACCTCACAAATAAACTAGTAGACAGCAGGCGCTGACGGCATGGAAGTAAACAACAACAGCAATACCACTGAAAGCATAACAGCATATTCATATCGCTATGAACGGCCATTTTAAAATATCTAGCTGCACACTCATCAAAGACACATGGACAGTTGGACAAAGAGATCCAGATCCAAATAGCCCGTGCAACACCAGCATTGACCCACCTCAGCAAGATAATGAAAAACATCAACATGAGCTACCCCAACAAGATCAGGCTTAGCCATTGTTGTGTCCATCTTTCTCAACTGCTGTGAAATTTGGACACTGATGGCTGCATTGACAAACAAGATCCAATGGTCTGAGACTATGTGATTCAGACGCATGCTATATCGAACACAAGTTTTGTAAGAAGTTTGATCACAGTCTCTGGTTTAGGCTCCCCTCTTCTCAAAAGTGAAGAAGATAAAGCTGGCACAGTACGCCCATGTCACATGACACAACTCCCTTGCTAAGATAATCACGCAGGCCAGCCTGGCAGGATGTAGACGGAGGCAGGCAGAGGAAGACCTGGATAGACAACATATAAGAGTAGACTGACCTAGATGTCCAAATGCTACTGAGACTAGCATTAGACGGCCCTGACAGGTGACATTCAATGCATTTGCACTCTGCATCCTATTTGCTGTCAGGTCTTGGAATGAACTGAACTGAACATGGCAGGATGGTTCATTTATTTTAACATAATGCATACATAGCACACCATGCTGCCATTACAACAATTCTAATTATGGTTTACATAATTCTTGTACCCTTTAATTAAGAACACTTAGTACTATAACTGAATTCTTTACGCATGACATTTGATAGCAACGTTTATTAAAGTTTTGAAGTGGTTATTATATATATATATATATATATATATATATATATATAAACCACACGGTTTAATGTATCTAACTGAGCATCTGTGTTGTAAGAAAGTGAAACTGAAACTGAGGTTTCACTAATATAGTGCTCTGGGAACCTTCAACAAACCAGAAAGGCTGCAGTGAAGTTCTCAATGTTGCCAAAGAACTCATCAGGTTCTATCAACTTGTAGTTCTCTCCATGCATGCTGCACACGGCCTGGTAACTCTCCTCCATCGCCTGGAAACTGGCTGCTACGGCTGTCACCTGCTCTCTTGCCTTCACCTCAAAGTCCTGCTGTCAGTGAAGGACACTTACATAACATATTTCCATTAATGCTAACACATCTGTCACCCTGTCCTGTCTGTACACCTGTCCGCCTGTCTCTCTTTCCCTCTCTCTCTGTCCCTCCCTCTCCCTCCCTCTCCCTCCCTCTCCCTCCCTCTCCCTCTCCCTCTCCCTCTCCCTCTCCCTCTCCCTCTCCCTCTCCCTCTCCCTCTCCCTCTCCCTCTCCCTCTCCCTCTCCTCTCCCTCTCCCTCTCCCTCTCCCTCTCCCTCTCCCTCTCCTCTCCCTCTGTTCTGCCTGTCTGTCTCTCTCTCTCTCGCCATCACCTGAAATTCCTCTTATTGTTATTCCTATATGCCAAAAACAGCACCAAACACATGCAGATGCTATTAACTTATGGAAACTAGTGGTATAAAATAGAAGCCATAAAAATGTAATAATATACAAAAATATAATACACATACACTATTAAAATAAAGGGAAAATTAAACTACTCAATGTAGTAAATATCACTCTATGTTGATACTGGTGCTTTGATACAGCAAACAAAAGTACATCTAGAAAATAACTGTAATGCTGGATGTGGAAGGATATTAAAAAAGAAAAATATTAAATGTTGTTTATTTTATAGACAGTTTACTGGTGTCCTGTATTTGCTGAAGCTATCGGTGTCATACAAGATGTAAAGGATACAGCAATTGTCTGATTGAAAGGCTGTTTCTCTTTCTCAAACTTGATTAGATCCATGCCTTTACGAAGACCATGCACGTCTGACGCTATCATTTGATATGACACTGCAAAGATAAGGCAATCATTTGATATGACACTGCAAAGACAAGGCAATCATTTGATATGACACTGCAAAGACAAGGCAATCATTTGCTATGACAACACATTATTAACTTAATTTATTAACTGAACAAATCAAAATAAATTAATAGTTCTAGTGTCATGCTAGTGACATAACATTTCTATGGGATGTTGTTGTTCATTGCTGTACTCTACATACATCAATGAACAAGAAACTTGATGCTCCTGCATGTAACTGCAAGAAGAAATTATCACAATGAAACTATTGAGTCGTGGATCCGTGACTGCATCAAGGCTCACTGATATATGACCAGACATCACGTGGTTTCATCGCAAATCATCAGTTGTCAGCAAATCACCAGTGGTGCCTATGCTGACAGTAATAGGCATACGGACATATTTCTACTCCAGTACAGGTATATGTCATCAATTATTAAAAGGTAAAAAGTAAAAGTTTTTATATAGCGCAGTATCCAATCCTCAGGATTGCTCAAAGTGCTTTGCACTTTACTTCCCTGGCAGACCTGTTCAATCAGACACCATCTCAACTTCTCTGGGAAGCATCCAGCCATATGCTACAATTAATGCCCGAAGACTGCTCGTACACATCCACCACTGATTTTACATGACATGTACCAGTAGTTATTATTACAATATTATGTAATTATTTTGTTCAGAATGTTCAAACTCACCTCCTTTTGTAACAGCAATGTCCAACTCTTCATGGAAATCCCTTAACTTAGGATATGTAGTTCTAATGAATTCCACCAGATAGTGCATCAAAGTCATTGTTTTATCCCGACTCTTCACATCTGCTAACTGAAGCACATCGCAGAATTTACTAAGTTAAACTTCTTCGTTGCTGACAGGCCTTAAGGTTGGATGTTCATGATACACACAGAGGTTCCCGTGCAACATTTCTGATTACGAATGATTTCATCTTAGTTTCAAGCATCCAATTAAATTTTATCTAAATTACATACTTTGTAAAATCATGGTTAAATTGTGGGAAATCAATGACCAGGTAAGTTGATTGTGAATCACAATTGATTATGTTTCCAATTATATACTAACTATTTCTCAGTTACATTATTGTTTACTTCAGATACAACATAACCTAAATCACTCTCCATTTGTAATACGTTTGAGTGATATATAATTATAAACAGCATTTGTTAAAAGCAATTCTGCAGACATTGCAAATAACGTTTCTCATCACATATAAAGCAGGTCTTAGCTTTGGTCCAATGAAAGTGCTTGATGTTTCCAACAGGGAGACTGTTTACCTTGGTAAGTGATTGCAGCTTGAAACCTGTGGCGAAGCCCCTTTTGTTGCTGTTCATGTAGTTGCCAAATGCCAAGACAATCTACAGTGACATCAGTGACGTCATCATGTACTAATCACAGTGACAAAACGTGTTCATTGATGGTAAAGATTCAATCTTGATAAAGAACACATCTTGATAACATATCCATAAATAACATATCGTGATAACACATCCATAAAGAACACATCTCAGATACTTAACACGACTTATCAAAGAGAAATGTTGCCTGTGCATGAACGATTACAAGCAAAATAAGAGAGAACCAGTAATAGATTTATTTACGCAATAGTGTGTGTATATGTGTATATGTCCATGTATGTGAGTGTGTGTGTGTGAGTGTGTCTGTGTGTGTGTATGTGTATGAATGTGTGGGTATCTGTGTGTCGGTGAGTGTGTGTGTGTGTGTGTGTGTGTGTGTGTGTGTGTGTGTGTGTGTGTGTGTGTGTGTGTGTGTGTGTGTGTGTGTGTGTGTGTGTGTGTGTGTGTGTTGTGTGTCTGTGAGTGTGTGTATATAGTGTGTGTGTGTGTGTGTGTGTGTGTGTGTGTGTGTGTCTGTGAGTGTGTGTATGTGTGTATGTGTGTGTGTGTGAGTGTGTGTGTGTGTGTCAGCACGTGTGTGTGTGTGTGTGTGTGTGTGTGTGTGTGTGTGTGTGTGTGTGTGTGTGTGAGTGAGTGAGTGTGTGTGTGTCTGTGAGTGTATGTGTGTGTCAGCGTGTGTGTCTGTGAGTGTGTGTGTGTGTCATGTGTGTGTGTGTGTGTGTGTGTGAGTGTGTGTGTCTGTGACTGTGTGTGTGTGTGTGTGTGTGTGTGTGTGTGTGTGGTGTGTGTGTGTGTGTGTGTGTGTGTCTGTGAGTGTGTGTTATGTGTGTGTGTGTGTGTGTGTGTGTTGTGAGTGTGTGTATGTGTGTTGTGTGTGTGTGTGGGGTGTGTGTGTGTGTCAGCACGTGTGTGTGTGTGTGTGTGTGTGTTGTGGTGTGTGTGTGTGAGTGTGTGTGTTGTGTCTGTGAGTGTATGTGTGTGTCAGCGTGTGTGTCTGTGAGTGTGTGTGTGTGTCAGTGTGTGTCTGTGAGTGTGTGTGTGTGTGTGTGAGTGTGTGTGTCTGTGACGTGTGTGTGTGTGTGTGTGTGTGTGTGTGTGTGTGTGTGTGTGGTGTGTGTGTTTGTGTGTGTGTATGTGTGTGTGTGTGTGTGTGTGTGTGTGTTGTGTGTGTGGTTTGTGTGTGTGAGTGTGTGTATGTGTGAGTGTGTGTGAGTGTGTATGTGGTGTGTACTGTATTTTGTTAGTTTTGAAACCGATTTTTATAATAATCAAAACTGGTATTCCATATACTATGTTACACCGTCAACTGACAATATTTTGTCATCTTCCATAGCCATGTAAAACTCATAGAAACTGAATAACAACAGGAGACATTCAACATTCTCTTCCACCTGAAGAGTGCATGTTTGAAGGGACACTTGATACTACCAGGTAGTTGAATAATGGTACAATGTGGCAATGTGTTGAAATGTAACACATTCAAATATGTTTCCTGGGTATTTCAAAAATATCCATCAGAACAAAATCTTAGTTTACCATATACAGTGTATCATATAATATATACAGTACATACTACGTACAGTGATCTAAATCAAATGGTACACAGATCTGGTGTGTATGTATAATTGTACAGATGATGTCACTTACCTCCAAAATCTTTTTCAATTTCTTGGCTTTGGCGACTGATTCTGAGGCTCTGTGCACACACTGCATTTGCTGCAACAAGAGCAGTTCATTGGCTACAACTGCAGACATTAGGACACTGTCATAGCAACATAATATGGTTTTATACACATGGTAATCCCGTTATTATATTGCATGGGAAATTCTTTATATTTGTAATCATAAAAAATAAAACATTTGGAAGTTCCAGCAGACAATATGAGAGGAGGTGGAGTGATGTGGTGGGTGAGGGCAACCAGCACTGACTTAAACATTACTTAAGAACTGTGTCTTTTCTTTATTTATAACTGTGATGTAACAACACCACTTACTGGGATCAGGGATGAAACCATCTCATCAAACATGCCCATGAATGACATCATACTCAACTTCGGCTCCAGCCTCTCCACCTGCGCCATCTACAGACACAATCACACACTGTCACCAACTCATTCTAAACCACAACTTATAATTATTGTCGAATTAAGTTTTAAGTTAAATTATACAACGGTCCAACACTAATGATATAATGAGGGATGAAAAATTCCCAAACAAAAACAGTATACCAGGTAGTTTCAACTGATTTGTATGAATTGTTCAATTTCAGCTTTCCGCTGCCAAACAACCTGTGTTTAACAGTTGAACAAAAGTTGAATATGAAAACAAAGTTGACTCCAGTGAGACTGTAATTGTTGGATCCCTAGTTACTCATTGTTGTCTTATTTCTATGTTTTCTGGAGGTTTGTACCATTTAACAAATGCTTATGCACTTATTCTGTTAGTGGTCGATAAACTAACTCTCACCTGGAAGAGGAACTGTCCTGTTAGTGGTCCGTAAACTAACTCTCACCTGGAAGAGGAACTGTTCTGTCAGTGGTCCGTAAACTAACTCTCACCTGGAAGAGGAACTGTTCTGTCAGTGGTCCGTAAACTAACTCTCACCTGGAAGAGGAACTGTTCTGTCAGTGGTCCATAAACTAACTCTCACCTGGAAGAGGAACTGTTCTGTCAGTGGTCCATAAACTAACTCTCACCTGGAAGAGGAACTGTTCTGTTAGTGGTCCGTAAACTAACTCTCACCTGGAAGAGGAACTGTTCTGTCAGTGGTCCATAAACTAACTCTCACCTGGAAGAGGAACTGTCCTGTTAGTGGTCCGTAAACTAACTCTCACCTGGAAGAGGAACTGTCCTGTTAGTGGTCCGTAAACTAACTCTCACCTGGAAGAGGAACTGTTCTGTCAGTGGTCCGTAAACTAACTCTCACCTGGAAGAGGAACTGTTCTGTCAGTGGTCCGTAAACTAACTCTCACCTGGAAGAGGAACTGTTCTGTCAGTGGTCCATAAACTAACTCTCACCTGGAAGAGGAACTGTTCTGTCAGTGGTCCGTAAACTAACTCTCACCTGGAAGAGGAACTGTCCTGTTAGTGGTCCATAAACTAACTCTCACCTGGAAGAGGAACTGTTCTGTCAGTGGTCCGTAAACTAACTCTCACCTGGAAGAGGAACTGTTCTGTTAGTGGTCCGTAAACTAACTCTCACCTGGAAGAGGAACTGTTCTGTTAGTGGTCCATAAACTAACTCTCACCTGGAAGAGGAACTGTCCTGTTAGTGGTCCATAAACTAACTTCACCTGGAAGAGGAACTGTTCTGTAGTGGTCCGTAAACTAACTCTCACCTGGAAGAGGAACTGTTCTGTAGTGGTCCGTAAACTAACTCTACCTGGAAGAGGAACTGTCTGTTAGTGGTCCTAAACTAACTCTCACCTGGAAGAGGAACTGTTCTGTTAGTGGTCCTAAACTAACTCTCACCTGGAAGAGGAACTGTTCTGTTAGTGGTCCATAAACTAACTCTCACCTGGAAGAGGAACTGTTCTGTTAGTGGTCCATAAACTAACTCTCACCTGGAAGAGGAACTGTTCTGTTAGTGGTCCGTAAACTAACTCTCACCTGGAAGAGGAACTGTTCTGTTAGTGGTCCATAAACTAACTCTCACCTGGAAGAGGAACTGTTCTGTTAGTGGTCCGTAAACTAACTCTCACCTGGAAGAGGAACTTTCCCTTTTAGTGGTCCTAAACTAACTCTCACCTGGAAGAGGAACTGTTCTGTTAGTGGTCCATAAACTAACTCTCACCTGGAAGAGGAACTGTTCTGTTAGTGGTCCGTAAACTAACTCTCACCTGGAAGAGGAACTGTTCTGTTAGTGGTCCGTAAACTAACTCTCACCTGGAAGAGGAACTGTTCTGCCTCAGCCATCTTGCTGTACTGCTTCGTTGATGCCAACAGCTTCAGCTGACAACAACAACAACAACAACACATAGAGTAATGTGACACCAACAGCTTCAGTTGACAACAACAACTACACATACAGTCATGTGACACCAACAGCTTCAGCTGACAACAACAACAACTACACATACAGTCATGTGACACCAACAGCTTCAGCTGACAAAAATAACAACTACACATACAGTCATGTGACACCAACAGCTTCAGCTGACAAAAATAACAACTACACATACAGTCATGTGACACCAACAGCTTCAGATGACAACAACAACAACAACACATACAGTCATGTGACACCAAGAGCTTCAACTGATACAACAACAACTACACATTCATTCATGTGACACCAACCAGCTTCAGCTGACAACAACAACAACTACATACGTATACAGTCATGTGACACCAACAGCTTCAAATGAAAACTACAACTACACATACAGTCATGTGACACCAACAGCTTCAGTTGACAACAACAACACATAAAGTTATGTGATGCCAGCAGTTTAAGCTGACAACAATAACAACAGATACAGTCATCATACGGTTATCAAGTTAGTCAATAATTGTTTAAACATAACTACCACTCATCTGTCATGTTGCCATACTCAAAAGAAACAAAAGTAATCTGGCAGGAAACACTGTCAGCTGTGGAATAAACTGACAGAACATTGGGCACAGAGGCACAACAGAGCTGTGGAATAAACTGACAGAACATTGGGCACAGAGGCACAACAGAGCTGTGGAATAAACTAACAGAACATTGGGCACAGAAGCACAACAGAGCTGTGGAATAAACTGACAGAACATTGGGCACAGAGACACAACAGAGCCGTGGAACAAACTGACAGAACATTAGGCACAGAGGCACAACAGAGCCGTGGAATAAACTGACAAAACATTGGGCACAGAGGCACAACAGAGCCGTGGAATAAACTGACAGAACATTGGGCACAGAGGCACAATTGAGCCATGGAATAAACTGAAAAGAACGTTAGGCACAGAGGCACAACAGAGCCATGGAATAAACTGACACAATGTTGGGCACAGAGGCACAACAGAGCCGTGGAATAAACTGACAAAACGTTGGGCACAGAGGCACAACAGAGCCATGGAATAAACTGACAAAACGTTGGGCACAGAGGCACAACAGAGCCATGGAATAAACTGACAAAACGTTGGGCACAGAGGCACAACAGAGCCATGGAATAAACTGGTAAAACGTTGGGCACAGAGGCACAACAGAGCCGTGGAATAAACTGACAAAACGTTGGGCACAGAGGCACAACAGAGCCATGGAATAAACTGACAAAACGTTGGGCACAGAGGCACAACAGAGCCATGGAATAAACTGACAAAACATTGGGCACAGAGGCACAACAGAGCCGTGGAATAAACTGACAGAACATTGGGCACAGAGGCACAATTGAGCCATGGAATAAACTGAAAAGAACGTTAGGCACAGAGGCACAACAGAGCCATGGAATAAACTGACACAATGTTGGGCACAGAGGCACAACAGAGCCATGGAATAAACTGGTAAAACGTTGGGCACAGAGGCACAACAGAGCCGTGGAATAAACTGACAAAACGTTGGGCACAGAGGCACAACAGAGCCATGGAATAAACTGACAAAACGTTGGGCACAGAGGCACAACAGAGCCGTGGAATAAACTGACAGAACATTAGGCACAGAGGCACAACACAGCCGATGAATAAACTGACAAAACGTTGGGCACAGAGACACAACATAGCCGTGGAATAAACTGACAGAACATTAGGCACAGAGGCACAACAGAGCCGTGGAATAAACTGACAAAACATTGGGCACAGAGGCACAAGAGAGCCGTGGAATAATCTGACAGAACATTGGACACAGAGGCACAACAGAGACGATGAATAAACTGACAGAACATTCGGCACAGAGACACAACAGAGCCATGGAACAAACTGACAGAACATTGGGCACAGAGGCACAATTGAGCCATGGAATAAACTGAAAAGAACGTTAGGCACAGAGGCACAACAGAGCCATGGAATAAACTGACACAATTAATGTTGGGCACAGAGGCACAACAGAGCCATGGAATAAACTGGTAAAACGTTGGGCACAGAGGCACAACAGAGCCGTGGAATAAACTGACAAAACGTTGGGCACAGAGGCACAACAGAGCCATGGAATAAACTGACAAAACGTTGGGCACAGAGGCACAACAGAGCCGTGGAATAAACTGACAGAACATTAGGCGCAGAGGCACAACACAGCCGATGAATAAACTGACAAAACGTTGGGCACAGAGACACAACATAGCCGTGGAATAAACTGACAGAACATTAGGCACAGAGGCACAACAGAGCCGTGGAATAAACTGACAAAACATTGGGCACAGAGGCACAAGAGAGCCGTGGAATAATCTGACAGAACATTGGACACAGAGGCACAACAGAGACGATGAATAAACTGACAGAACATTCGGCACAGAGACACAACAGAGCCATGGAACAAACTGACAGAACATTGGGCACAGAGGCACAATTGAGCCATGGAATAAACTGAAAAGAACGTTAGGCACAGAGGCACAACAGAGCCATGGAATAAACTGACACAATTAATGTTGGGCACAGAGGCACAACAGAGCCATGGAATAAACTGACAAAACGTTGGGCACAGAGGCACAACAGAGCCGTGGAATAAACTGACAGAACATTAGGCGCAGAGGCACAACAGAGCCGTGGAATAAACTGACAGAACATTAGGCGCAGAGGCACAACACAGCCGATGAATAAACTGACAAAACGTTGGGCACAGAGACACAACACAGCCGATGAATAAACTGACACAATTAATGTTGGGCACAGAGGCACAACAGAGCCGTGGAATAAACTGACAGAACGTTAGGCACAGAGGCATAACGGAGCCGTTGAATAAATTGACAGAACATTGGGCACAGAGGCACAACAGAGCTGTGGAATAAACTGAGAGAACCTTAGGCACAGAGGCACAACAGAGCCGTGCTATAAACTGACACAATGTTGTGCACAGAGGCACAACAGAGCCATGGAATAAACTGACAAAACGTTGGGAACAGAGACACAACAGAGCCATGGAATACACTGACAAAACGTTGGGCACAGAGGCACAAAAGAGCCATGGAATAAACTAAGAGAACATTGGGCTCAGAGGCACAACAGAGCCGTGGAATAAACTGACAGAACGTTAGGCACAGAGGCACAACAGAGCCGTTGAATAAACTGACAGAACATTAGGCACAGAGGCACAACAGAGCAGTTGAATAAACTAACAGAACATTGGGCACAGAGGCACAACAGAGCCGTGGAATAAACTGACAGAACATTGGGCACAGAGGCACAACAGAGCCATGGAATAAACTGACAGAACATTGGGCACAGAGGCACAACAGAGCCATGGAATAAACTGACAGAACATTGGGCACAGAGGCACAACAGAGCCATGGAATAAACTGACAGAACATTGGGCACAGAGGCACAACAGAGCCATGGAATAAACTGACAGAACATTGGGCACAGAAGCACAACAGAGCCGTGGAATAAACTGACAGAACATTGGGCACAGAGGCACAACAGAGCCATGGAATAAACTGACAGAACATTGGGCACAGAGGCACAACAGAGCCGTGGAATAAACTGACAGAACATTGGGCACAGAGGCACAACAGAGCCATGGAATAAACTGACAGAACATTGGGCACAGAGGCACAACAGAGCCGTGGAATAAACTGACAGAACATTGGGCACAGAGGCACAACAGAGCCATGGAATAAACTGACAGAACATTGGGCACAGAGGCACAACAGAGCCATGGAATAAACTGACAGAACATTGGGCACAGAGGCACAACAGAGCCATGGAATAAACTGACAGAATGTTAGGCACAGAGGCACAACAGAACATGGAATAAACTGACAGAACATTGGGCACAGAGGCACAACAGAGCTGCATTTACACATAAAATTTGGTCAGAACTAAGCTGTTAATTCTGTTTCTTTTGAAACATTATTTATCCTTGATTTAGAGTCAGTGACTGCAGCGTACCTCCTCTCCAGTAGGCATGTACTTGAGTATCAAGGCAGCGTACTCGCCGGGCAGTTTCTCCAGGTCACACTTCTCTATGGCGTCCTTCAGTTGTCTCGAGCTGAGGCCAGTTCTACGTTTGGTGATCACTGACAATTCACAAATAGAAAATTATATAAAATTTGTACGAAGCAAGCATAATAATAATAAGAAGAAGAACATTTATAAAGTATAGTTGTCAGACTTCGCTTTTATGATTATCCTCTTCACCTCTGCACATTGTGTCTTATAGATTTCACGATGTACTTGAAGTGATGTGTGACGCCACTTCCATTCACACTGTCGTCTAATTTGTTTGGCTTTGATAACCTTCTTATTATACCAGGGTACCAGTGGACGATCGGTGATGCGACATGTCTGTAGTGGTGCATGCTTCTCGATAAGTTTGGTCAAGACCACGTTGTAGTGGTTTGCAAGTTCAGTTGTTGTTTGTTTGCCGGATGAGATCGCGGTCAGTAAAGACGAGGCGATGTCGCTACAAAATGTAGGTTTGTTAATGGCTTTATGCTTTAGGTACGTGATTGTTTTCCGCAGAATGACCGGTTTCTCCATGTCGAGAGACATTCCACCCAAAGGTGATCGGAGAGCAGCAACATTGTTTTTGTCATAGTGATGCCGTGATTTCCATGGATGGATGGATAGATGGAGTGAGGATCAGATCAATTGTGTGACCGTCAATGTGTGTTGGAGCGTGAACATGTTGAATGATATTGAGTGACTCAAGTAGATCAGCGAAACGTTTCACATTGTTGTCAGATGGCACGTCCCAGTGGATGATGAAATCGCCAACAATCGCAAAATGTGTGGTCATCAATGCATAATATTCGATGAAACCAGTAAATTCAACAAGAAAGTCAGCATACGAATGTTTGTTCTTTTTCAAAGGAGGTGGATGGTATATGATAACAAGCTTCATGGAGTTTCCAGATGATGAAACATCAACATCCATGAATTCAAAAGAATTCATAATAAACATAATTCAAATGCATGAACTTTTTACAGACTTTTACATAAATTTAAAAAAATGTGTTATGCAATAATCATGCTCCATAAATGGCTTGACATTTTAGTATCTGTGAAACTGATAGCAAGTGTTCGTTAAATTATTGCATATATTACATTTGACCCACAGTCTGGGAGACACCATGTCACCCTGACACCCTGACACCATGTCACCCTGACACCCTTACACCCTATCACGCTGTCACCCTGTCTGATTGTAACTGATGCTGTTGAGGTGTCACCTGTAAACCTGTCGATGCACACGGTTGGTCTTTTGCTTATATATATATATATATATATATATATATATATATATATATATATATATATTATTCATCCATATAATGATATGAAGACCAGGGGTCATTACACGACCCTCCCTGGGGCATAAGAGAAATGTGTAGATGAGAAAAGGGCAGAAGACAAAGGGGCAAAGCAAATGCAGTCCAAGAGAATGGGATATAAGAGAATGGGGTATAAGAGATGGGGTATAAGAGAATTGGGTATAAGAGAATGGGGTATAAGAGAATGGGATATAAGAGAATGGGGTATAAGAGATGGGGTATAAGAGATGGGGTATAAGAGAATGGGGTATAAGAGAATGGGGTATAAGAGAATGGGGTATAAGAGAATGGGGTATAAGAGAATGGGGTATAAGAGAATGGGGTATAAGAGAATGGGGTATAAGAGAATGGAATATAAGAGAATGGGGTATAAGAGATGGGGTATAAGAGAATGGGGTATAAGAGATGGGGTATAAGAGAATGGGGTATAAGAGATGGGGTATAAGAGAATGGGGTATAAGAGAATGGGATATAAGAGAATGGGTATAAGAGATGGGGTATAAGAGAATGGGGTATAAGAGATGGGGTATAAGAGAATGGGGTATAAGAGAATTGGGTATAAGAGAATGGGATATAAGAGAATGGGGTATAAGAGATGGGGTATAAGAGAATGGGGTATAAGAGATGGGGTATAAGAGAATGGGGTATAAGAGATGGGGTATAAGAGAATGGGGTATAAGAGATGGGGTATAAGAGAATGGGGTATAAGAGATGGGGTATAAGAGAATGGGGTATAAGAGAATGGGGTATAAGAGATGGGGTATAAGAGAATGGGGTATAAGAGATGGGGTATAAGAGAATGGGGTATAAGAGATGGGGTATAAGAGAATGGGGTATAAGAGATGGGGTATAAGAGAATGGGGTATAAGAGATGGGGTATAAGAGAATGGGGTATAAGAGATGGGGTATAAGAGAATGGGGTATAAGAGATGGGGTATAAGAGAATGGGGTATAAGAGATGGGTATAAGAGAATGGGGTATAAGAGATGGGGTATAAGAGAATGGGGTATAAGAGAATGGGTATAAGAGAATGGGGTATAAGAGATGGGGTATAAGAGAATGGGGTATAAGAGAATTGGGTATAAGAGAATGGGGTATAAGAGAATGGGGTATAATAGAATGGGGTATAAGAGAATGGGGTATAAGAGAATGGGTATAAGAGAATGGGGTATAAGAGAATGGGGTATAAGAGAATGGGGTATAAGAGAATGGGTATAAGAGAATGGGGTATAAGAGAATGGGGTATAAGAGAATGGGGTATAAGAGAATGGGGTATAAGAGAATGGGGTATAAGAGAATGGGGTATAAGAGAATGGGGTATAAGAGAATGGGGTATAAGAGAATTGGGTATAAGAGAATGGGGTATAAGAGAATGGGGTATAATAGAATGGGGTATAAGAGAATGGGGTATAAGAGAATGGGATATAAGAGAATGGGGTATAAGAGAATGGGGTATAAGAGAATGGGGTATAAGAGAATGGGTTATAAGAGAATGGGGTATAAGAGAATGGGGTATAAGAGAATGGGGGTATAAGAGAATGGGGTATAAGAGAATGGGGTATAAGAGAATGGGGTATAAGAGAATGGGTTATAAGAGAATGGGGTATAAGAGAATGGGGTATAAGAGAATGGGGTATAAGAGAATGGGGTATTAGAGAATGGGGTATAAGATAGTACCTACCCATGTTCTTCGCCCTGTTGCCATCAATGAAGGACACTTGGCTGTTAGCCTTGAGGAGGGCGCGTTTACGTTTCTGTTGACTCTCGTGACTCTCTGACCTCTTGGGCAGTTCAAACTTCTGTTCAAACTCACCAAAGTCTATCTCCCGCAGCAAAGCCTCATTATCAATCTCCTGTCAACAGCCACAACCCGTAAACAATCACAACTCTTGCATTTTTACTTGCCATCGAACCAACTGTAAATTTCAGTTAGCTATGCAACTGTACCTAGCTTTCTCTTACAATGCTCTTAATTGAAAATAATGATGTCATTTACATACTTAGGTGCAAAATAAAAATATTTTAGTTGTTTTGATAATATACCTGTGCTAAAATATAAATAATACATTTTATATTGATAAACACATATAAATATCACCATTTCACAATAGCATCAAGACACCACACAAGTATACCCCCTTGCCTCCCAGCCCCTACAGGAGTGGTGACTGAGTGCCTGCCCCCTCCCCCTCCCAGCCCCTACAGGAGTGGTGACTGAGTGCCTGCCCCCCTCCCAGCCCCTACAGGAGTGGTGACTGAGTGAGTGCCTGCCCCCCCTCTGAGCCCCTACAAGAATGGTGACTGAGTGTCTGCCCCCCAGCCCCTACATGTGTGGTGACTGAGGGCCTGCCCCCCAGCCCCTACAGGAGTGGTGACTGAATGCCTGCCCCCCAGCCCCTACATGAGTGGTGACTGAGTGCCTGCCCTCCCAGCCCCTACATGAGTGGTGTCTGAGTGCCTGCTCCCCCAGCCCCTACAGGAGTGGTGACTGGGTGCCTGCCCCCCCCCAGCACCTACAGGAGTGGTGACTCAGTGCCTGCCCCCCCAGCCCCTACAGGAGTGGTGACTGAGTGCCTGCCCCCTCCCAGCCCCTACAGGAGTGGTGACTGAGTGCCTGCCTGGAAGACTGTGTGAGAGATGTCGTAGATGGGCGTCCAGTTGAGCAGGGGTAAGTTGGTCTTTGTGGTCATCATCTTTTTTTTCACCTTCGCACTGTGGAATGTAGGTGGCGCTGGTGCAGGAGGGGCATTGTGGAGAGGGGTATCTACAAGACACAATTACTTATTAGTATGACCACCAGGTGGCAGTGCATGGTGCGTCACAAGACTGACCAAACACACTTAAGGGATGACAATAATAAACTGTCCAACACAGTTTGTGATGTCACACATCACTTTGTGATGTCACACATCACTTTGTGATGTCACACATCACTTTGTGATGTCACACATCACTTTGTGGTGTAGTCAGTGATACAGCTACCTTGCAGTGAAGGTTATCCTGTGATAGTTCTACATTAGTCTGTAAGAGTAAAGTGTAGAAAATTCGAACCATTGATATGGTCACCTTAATGGTACGTTCCACCGTAACTGTTTATTCCCCTAGCTCTAACTAACTGTCTCTATGTTATGATGTTATGATGTTATGATGTTATGATGTTATGATGTTATGATGTTATTATGTTATTATGTTATGATGTTATGATGTTATGATGTTATGATGTTATGATGTTATGATGTTATGTTATGTTATTATGTTATTATGTTATTATGTTATTATGTTATTATGTTATTATGTTATTATGTTATTATGTTATTATGTTATTATGTTATTATGTTATTATGTTTAGTAGTTATGTTATTATGTTATTGTCAATGCTAAGAACACGTTTTCTAAAACTATAAACAGATGCGTAACAGAACAACAAAAGTTGGCATTATCAAGGAGGCTAAGATATATAAAAATAGAACATATTGATAATAGTTGGTGTACTTGTACTAAAAAAAATTCAATTCAGTTAAATGCGTAAATTCTACTGATAACACATATCATCTGTGGTAAATGGTTAATAATTCAGTGACAGTTATTTTAATCATCCTTGACCGAGTTGAATTGTGAATATTTTAGTGTGACACTCACTCACAGTGTTGAACAATGAACCTCTTGATTTTGATACCCATCCTCTGAAGTGACTAGCGAATATTTTGTGTAACAATCAACCACCAGCTGGATAAACTGACATGCGTTATGGTTGAGTTGAACAGTGAACATTTCAGGGTGACACTCACCCAGTGAGTTGAAAGGTGAACATTTCAGTGTGACACTCACCCAGTGAGTTGACAGGTGAACATCTCTGTGTGACACTCACCCAGTGAGTTGAATGGTGAACATTTCAGTGTGACACTCACCCAGTGAGTTGAAAGGTGAAAATTTCAGGGTGACACTCACCCAGTGAGTTGACAGGTGAACATCTCTGTGTGACACTCACCCAGTGAGTTGAATGGTGAACATTTCAGTGTGACACTCACCCAGTGAGTTGAATGGTGAACATGTCAGTGTGACACTCACCCAGTGAGTTGAATGGTGAACATTTCAATATGACACTCACCCTCCCCATTGGTGGTCATTGACGTCTTACTGGATGTTGTGCCAAACTTGTCTATACCTCTGCCACTGCCATATATGTCCAGAGATTTGTATGCACTTTCTACGTTGACCTTTTTGCTGGGGTCACTTCCTGTCTTCTCTTGGTACAGTTTCTGTGACATACACAGCCTCATTTACCTCACTCGAAAACTGGGGGGTGTCCTTCATTTAGAATTACATAACAGAACAGTATGATCACAAATTATACATCATCTCTTTCTCATCACACAATTCAAACATAAAATGTTTTTATGCAGAACGATAACAAAAATCCAGTACACAGTGAAATATGCCAAATTAATGACAATTTTCAAGCCACCAGTTGCTGTCGTGGAAACATCATCCATTCATACAACATGCATGCACACATAATTCCAGCAAACATTGTTGATCCCCAAATTACCATTTTCACACAATCCTATAATTCATAGACTTATTACAACATTCTTACAAACATTGCCACAATTATGTATAGAAGTAAAATTAAACTCAAGGCAAATTAAACAGAAACATAGACATGACATCATGTGCACACAGAGAATAATGACATCATGTGTACAGAGAGAATAATGACATCATGTGTACAGAGAGAATAATGACACCATGTGTACAGAGAGAATAATGACATCATGTGTACAGAGAGAATAATGACACCATGTGTACAGAGAGAATAATGACATCATGTGTACAGAGAGAATAATGACACCATGTGTACAGAGAGAATAATGACATCATGTGTACAGAGAGAATAATGACACCATGTGTACAGAGAGAATAATGACATCATGTGTACAGAGAGAATAATGACACCATGTGTACAGAGAGAATAATGACATCATGTGTACAGAGAGAATAATGACATCATGTGTACAGAGAGAATAATGACATCATGTGTACAGAGAGAATAATGACACCATGTGTACAGAGAGAATAATGACATCATGTGTACAGAGAGAATAATGACACCATGTGTACAGAGAGAATAATGACACCATGTGTACAGAGAGAATAATGACATCATGTGTACAGAGAGAATAATGACACCATGTGTACAGAGAGAATAATGACACCATGTGTACAGAGAGAATAATGACTTCATGTGTACAGAGAGAATGATGACATCATGTGTACAGAGAGAATGATGACGTCATGTGTACAGAGAGAATGATGACGTCATGTGTACATAGAGAATAATGACGTTATGTGCACAGAGAGGATGATGATGTCATGTGTATAGAGAGAATAATGACATCATGTGTACAGAGAGAATAATGACATCATGTGTACAGAGAGAATAATGACATCATGTGTACAGAGAGAATAATGACATCATGTGTACAGAGAGAATAATGACACCATGTGTACAGAGAGAATAATGACATCATGTGTACAGAGAGAATAATGACATCATGTGCACACAGAGAATAATGACATCATGTGTACAGAGAGAATAATGATGTCATGTGTACAGAGAGAATGATGACATCATGTGTACAGAGAGAATAATGACTTCATGTGTACAGAGAGAATGATGACATCATGTGTACAGAGAGAATGATGACGTCATGTGTACAGAGAGAATGATGACGTCATGTGTACATAGAGAATAATGACGTTATGTGCACAGAGAGGATGATGATGTCATGTGTATAGAGAGAATAATGACATCATGTGTACAGAGAGAATAATGACATCATGTGTATAGAGAGAATAATGACATCATGTGTACAGAGAGAATAATGACATCATGTGTATAGAGAGAATAATGACGTCATGTGTACAGAGAGAATAATGACGTCATGTGCACAGAGAGGATGATGATGTCATGTGTACAGAGAGAATAATGACATCATGTGTACAGAGAGAATAATGATATCATGTGTACAGAGAGAATAATGACATCATGTGCACAGAGAGAATAATGACGTCATGTGTACAGAGAGAATAATGATGTCATGTGTACAGAGAGAATGATGACATCATGTGCACAGAGAGAATAATGACTTCATGTGTACAGAGAGATGATGATCATGTGTACAGAGAGAATAATGACGTCATGTGTACAGAGAGAATGATGACGTCATGTGTACAGAGAGAATAATGACGTCATGTGCACAGAGAGGATGATGATGTCATGTGTACAGAGAGAATAATGACATCATGTGTACAGAGAGAATAATGACGTCATGTGTACAGAGAGAATAATGACATCATGTGTACAGAGAGAATAATGACATCATGTGTACAGAGAGAATAATGACGTCATGTGTACAGAGAGAATAATGACGTCATGTGCACAGAGAGGATGATGATGTCATGTGTACAGAGAGAATAATGACGTCATGTGCACAGAGAGGATGATGACGTCATGTGTACAGAGAGGATGATGATGTCATGTGTACAGAGAGAATAATGACATCATGTGTACAGAGAGAATAATGATATCATGTGTACAGAGAGAATAATGACATCATGTGTACAGAGAGGATGATGATGTCATGTGTACAGAGAGAATAATGACATCATGTGTACAGAGAGGATGATGATGTCATGTCAGTACTGGGAACATTATTGAGGCACAGAGCCAAAGTGTCAGAGTGAAGTGACAGACTCACTGTGAGCTTGGTGACAGTGTCCTGGAGTTCTGCGGCTCTCTCCCGGTAGTTGTCACATTTCTCCCTCCAGCAGGCCTCTTCCCTCTCCCATGCCTCCCGTGCCTGCTCCCCCTCCTGCCCCAACACCCAACACACTCTATCAACACACTGGTCCCACTCATCTCATCAACACACTGGCCCACACATCTCATCCATTCACTGGGCCAACATATCTCATTCATGCAAATGATCAGCATGCCACATTAGCATACTGTACAAACACACCACATTAACACACTGCACAAACACTGCACAAACACACCACATTAACACACTGCACAAACACTGCACAAACACACCACATTAACACACTGCACAAACACTGCACAAACACACCACATTAACACACTGCACAAACACTGCACAAACACACTACATTAACACACTGCACAAACACTGCACAAACACACACATTAACACACTGCACAAACACACCACATTAACACACTGCACAAGCACACCTCATCAATGCACTTGCCCAATATTTGGCCCAATACATCTCATCAACTCCCTGCTCCAACACACCATATCAGCAGTTTGTCCAACACATCACATCACCACACTCACACTGGCACACTTTCACCAATATATTGGCCCAGCGTGACTTACTAGTCCAACATATTTCAAAAATATACTGGCCCAACATATTTCATCAAATCACTAGCACAACACACTTCATCTTCATTCACTGGCCCAACACATCAGATGTCTAGCAGCAGCTGGTGTCTCACCCACACGGGAGTGTGTAGACTGACCACTGACTCAGTGGCCTCACCAAAGACGATGTCTTTCTGTCACTGACCTTGACCCGGTGTGTGAGTCGGTCGACCTCGTGTCTCAGCTGTGTGTTGCGACTCTCAAGGTCATTCACCTGTTGGCGGGACAGGTTCACATTGATGTAGTTACGTTTCCAAGTGTCCACCTCCTTCTGCAACTCTCCAGTCTCAGGATCAGTCTCCGTCAGGTCCTGAAAGCAGAGAGAGTAACATTTAGAGACTGCTGAAGGCAGTGGTGGCAGCATTTAGAGACTGCTGAAGGCAGGAGACAGCAGCATGTAGAGACAGCTGAAGGCAGGGACAGCAGCATTTAGAGACTACTGAAAGCAGTGGTGGCAGCATTTAGAGACTGCTGAAGGCAGTGGTGGCAGCATTTAGAGACTGCTGAAGGCAGTGGTGGCAGCATTTAGAGACTGCTGAAGGCAGTGGTGGCAGCATTTAGAGACTGTTGAAGGCAGTGGTGGCAGCATTTAGAGACTGCTGAAGGCAGTGGTGGCAGCATTTGGAGACTGCTGAAGGCAGTGGTGGCAGCATTTAGAGACTGCTGAAGGCAGTGGTGGCAGCATTTAGAGACTGCTGAAGGCAGTGGTGGCAGCATTTAGAGACTGCTGAAGGCAGTGGTGGCAGCATTTAGAGACTGCTGAAGGCAGTGGTGACAGCATTTAGAGACTGCTGAAGGCAGTGGTGGCAGCATTTAGAGACTGCTGAAGGCAGGAGACAGCAGCATGTAGAGACAGCTGAAGGCAGGGATGGCAGCATTTAGAGACTACTGAAAGCAGGAGACAGCAGCATGTAGAGACAGCTGAAGGCAGGGATGGCAGCATTTAGAGACTACTGAAGGCAGGAGACAGCAGCATGTAGAGACTGCTGAAGGCAGGGGACAGCAGCATTTAGAGACTGCTGAAGGCAGTGGTGGCAGCATTTAGAGACTGCTGAAGGCAGGAGACAGCAGCATTTAGAGACTGCTGAAGGCAGTGGTGGCAGCATTTAGAGACTGCTGAAGGCAGGAGACAGCAGCATTTAGAGACTGCTGAAGGCAGTGGTGGCAGCATTTAGAGACTGCTGAAGGCAGGAGACAGCAGCATGTAGAGACTGCTGAAGGCAGTGGTGGCAGCATTTAGAGACTGCTGAAGGCAGGGATGGCAGCATTTAGAGACTGCTGAAGGCAGGGATGGCAGCATTTAGAGACTGCTGAAGGCAGTGGTGGCAGCATTTAGAGACTGCTGAAGGCAGGAGACAGCAGCATTTAGAGACTGCTGAAGGCAGTGGTGGCAGCATTTAGAGACTACTGAAGGCAGGAGACAGCAGCATGTAGAGACTGCTGAAGGCAGGGTGGCAGCATTTAGAGACTGCTGAAGCAGGAGACAGCAGCATGTAGAGACTGCTGAAGGCAGTGGTGGCAGCATTTAGAGACTACTGAAGGCAGGAGACAGCAGCATTTAGAGACTGCTGAAGGCAGTGGTGGCAGCATTTAGAGACTGCTGAAGGCAGGAGACAGCAGCATGTAGAGACTGCTGAAGGCAGTGGTGGCAGCATTTAGAGACTACTGAAGGCAGGACAGCAGCATTTAGAGACCTGAGGCAGGTGGCAGCATTTAGAGACTGCTGAAGGCAGTGGTGGCAGCATTTAGAGACTGCTGAAGGCAGGAGACAGCAGCATGTAGAGACAGCTGAAGGCAGGGATGGCAGCATTTAGAGACTACTGAAGGCAGGAGACAGCAGCATGTAGAGACAGCTGAAGGCAGGGACAGCAGCATTTAGAGACTACTGAAGGCAGGGATGGCAGCATTTAGAGACTACTGAAGGCAGGAGACAGCAGCATTTAGAGACTGCTGAAGGCAGTGGTGGCAGCATTTAGAGACTGCTGAAGGCAGGAGACAGCAGCATGTAGAGACTGCTGAAGGCAGTGGTGGCAGCATTTAGAGACTACTGAAGGCAGGAGACAGCAGCATTTAGAGACTGCTGAAGGCAGTGGTGGCAGCATTTAGAGACTGCTGAAGGCAGGAGACAGCAGCATGTAGAGACTGCTGAAGGCAGTGGTGGCAGCACTTAGAGACTACTGAAGGCAGGAGACAGCAGCATTTAGAGACTGCTGAAGGCAGTGGTGGCAGCATTTAGAGACTACTGAAGGCAGGAGACAGAAGCATTTAGAGACTGCTGAAGGCAGTGGTGGCAGCATTTAGAGACTACTGAAGGCAGGAGACAGCAGCATTTAGAGACTACTGAAGGCAGGGATGGCAGCATTTAGAGACTGCTGAAGGCAGGAGACTGCAGCATTTAGAGACTACTGAAGGCAGGAGACAGCAGCATTTAGAGACTACTGAAGGCAGGAGACAGCAGCATGTAGAGACTACTGAAGGCAGGGATGGCAGCATTTAGAGACTGCTGAAGGCAGGAGACAGCAGCATGTAGAGACAGCTGAAGGCAGAGACAGCAGCATTTAGAGACTACTGAAGGCAGGGATGGCAGCATTTAGAGACTGCTGAAGGCAGGAGACAGCAGCATTTAGAGACTGCTGAAGGCAGAGACAGCAGCATTTAGAGAATACTGAAGGCAGGGATGGCAGCATTTAGAGACTGCTGAAGGCAGGAGACAGCAGCATGTAGAGACAGCTGAAGGCAGAGACAGCAGCATTTAGAGACTACTGAAGGCAGGGATGGCAGCATTTAGAGACTACTGAAGGCAGGAGACAGCAGCATGTAGAGACAGCTGAAGGCAGAGACAGCAGCATTTAGAGACTACTGAAGGCAGGGATGGCAGCATTTAGAGACTGCTGAAAGCAGGAGACAGCAGCATTTAGAGACTGCTGAAGGCAGTGGTGGCAGCATTTAGAGACTGCTGAAGGCAGGAGACAGCAGCATGTAGAGACAGCTGAAGGCAGGGATGGCAGCATTTAGAGACTGCTGAAGGCAGGAGACAGCAGCATGTAGAGACAGCTGAAGGCAGAGACAGCAGCATTTAGAGACTACTGAAGGCAGGGATGGCAGCATTTAGAGACTGCTGAAGGCAGGAGACAGCAGCATGAAGAGACTACTGAAGGCAGGGATGGCAGCATGTAGAGACAGCTGAAGGCAGGAGACAGCAGCATGTAGAGACTACTGAAGGCAGGGATGGCAGCATTTAGAGACTGCTGAAGGCAGGAGACAGCAGCATGTAGAGACTACTGAAGGCAGGGATGGCAGCATTTAGAGACTGCTGAAGGCAGGAGACAGCAGCATGTAGAGACTACTGAAGGCAGGGATGGCAGCATTTAGAGACTACTGAAGGCAGGAGACAGCAGCATGTAGAGACAGCTGAAGGCAGAGACAGCAGCATGTAGA
The DNA here is from genome assembly GCA_025642075.2 of Ridgeia piscesae. Taxonomy (NCBI): domain Eukaryota; kingdom Metazoa; phylum Annelida; class Polychaeta; order Sabellida; family Siboglinidae; genus Ridgeia; species Ridgeia piscesae. The sequence goes on from JAODUO010000709.1 coordinate 90,698, forward strand.
GACTACTGAAGGCAGGGATGGCAGCATTTAGAGACTGCTGAAGGCAGGAGACAGCAGCATGTAGAGACAGCTGAAGGCAGAGACAGCAGCATGTAGAGACTACTGAAGGCAGGGATGGCAGCATGTAGAGACTGCTGAAGGCAGGAGACAGCAGCATGTAGAGACTACTGAAGGCAGGGATGGCAGCATTTAGAGACTGCTGAAGGCAGGAGACAGCAGCATGTAGAGACTACTGAAGGCAGGGATGGCAGCATTTAGAGACTGCTGAAGGCAGGAGACAGCAGCATGTAGAGACAGCTGAAGGCAGAGACAGCAGCATGTAGAGACTACTGAAGGCAGGGATGGCAGCATTTAGAGACTACTGAAGGCAGGAGACAGCAGCATGTAGAGACAGCTGAAGGCAGAGACAGCAGCATGTAGAGACTACTGAAGGCAGGGATGGCAGCATTTAGAGACTGCTGAAGGCAGGAGACAGCAGCATGTAGAGACAGCTGAAGGCAGAGACAGCAGCATGTAGAGACTACTGAAGGCAGGGATGGCAGCATTTAGAGACTGCTGAAGGCAGGAGACAGCAGCATGTAGAGACTACTGAAGGCAGGGATGGCAGCATTTAGAGACTGCTGAAGGCAGGAGACAGCAGCATGTAGAGACAGCTGAAGGCAGAGACAGCAGCATTTAGAGACTACTGAAGGCAGGGATAGCAGCATTTAGAGACTGTTGAAGGCAGGGACAGCAGCATTTAGAGACTACTGAAGGCAGGAGACAGCAGCATGTAGAGACAGCTGAAGGCAGGGATGGCAGCATTTAGAGACTGCTGAAGGCAGGAGACAGCAGCATGTAGAGACAGCTGAAGGCAAGGACAGCAGCATTTAGAGACTGCTGAAGGCAGGAGACAGCAGCATGTAGAGACTGCTGAAGGCAGGGATGGCAGCATTTAGAGACTGCTGAAGGCAGGAGACAGCAGCATTTAGAGACTGCTGAAGGCAGGGACAGCAGCATTTAGAGACTGCTGAAGGCAGGGACAGCAGCATTTAGAGACTGCTGAAGGCAGGGACAGCACATTAGAGACTACTGAAGGCAGGGACAGCAGCATTTAGAGACTGCTGGAGGCAGGGCAGCACCAATTAGAGACTACTGTAGGCAGGGACAGCAGCACTTAGAGACTGCTGGAGGCAGAGCAGCAGCATTTAGTGACTGCTGAAGACAGGAGACAGCTGCATTTAGAGACTGTTGAAGGCAGGGACTGCAGCATTTAGAGACTGCTGAAGGCAGGGACAGCTGCACTTAGAGACTGCTGGAAGCAGGGACAGCAGCATTTAGAAACTGTTGAAGGCAGGGACAGCACCAATTAGAGACTGCTGTAGGCAGGAGACAGCAGCATTTAGAGATTGCTGAAGGCAGGAACAGCAGCATTTAGAGACTACTGGAGGCAGGAACAGCAGCGTTTAGAGACTACTGGAGGCAGGAACAGCAGCGTTTAGAGACTGCTGAAGGCAGGAGACAGCAGCATTTAGAGACTGCTGAAGGCAGGACAGCAGCATTTAGAGACTGTTGAAGGCAGGGACAGCAGCACTTAGAGACTGCTGAAGGCAGGGACAGCAGCACTTAGAGACTGCTGAAGGCAGAGACAGCAGCACTTAGAGACTGCTGAAGGCAGGGACAGCAGCATTTAGAGACTGCTGAAGGCAGGGACAGCAGCATTAGAGACTGTCTGAAGGCAGAGACAGCAGCCACATAGAGACTACTGAAGGCAGTGACAGCACTACTTAGCGACTGCTGGAGGCAGGGTCAGCACGACATAGAGACTGCTGACGGCTGGGGAAAGCAGCAATTAGAGACAGCTGAAGGCAGGAAGCAGCAGCACTTAGAGACTGCTAAAGGCAGGGACAGCAGCATTTAAAGACTGCTGGAGGCAGGGACAGCAGCATTTAGAGACTGTTGAAGTCAGGAACAGCAGCACTAATAGAGACTGCTGGAGGCAGGGACAGCACCATTTAGAGACTGCCTAAGGCAGGAACAGCAGGACTTAGAGACTGCTGAAGGCAGGATCAGCACCACTTAGAGACTTCTGAAGGCAGCGACAGCACCATTTAGAGACTGCTGGATGCAGGATCAGCACCACTTAGAGACTGCTGAAGGCTGGGGAAAGCAGCAATTAGAGACTGCTGAAGGCAGGAGACAGCAGCACTTAGACTGCTAAAGGCAGGGACAGTCGCATTTAAAGAATGCATAAGGCTAGAACAGCAGCACTTAGAGACTGCTGTAGGCAGGGACAGCAGCACTTAGAGACTGCTGGAGGCAGGGACAGCAGCACTTAGAGACTGCTGAATGCTGGGGACAGCAGCATTTAGAAACTGCTGACGGCAGGAACAGCAGCATTTAGAGACTTTTCAAGTGCTTTCAACACTATCCAGCCACATATACTACTCCAGAAACTGAGAGCCATGCTTGTGAATCCGTCATTGCGAAGTGGATTTTGGATTTTCTTACAGACAGAAAACAGTGGGTGAAGATCAACAACACCATTTCTTCTACAATCACAACAAACAGTGGCGCCCCCAAGGGCTGTGTAAGTTCACAAGCACTGTTCTCCGTGTACACAAGTGACTGCAGGCCAGTTGACAGCTCTATCAGCAAGGACCATTTCTTGAAATACGCTGATGATAAGGCCTTACTCGGTTTGATAACAGAAAATAACCACCAGATCTATGAGACAGAAGTTCAAAAGTTGGTTTCATGGTGTGATTCGAACTGTCTACAACTTAACACCAAGAAAACTAAGGAAATGGTCATTGACTTCCGCAAATTTCAACATGACCCGCCTAAACTATCCATAAACGGAGAGGTAGTAGAGAGAGTAGACTCATACGCCTACTTAGGCGTCGAAATTTCCAACCAGCTTGATTGGTCATTGAACACGAAATGCATTCAAAAGAAGTGTTGTCAACGGAACTACTTCGTCAGAAAACTAAGAAAATTTAATGTGTGTCGGACAATAACGAATCTCTTCTATAAATCTACGGTCCAGTCAGTCCTATGCTACTGTCTAATTTGTTGGGGTGGAAGCTTATCAGTTAACAATAGAGTGCTGCTAGATCATGTAGTACGGTCAGCCGGCAAAACCATTGGCTCGACACTCCCTACAGTGGATGAACTCTACGAAACATATATGATGAAAAAAACAAGGGACATCTTAAAGGACACTTCTCACCCATTGCACGAATTCTATACGGTTGCACAATCTGGTTGTAGATACATTTCCGAAAGAACACGCATGAACCGTTATCGAAACACATTTCTTCCAACTTCTGTTGGGCTACTAAACGCGAAATCGGTGAGGGGAAATGATCGGGGAGGATTGGGAATACAATGGGGCGCACTACTTTCCTACAACTTTGCACTGTCACTTCTAATTATCACTACTAATGTCGTTGTGTTATGTGAATATTTGCCACAAGAATTTCCTCTTTGGGGGACTATTAAAGGTTATTGTATTAAAGGTTATTGTATTGTAATTACACACTATTGACACAGACTGCCAGGTGAACTAGCAACTACGCACTACTGATACAGACTGCCAGGTGAACTAGCAACTACACACTACTGATACAGACTGCCAGGTGAACTAGCAACTACACACTACTGACACAGACTGCCAGGTGAACTAGCAACTACACACTACTGATACAGACTGCCAGGTGAACTAGCAACTACACACTACTGACACAGACTGCCAGGTGAACTAGCAACTATGCACTACTGACACAGACTGCCAGGTGAACTAACAAATACACACTACAGACACAGATTGCCAGGTGAACTTAAGCAACTACACACTACTGACACAGACTGCCAGGTGAACTTAAGCAACTACACACTACTGATACAGACTGCCAGGTGAACTAGCAACTACATACTACTGACACAGACTGCCAGGTGAACTAGCAACTATGCACTACTGACACAGACTGCCAGGTGAACTAGCAACGACACACTATTGATACAGACTGCCAGGTGAACTAGCAACTACACACTACTGACACAGACTGCCAGGTGAACTAGCAACTACACACTATTTATACAGACTGCCAGGTGAACTAACAACTATACACTATTGATACAGACTGCCAGGTGAACTAGCAACTACACAATACTGACACAGACTGCCAGGTGAACTAGCAACTACACACTACTGACACAGACTGCCAGGTGAACTAACAACTACACAATATTGATACAGACTGCCAGGTGAACTAGCAACTACACAATATTGATACAGACTGCCAGGTGAATAAGCAACTACACAATACTGACACAGACTGCTAGGTGAACTAGCAACTACACAATATTGATACAGACTGCCAGGTGAATTAGCAACTACACAATATTGATACAGACTGCCAGGTGAATTAGCAACTACACAATACTGACACAGACTGCCAGGTGAACTAGCAACTACACACTACTGATACAGACTGCCAGGTGAATTAGCAACTACACAACACTGACACAGACTGCTAGGTGAACTAGCAACTACACAATATTGATACAGACTGCCAGGTGAATTAGCAACTACACTATACTGACACAGACTGCCAGGTGAACTAGCAACTACACACTATTGATACAGACTGCCAGGTGAACTAGCAACAACACAATACTGACACAGAGTGCCATGTGAACTAGCAACTATACACTATTGATGCAGACTGCCAGGTGAACTAACAACTACACACTACTGACACAGACTGCCAGGTGAACTAACAACTATATACTACTGACACAGACTGCCAGGTGAACTAGCAACTACACACTACTGACACAGACTGCCAGGTGAACTAGCAACTACACACTATTGATACAGACTGCCAGGTGAACTAACAACTACACACCATTGATACAGACTGCCAGGTGAACTAGCAACTACACGCTACTGACACAGACAGCCCAGTGAACTAGCAACTACACACTACTGACACAGACAGCCCGGTGAACTAGCAACTACACACTACTAACATAGACTGCCAGGTGAACTAACAACTACACACTACTGACACAGATGGCCAGGTGAACTAACAACTACACACTACTGACAGAGACTGCCAGGTGAACTAACAACTACACACTACTGACACAGACTGCCAGGTGAACTAACAACTACACACTACTGACACAGACTGCCAGGTGAACTAACAACTACACACTACTGACACAGACTGCCAGGTGAACTAACAACTACACACTACTGACACAGACTGCAACGTGAACTAACAACTACACACTACTGACACAGACTGCCAGGTGAACTAACAACTACACACTACTGACACAGACTTCCAGGTGAACTAACAACTACATACTACTGACACAGACTGCCAGGTGAACTAACAACTACACACTACTGACACAGACTGCCAGGTGAACTAACAACTACACACTACTGACGCAGACTGCCAGATGAAATAAAAACTACACACTACTGACACAGACTGCCAGGTGAACTAACAACTATATACTACTGACACAGACTGCCAGGTGAACTAATATATTTCAAAATTTTAAATACATTTTCATTCTGCAAAACTGTTAAGATGCATTGCTGTGCAATTGTTTTTTTTTTATTTCATGATACATATGTGATACATATGTGATACATATGTGATACATATGTGATACATATGTGATACATATGTGATACATATGTGATACATATGTGATACATATGTGATACATATGTGATACATATGTGATATATATGTGATACATATGATGTGATACATATGATGTGATACATATGATGTAATACATATGATGTGATACATATGATGTGATACATATGATGTGATACATATGTGATACATGTGATACATACAGGCTAGTGACTTTAGAATGATGGTTGACAGTTGTTAATGTTAGTGTTGTTTAGTAGCAGGTAGAGCTGTGCAGTCACATGCGGTGTGTTGAGTGGTGAAAACCAGCAGACACCTACCACGGTATACAGAAGTCCTGCAGGCTGCACAGGACAGAACCACAATGACAGTGAGCACCAGGACACACAGTGAGCACCAGGACACACAGTGAGCACCAGGACACACCTGACACTGGTGGAGGACTTAGTTCACCCTCTGCTTACTTCAGAACACAAACAAACAATTTGCTTACAACTAGCAACTCCTTCAACACAAGCCTTCTAATGAGACATCTCAAATAGCTGCACCAACAAAAGATATAGGACATGTGTGCACCCAACCCTCATTGCAACCAACAACATGTGTTTGTGAATGTGACCTCTGGCTGGTTCACTGGTCAGGTTGTGACCTTTCAGATTTAGGTGTTTGCGATTTGGTCCATTGAAACAACATCCCTTGATCCCATAATCTGGTATAATGGAAACACCAAGTGGGGAGAAGTACAAGTGATTCCATGATCAGGTGTGATGGAAAGGAAGAAAAAGCAGATTGAAGTACGACTGATGCATAGTCTATATCTACTGGGATGGAGGATCAAAAGTTGTTTAATTTACAAGATAGTTTCCTTATTCAACATGTGTTAGAACCAACCAGGGGTGAGAATGTGTTGGACATACCGGGGGGTAGTTTTGAGCTCACACAAGGAACTTGTTGATAATGTCAAGATATGTGAGCCACTGGGGTGTAGTGATCACAACCAGATACATTTTATCATCAAAGTAAAGGGAGAACGGAATCAAAAAATACGGTACAGGAACAATTTTGACAAAGGAAGATATAAGGACATGAGAAAATATTTAGCAAAGATAGACTGGAATAACACACTTGAAGAATAAGACAGCAACAGAATGCTGGAATATCTTAAAGAGTGAAATTGACTGCATTGTCGACAAATTTGTCCCCTTGAAAAAACACCTGGGGAAACGGTAAAAAAAGAAACATTTATCAAAAGAAGCCATTAGAAAAATCAAGTACAAGCAAATGATGTGGAAGACATATAGACATGCTGGAAGTGAAGAAGACTACCATTTATAAAGAAGCACTTAACCAAGCTACAGCTGAAATTAGAAATGCAAAGAGAAGCTATGAACAAAAATTTGCTTTTAATATAAAACATGACAGCAAGAGTTTTTATGCATTATGTTCGAAGCAAACAGAAAGTTCAGGATAAGGTCGTTCCTCTAGAAGGTAGTGATGGAAACATAATAACAGGGGGATTCTTAATGGCTGAAAACCTAAATGAATACTTTAGTTTGGTGTTTACCAGGGAAGATATTAGTGCGTTACCAGAGACTAAATTCGAAGGGAGAGAGTCAGACTATTTAGGACAACTAATTGTAACCCCAAAAATGGTAGCTAAAAATAAGGGATATGAAGGATAATAAATCACCTGGAGTGGATGGGATTCCTCCCAAATTACTACTGGAAATTGTAAAACAAATTAGCATACCACTTGCAACAGTGCTTCAATTTGTCATTAGAGGTGGAATAGTTCCGTTAGAATGGAAAGAAGCAAACATCATACCATTATTTTAAAAAGGAGCAAGAAGCAAGTCAGAGAACTATACACCAGTGAGTTTAACATCGGTGATTTGCATACTATTAGAAAGACTAATTAAAGATCACTTGGTTGATTTTCTTGTTAAAAATAACTTGATAAACCCATCTCAAATTGGGTTTCTAAAAGCGAGGCCATCCTTAACAAATGTTTTTTTTGTGTGGAAGATGTCACAAAGTGGGTAGATGAGGGATCACCAGTAGATATAATATACAGCTGTACTTAGATTTTAAAAAACCTTTGACAAAGTGCCACACCAAAGACTAATACTTAAACTAATGGCCCATGGCATAGGAAATGGTATGATTAACTGGATAGAAAAATGGCTTGTTGATAGAAGACAAAGAGTAGTAGTTGATGGGAAGTTTCAAACTGAAAATCGGTTTTGAGTGGAGTACCGCAGGGATCAGTATTGGGACCCATTTTATTCTTAATATATATCAATGATTTGGATGATGACATAACAAGCAAGGTGTTGAAGTTTGCGGATGACACAAAAGTGTTTAGAAAAATTAAAAGCAGTGCAGATAGACAGCAATTACAAGATGATCTGAATAAGTTGACTGAAATGTCTGAGAAGTGGCAAATGCTGTTTAATTATGGGAAGTGTAAGTGCCTCCACTCAGGACATGGGAATGAAGACGCACAATATACAATGGGTGATACTGTACTAAATAATACCGTAAAGGAAAAGGACTTAGGGTTAACTATTAGTGCTGATATGAAGGTATCAGAGCAGTGTCGAATTGCAGCAGTGAAGGGAAACTAAAGTCTTGGATTAATTAGGCGGAATGTAGTGTACAAGAAAAAAGAACTAATAATACCACTGTACAAAACAATAGTTAGGCCTCACTTAGAATATTGCTTACAGGCATATCGCAAGAAGGATATTGATATACTAGAAAGAGTACAAAGGAGAGCAACCAAAATGATACAAAAACTCAGGAATATTAGTTATGAAATGTGTCTAAAAGAATGTGGATTAACAACACTAGAAACCAGAAGATTGAGAGGAGATCAGATTGAGGTGTTTAAAATATTGAATGGATATGAAAATATTGACAAATATTTTTTTCTCGGTTAAGGAAGAGAGAAGGACTAGAGGACATTAGCAAAGAAGCAGACTAGATATAATAGAAAATTCTTATTTTCACAAAGAACAGGAAATGAATGGAACAGATTATCAGTTGATTGTGTAGGTGCTAGTAGTGTTAATATGTTTAACAATAAAATCAACATTATACCTAAGAAGGGTGGGGTACATTTAGATAGATAGGTTGGACATTCCATAAGCCAAAGGGCTTCCTTGTCCACCTGCCATCTAGAGTCGATTCTCTAGGTGGCAATCTTGTTAAATCTTGTTAAATATGATCTTGCCTCCTGTTTCAGTGAGGCTTGCACACTGTATAGGAGTTGTGCAAAGGGCAGATGCCCCAGTCCTGGCTTGGTGTTAATGTATATTGTACATATTATAACATGTTAACATGGTTGTACCTCCCCTGGACCTGCACAGTTGGTGGCCTACTCACTGGGTCACATGACTCACTTGTACACGTAGGTCTGGGTCACATGACTCACTTGTACAAGTAGGTGTGGGTCACATGACTCACTTGTACACGTAGGCATGGGTCACATGATTCACTTGTACAAGTAGGTGTGGGTCACATGACTCACTTGTACATGTAGGTCTGGGTCACATGACTCACTTGTACAAGTAGGTCTGGGTCACATGACTCACTTGTACAAGTAGGTCTGGGTCACATGACTCACTTGTACAAGTAGGTCTGGGTCACATGACTCACTTGTACAAGTAGGTGTGGGTCATATGACTCACTTGTACACGTAGGTCTGGGTCACATGACTCACTTGTACAAGTAGGTCTGGGTCACATGACTCACTTGTACAAGTAGGTGTGGGTCATATGACTCACCTGTACAAGTAGGTCTGGGACACACCACTCACTTGTAGAAGTAGGTCTGGGTCACACCACTCACTTGTACAAGTAGGTCTGGGTCAAAGCCTGCCACCTCCAACTCATACTGCAGGTAGACCTTGGCGTTGGAGTTCTCCATACAGGTCCACAGAGTGTTGAAGAATCTCACACACACCGTCTGGAGACACACAAGACAAGTTCATCATCTGTAATTGTTAAAACTTTTTAAATTGTTGCATCTATTTTAATATATGATCACTGTGTTGCGTAGAAATATCAATAACATAAAATTACTATATCATGCTAAATTTCTATGTTATACCATATTATATAATGTATTTGTCTGAATAGATGCTGAAGATAAATAACACCTGCACTAGCTCAAAAATGAACACATCTCTGTAACGGACACTTCTGAAAAAGCTGAATAACTAGTTGGCAACATGCCCAATGTGGTAATTTGGCCATAAGTGTCATAGTGCACCGTCCCACTGCCATATACTATTAGGAGGTTTTGCTGTACAACTTTGGTTGACAGAAAGTAGTTCCACAGTTGAAAGGTGTATGTGATGCATCAATGACCACCACAGACAGGTGAGATGGACTCACCTGAAAATGCACAGAGTCAGGACTGGACAGCATGTTGACCAACATCTTGAATTTGACCGTCTCTCCAAAGTTGATCTTTAGAGAGGTGAGTGCATCCATGACTTGGTAGAAGCCGCCAGGCACCTCACAGATGGCCGTAATCAACTAGACACAACATACAGTCTTACTGAGCAGTGTCAAACACTGTCTTGTAAAATGTGCTCATCCACACAATGCAACTGTTCACATGGATGTATAACAACATGATGCAACTGTTCACATGGATGTATAACAACATGATGCAACTGTTCACATGGATGTATAACAACACGATGCAACTGTTCACATGGATGTATAACAACACGATGCAACTGTTCACATGGATGTATAACAACACGATGCAACTGTTCACATGTATGTATAACAACACAATGCAACTGTTCACATGGATGTATAACAACACGATGCAACTGTTCACATGGATGTATAACAACACGATGCAACTGTTCACATGGATGTATAACAACACGATGCAACTGTTCACATGTATGTATAACAACATGATGCAACTGTTCACATGTATGTATAACAACACAATGCAACTGTTCACATGTATGTATAACAACACGATGCAACTGTTCACATGGATGTATAACAACACGATGCAACTGTTCACATGGATGTATAACAACACGATGCCACTGTTCACATGGATGTATAACAACACGATGCAACTGTTCACATGGATGTATAACAACACGATGCAACTGTTCACATGGATGTATAACAACACGATGCAACTGTTCACATGGATGTATAACAACACGATGCAACTGTTCACATGGATGTATAACAACACGATGCAACTGTTCACATGGATGTATAACAACACGATGCAACTGTTCACATGTATGTATCAACACATGCAACTGTTCACATGATGTATAACAACACGATGCAACTGTTCACTGGATGTATAACAACACGATGCAACTGTTCACATGTATGTATAACAACACGATGCAACTGTTCACATGGATATATAACAACACGATGCAACTGTTCACATGGATGTATAACAACACGATGCAACTGTTCACATGGATATATAACAACACGATGCAACTGTTCACATGGATGTATAACAACACGATGCAACTGTTCACATGGATGTATAACAACACGATGCAACTGTTCACATGGATGTATAACAACAGATGCAACTGTTCACATGGATGTATAACAACAGATGCAACTGTTCACATGGATGTATAACAACACGATGCAACTGTTCACATGGATGTATAACAACACGATGCAACTGTTCACATGGATGTATAACAACACGATGCAACTGTTCACATGGATGTATAACAACACGATGCAACTGTTCACATGGATGTATAACAACACGATGCAACTGTTCACATGGATGTATAACAACACGATGCAACTGTTCACATGGATGTATAACAACACGATGCAACTGTTCACATGGATGTATAACAACACGATGCAACTGTTCACATGGATGTATAACAACACGATGCAACTGTTCACATGGATGTATAACAACACGATGCAACTGTTCACATGGATGTATAACAACACGATGCAACTGTTCACATGGATATATAACAACACGATGCAACTGTTCACATGGATGTATAACAACACGATGCAACTGTTCACATGGATGTATAACAACACGATGCAACTGTTCACATGGATGTATAACAACACGATGCAACTGTTCACATGGATGTATAACAACACGATGCAACTGTTCACATGGATGTATAACAACACGATGCAACTGTTCACATGGATATATAACAACACGATGCAACTGTTCACATGGATGTATAACAACACGATGCAACTGTTCACATGGATGTATAACAACAGATGCAACTGTTCACATGGATGTATAACAACACGATGCAACTGTTCACATGGATGTATAACAACATGATGCAACTGTTCACATGGATGTATAATAACACGATGCAACTGTTCACATGGATATATAATAACACGATGCAACTGTTCACATGTATATATAACAACACGATGCAACTGTTCACATGGATGTATAACAACACGATGCAACTGTTCACATGGATGTATACAGTCTGCAACTGATCATTATGAAGCAAGTCAACCATAGTCATGGTTCTAGTTCCATGAAAATTGCATAACCCTTATTTCTAAATGTAAATAATAATTATTTAAAAACAACGTAAAAAATTACCATTATTTTCCTGTTTTGACTCTGTGGAAATACTGCATTGATAAATGTGTGTGCTATACATTCATCTGTGACACAGGTTACTGTTCATTTGTGTCTAAATTGTTGAACATTAAATCAAACCACCATCTGTTCATCTGTCATATGATTAGATGTGTTGAGGCCATGTAATGACATTGCCTCATGCTGTGTCTAGTAGACAAGTGCGTGTTACCTGCAGCGCCACCAGGCGGGTCTTACTGAAGCTACTCATGAGTCCCACAGCCACCGTCTCAACCGCGGCACTACACCGCACCAACTTGGTGAGTCCTTCCTGTCAACAACAACCCGTCCTGTCAACAACAACCTCCTGTCAACAACAACAACCACCTGTCAACAACAACCTCCTGTCAACAACAACCTCCTGTCAACAACAACAACCTCCTGTCAACAACAACCTCCTGTCAACAACAACCTTTCCCCCTTGAAAACCCCCCCAAAAAAACAACAACCTCCTGTCAACAACAACCTCCTGTCAACAACAACCTCATGTCAACAATAACCTCCTGTCAACAACAACCTCCTGTCAACAACAACCTCCTGTCAACAACAACTTCCTCTCAACAACAACAACCTCCTGTCAACAACAACCTCCTGTCAACAATAACCTCCTGTCAACAACAACCTCCTGTCAACAATAACCTCCTGTCAACAATAACCTCCTGTCAACAATAACCTCCTGTCAACAACAACAACATCCTGTCAACAACAACATCCTGTCAACAACAACAACCTCCTGTCAACAACAACAACCTCCTGTCAACAATAACCTCCTGTCAACAACAACAACCTCCTGTCAACAACAACAACCTCCTGTCAACAATAACCTCCTGTCAACAACAACAACCTCCTGTCAACAACAACACCTCCCATTTACACCACTCTCCTCACTGGTCAGTTACTCTGGCCTTCTGCTGGACACACTGGTATTGACCAGTATAGCTTTATGGCATTCTACATGACATTTTCTGACGTAATTTTCCTTTACATATTTCATGGGTTGTATTTGATAACAATTGTGGAGACAAATTACCAGTTTAAAAGTACAGACAATGTGTTATAGTCTAACATAGGCAGTATACTTGAAACACAACAAGAAGTCGATCTCACCCCAACCTCGGCAGTACATAACCTGCAACAAGCTGTTACTCACCTAGTACAATCATATTTATGTGAGACATAGCATTAGCACCCACACTCACCTCTACCTTGGCAGCATACTTGAGACATAACAAGCAGTCAAACTCATCTATCTGCAACAAAGAGTTCACATTTAGCTCATTAACTGCCCACTTAAACCAGGAGGAGGGGTCTTAGGAAAGGTAGACAAGAAAACAAGAGGACAGAAGGACAAGCTGACATGAGACAAGTGGACTATGGGATATTTTCACACCAGGTCCCAAGTTTAATGCAAAAAAAGAAGTATAAAATTTGATATAATCATGAATGACATTTCACAATTATTTAAGTTGTTATCAAACATACATCAAACTAAGTCAACCGTCTTCTCTCTTACCAGTGTCTGTCTGTATCTGTCATCCTTTGCTTTGGTGGATGAGTTCATTGCGCTCTGATCTAGCTGGATCTCTCGCAGGATGTCCAGGAGCAGCCAGGCTCCATTGTTGGGGGCCGCCACAAAGTCCAGGGCAAAGCTACAACACGGGACAACACGGGGGAGATGACTGTCAACACCAGGTCTAGGACACGGACACAAAGCTACAACACGAGACAACACGGGGGAGATGACTGTCAACACCAGGTCTAGGACACGGACACAAAGCTACAACACGAGACAACACGGGGGGATGACTGTCAACACCAGGTCTAGGACAAGGACACAAAGCTACAACACTGGAAAACACGGGGGAGATGACTGTCAACACCAGGTCTAGGACAAGGACACAAAGCTACAACACGGGACAACACGGGGGAGATGACTGTCAACACCAGGTCTAGGACAAGGACACAAAGCTACAACACGAGAAAACACGGGGGAGATGACTGTCAACACCAGGTGTAGGACAAGGACACAAAGCTACAACACGAGACAACACGGGGGAGATGACTGTCAACACCAGGTCTAGGACAAGGACACAAAGCTACAACACTGGAAAACACGGGGGAGATGACTGTCAACACCAGGTCTAGGACACGGACACAAAGCTACAACACGAGACAACACGGGGGAGATGACTGTCAACACCAGGTCTAGGACAAGGACACAAAGCTACAACACAGGGAGAAGGAAGTTGACTGTCAACACCAGGTCTAGGACAAGGACACAAAGCTACAACACGAGACGGGGGAGATGACTGTCAACACCAGGTCTAGGACAAGGACACAAAGCTACAACACGAGACGGGGGAGATGACTGTCAACACCAGGTCTAGGACAAGGACACAAAGCTACAACACGAGACAACACGGGGGAGATGACTGTCAACACCAGGTCTAGGACAAGGACACAAAGCTACAACACGAGACGGGGGAGATGACTGTCAACACCAGGTCTAGGACAAGGACACAAAGCTACAACACGAGACGGGGGAGATGACTGTCAACACCAGGTCTAGGACAAGGACACAAAGCTACAACATGAGACGGGGAGATGACTGTCCACACCAGGTCTAGGACAAGGACACAAAGCTACAACATGAGACGGGGGAGATGACTGTCAACACCAGGTTTAGGACAAGGACACAAAGCTACAACACAGACTGAAGGAAGTTGACTGTCAACACCAGGTCTAGGACAAGGACACAAAGCTACAACATGAGGAGGAGGGAGATGACTGTCAACACCAGGTCTAGGACAAGGACACAAAGCTACAACACGAGGAGGAGGGAGATGACTGTCAACAACCAGTTCTAGGACAAGGACACAAAGCTACAACACGAGGAGGAGGGAGATGACTGTCAACACCAGGTCTAGGACAAGGACACAAAGCTACAACACAGGGTGGAGGAAGTTGACTGTCAACACCAGGTCTAGGACAAGGACACAAAGCTACAACACGAGGAGGAGGGAGATGACTCTCAACAACCAGTTCTAGGACAAGGACACAAAGCTACAACACGAGGAGGAGGGAGATGACTGTCAACACCAGGTCTAGGACAAGGACACAAAGCTACAACACAGGGTGAAGGAAGTTGACTGTCAACACCAGGTCTAGGACAAGGACACAAAGCTACAACACAGGGTGAAGGAAGTTGACTGTCAACACCAGGTCTAGGACAAGGACACAAAGCTACAACACGAGGAGGAGGGAGATGACTGTCAACACCAGGTCTAGGACAAGGACACAAAGCTACAACACAGGGTGAAGGAAGTTGACTGTCAACACCAGGTCTAGGACAAGGACACAAAGCTACAACACAGGGTGAAGGAAGTTGACTGTCAACACCAGGTCTAGGACAAAGTTACAAGAGCCTAGAAAAAAATGTTGTCCAAATGCTGAAATAAATTTATGCAAGTCAGTCGTGGTGTGCCATGTGTATTGAGGCTGGATGGTGTGTGAAGTGGCAAATCCTCAGTGGCATCATAATGTATGGAGCCAACCCATCCTGATGATGAGTTGTTACTGTGCTAATAGTGACCATGTCACCCAGTAGTAGTCCAAACTGATGCAGTTCAGTCAAAGATATGGGCAGGGTTCTAGTACTTTAATGTATACCTAATGTATACCATGTATACACTAACTGTCATGTACGTCATGTGTACACTGGCTGTCATTTACATTTTGTGTACACAGACTTCCATGTACTGTAATGTACACCCTGTGTACACTGCCTGTCATGAACATCATCATACACTGCCTCATGTACATCATTGTACACTGACTGTCATGTACCTCATGTGTACACTGACTGTCATGTACCTCATGTGTTCACTAACTGTCGTGTACTTTATGTGTACACTGACTGTCATATACCTCATGTGTACATTGACTGTCATGTACTTCATGTGTACACTGACTGTCATGTACATCATGTGTACACTGACTATCATGTACCTCATGTGTAAACTGACTGTCATGTACCTCATGTGTACACTGAATGTCATGTACCTCATGTGTACATTGACTGTCATGTACCTCATGTGTACATTGACTGTCATGTACCTCATGTGAACAATTACTGTCATGTACTTCATGTGTACACTGACTGTCATATACCTCATGTGTACACTGACTGTCATGTACTTCATGTGTACACTGACTGTCATGTACTTCATGTGTACACTGACTGTCATGTACCTTATGTGTACACTGACTGTCAAGTACATCATGTGTAAACTGACTGTCATGTACATCATGTGTACACGGACTATCATGTACCTCATGTGTAAACTGACTGTCATGTACCTCATGTGTAAACTGACTGTCATGTACCTCATGTGTACACTGACTGTCATGTACCTCATGTGTACATTGACTGTCATGTACTTCATGTGTACACTGACTGTCATGTACCTCATGTGTACAATGACTGTCATGTACTTCATGTGTACACTGAATGTCATGTGTACATTGACTGACATGTACATCATGTGTACACTGACTGTCATGTACTTCATGTGTACACTGACTGTCATGTACCTCATGTGTACACTGAATGTCATGTACCTCATGTGTACATTGACTGTCATGTACCTCATGTGTACATTGACTGTCATGTACCTCATGTGAACAATTACTGTCATGTACTTCATGTGTACACTGACTGTCATATACCTCATGTGTACACTGACTGTCATGTACTTCATGTGTACACTGACTGTCATGTACTTCATGTGTACACTGACTGTCATGTACCATATGTGTACACTGACTGTCAAGTACATCATGTGTAAACTGACTGTCATGTACATCATGTGTACACGGACTATCATGTACCTCATGTGTAAACTGACTGTCATGTACCTCATGTGTAAACTGACTGTCATGTACCTCATGTGTACACTGACTGTCATGTACCTCATGTGTACATTGACTGTCATGTACTTCATGTGTACACTGACTGTCATGTACCTCATGTGTACAATGACTGTCATGTACTTCATGTGTACACTGAATGTCATGTGTACATTGACTGACATGTACATCATGTGTACACTGACTGTCATGTACTTCATGTGTACACTGACTGTCATGTACTTCATGTGTACACTGAATGTCATGTGTACATTGACTGTCATGTACCTCATGTGTAAACTGACTGTCATGTACATCATGTGTACACTGACTGTCATGTACCTCATGTGTAAAGTGACTGTCATGTACCTCATGTGTAAACTGACTGTCATGTACCTCATGTGTACACTGACTGTCATGTACCTCATGTGTACATTGACTGTCATATACTTCATGTGTACACTGATTGTCATGTACCTCATGTGTACACTGACTGTCATGTACTTAATGTGTACACTGACTGTCATGTGTACATTGACTGACATGTACCTCATGTACACTGTACACTTCCTAAGTACACTGACTGTCATCTGTCATGTACCTCACATGAACACTGACACTCAGGCCTGCAATGTACCCCTGTCTTTCATAATAACTCAGCCAGGTAGTTCAACATGAATCAGAGCCAGAATTGATGTTGTTTAATTAATGATAGAGAGTGCAGAGACAGGCCAGTGGCCAGTGGCCAGGAGTTGGCAGTGCTGCAGTCTCAGGTTTCTAACAGGGGAGTTGTTGGCAACAGCATGCTGGGTACAGCCCAGTGTACATTATTTAGTGAGGTGTCATGACTGCCTCAGTAAAGATGCCACATGATCAGATACTTGGCAAACAGTCGCCAACACTGTGATTAGGTGATGCGGCAACGTAATTTGTTTGGTTGAGGAAACAAGTGTTAGATGCTGCATGCTGGTAGTTTTGTTGCATTATCTCTACTATATAATATAATAATATAATATAAATAACAGTATTTGTCTACACCATATCTCTAGCAACAAAACCATTCAGAGGCGCATTACACTTTACAGGAATATACTAGAAAATATTGTTCAATTTATGACACAATCCAGTGTGTGCCGCTTTGATGTCCTCTCACTCCCTGCATCATCTATCTAGATACAATAAAAATCTATTGCTGTCTATGTAGTGATTTTGTGCATAT
The DNA here is from genome assembly GCA_025642075.2 of Ridgeia piscesae. Lineage (NCBI taxonomy): Eukaryota > Metazoa > Annelida > Polychaeta > Sabellida > Siboglinidae > Ridgeia > Ridgeia piscesae. The sequence goes on from JAODUO010000709.1 coordinate 109,166, forward strand.
TCTGCCAAGACCAGTTAAGATTGTGAACACACATTAAACATGTGCGTTAAGGATGTGCTGTTTTATTTGACTGAGTTAACTGATGATGTTCAATGGTGGACTTGGTCTACTTTTTAATAATACAGCTACCATAATTATAAACATTTACAACATATGCTCTGTGTTTGTGTTCCGTTGATTGGCAATGTGTGAAGAGGTACAGACAGTGTAGTGGTCAGCACATCTGTCTGGCATGTTGACTGAACACATTGTTACAGACGTGGGATATGAAGGGCAGCCGACCAACCTGTCGTAGGACATCTTCAGGTCGAGCTTGAGTTTACTGAGGAGCTGTGAGAGGGGCGCGATGCCTTCCTTCGCCATCCTTCTCACCGACAACTTCCGGTGGTGCAGACCCACATGCTTGCGTAGGTTCTCCACATAGTGTGAGACCCCCAGCAGAGGGGAGCGGGTTTGCTGCAGCAAGGAGGGACAGAGACTTGTAAGGACAGAGACTTGTAAGGACAGAGACTTGTAAGGACAGAGACTTGTAGGGTAGTCTTCTCATAATAAACTTGACTTAGTAAATGTTATTTCTAGTAATATATAAAAATGCACATTTATATGATTGAAACTAATTGCAATGAAAACAGCCTTAATTGTCAAGAAATTAACAGGCTTCTGATGACCAAAATGTTATAGTTTCTATCAAAGTGTACTGCGAAGATGGAAAGTGATGAACCTTATTGAAGATGATTCGCCATTTTTCCTGAAGTGACATGTTGCGTAGTCTCTTTTCTTCTTCCTCCTTCAGAGGCCCTGACACTTCCTGGGACACAACACAAACATCACAGCAGAGGCCCCGACTCTTCCTGGGACACAACACAAACATCACAGCAGAGGCCCCGACTCTTCCTGGGACACAACACAAACATCACAGCAGAGGCCCCGACTCTTACCTGGGACACAACACAAACATCACAGCAGAGGCCTCGACACTTACTGGGACACAACACAAACATCACAGCAGAGGCCCCGACTCTTCCTGGGACACAACACAAACATCACAGCAGAGGCCCTGACTCTTCCTGGGACACAACACAAACATCACAGCAGAGGCCCCGACTCTTCCTGGGACACAACACAAACATCACAGCAGAGGCCCCGACTCTTCCTGGGACACAACACAAACATCACAGCAGAGGCCCCGACTCTTCCTGGGACACAACACAAACATCACAGCAGAGGCCCTGACTCTTCCTGGGACACAACACAAACATCACAACTAGGACTGTACGTGTTACACCCTCTAGCACATATAACACACAACTAGGACTGTACGTGTTACACCCTCTAGCACATATAACACACAACTAGGACTGTACGTGTTACACCCTCTAGCACATATAACACACAACTAGGACTGTACGTGTTACACCCTCTAGCACATATAACACACAACTAGGACTGTACGTGTTACACCCTCTAGCACATATAACACACAACTAGGACTGTACGTGTTACACCCTCTAGCACATATAACACACAACTAGGACTGTACGTGTTACACCCTCTAGCACATATAACACACAACTAGGACTGTACGTGTTACACCCTCTAGCACATATAACACACAACTAGGACTGTACGTGTTACACCCTCTAGCACATATAACACACAACTAGGACTGTACGTGTTACACCCTCTAGCACATATAACACACAACTAGGACTGTACGTGTTACACCCTCTAGCACATATAACACACAACTAGGACTGTACGTGTTACACCCTCTAGCACATATAACACACAACTAGGACTGTACGTGTTACACCCTCTAGCACATATAACACACAACTAAGACTGTACGTGTTACACCCTCTAGCACATATAACACACAACTAAGACTGTACGTGTTACACCCTCTAGCACATATAACACACAACTAGGACTGTACGTGTTACACCCTCTAGTACATATAACACACAACTAGGACTGTACGTGTTACACCCTCTAGCACATATAACACACAACTAGGACTGTACGTGTTACACCCTCTAGCACATATAACACACAACTAGGACTGTACGTGTTACACCCTCTAGTACATATAACACACAACTAGGACTGTACGTGTTACACCCTCTAGTACATATAACACACAACTAGGACTGTACGTGTTACACCCTCTAGCACATATAACACACAACTAAGACTGTACGTGTTACACCCTCTAGCACATATAACACACAACTAGGACTGTACGTGTTACACCCTCTAGCACATATAACACACAACTAAGACTGTACGTGTTACACCCTCTAGCACATGTAACACACAACTAAGACTTGGTTGAAGATGATGACCTTGACCTGCTTACTGACCACCGTGGTCACCATTCTGCAGGATGGGTATTTGTTGTGGTTTTTAAATGACATTTCTTTGATGGACAGAAGGGTAAAGTTGTAATTTACTTACAACAGTATAACTGCTGATGTATGTCCAGTCATCCACTCAACCTCACTATTAGGGTCACTCTTGGTAGTTGTGAAGTGGCTGTATTAGCAAGGTGCCTAAAGGACCTATGTCCTATATATTGCTGTATATAAAATATATACGGACTACTGGAGGGTGACTGTAATTGTGGGGTGGCTGTATTAGCAAGGTTCCTACAAGACCAATGTTCTATATATTGCTCTATATGATATATACATAGACTACTCTATGGTGACTGCAATTATAAGGTGGCTGTATTAGCAGATAGCAAGGTGCCTACAGGATCAAAGTCCTATACATTACCTATATGAACTGTATATGAACTAGTCTATAAGGTGACTGTAATTGTCAGGTGGCTGTGTTAGCAAGGTGACCGTCAAGCAAGGTTTGACTGTACTTATATTGCCTCTAGATTAGTTATACATGTACTGCCTTTTATCAGCTGCATCTACAGACAGAGGAATGTTATATTTACCTTCAGTTGATTTAGACTGCAAGGGAATTCTTAGAAACATGATTATTGAGGACTGTCTGTGGACACTACAAGTACAACCAGTGTGCGATGGTCGACTCACTGCACCCACTAACATTCAATTAATACTGATTCATATTTAATGAAATCACAGCTGCGTGGAGCGTGCACCTGTAGAGTTGGCTCAAGGAGGTGGGTGTGGTGAAGGTATCAGTGACCGTCTGTGACAGACTAATGGCAACACAATTTATGACAGTCTAATAATCACCATTAAATCTAAACAACACTGACAAGATACTCATATAAAACAGCCTCTTGCATAGAACCTCCTCAACGTACATCTGTACATCTGTGATTCCACTGGGCTACTGTCTGATGCGCCACCTATAGTCTGCACCCACACATAACAGGGGAGCCAGAGAGGGGAGTCCCAGGGAACACAAATCCCTGAGGTTCACCTGTCCTTTGTCAGTTGTAATGGACGGAAGCTTCTCCTTTCTCACTTCCACTCACGACACCAGAGTAGATGACGGGACTAGAGGGTTGTGTTCATGATATTCCATGGCTGCACTGCCTCATGTTATGTCTCTGGGAGAGAGAGAGAGCACTTTACAGGGCACATTAAACAAGTTTTTTATTTTGCTTATTAGTGGTGTGGATTTTGGTAGATAAAAAATGTATATGGCACTTTCTCCATCCGTCATGCACGAATAGGACTAAAATGTAGTATGCAATCTCCCACATACTGGAATTGTTCATAAATGTTGATGTTTTCTAAATTCCCCTAGGTCGGTGGGGATCTCAGAGGTCACAATGTCAAAGTAGTTTAAGCCCAGGTATCTGCCATTTCCCCCAGCAATGTGAGGTAACTGCTGTTTGTTTAATAATTTACTTATCCATACCCAACATGTACAATATTTATATGTACACACTGACACTAAGTCAACATGTACAATATTTATATGTATACACTGACACTAAGTCAGCATGTACAATATTTATATGTACACACTGACACTAAGTCAGCATGTACAATATTTATATGTATACACTGACACTAAGTCAACATGTACAATATTTATATGTATACACTGACACTAAGTCAACATGTACAATATTTATATGTAACACTGACACTAAGTCAGCATGTACAATATTTATATGTACACACTGACACTAAGTCAACATGTACAATATTTATATGTATACACTGACACTAAGTCAACATGTACAATATTTATATGTACACACTGACACTAAGTCAGCATGTACAATATTTATATGTACACACTGACACTAAGTCAACATGTACAATATTTATATGTATACACTGACACTAAGTCAACATGTACAATATTTATATGTACACACTGACACTAAGTCAACATGTACAATATTTATATGTACACACTGACACTAAGTCAGCATGTACAATATTTATATGTATACACTGACACTAAGTCAGCATGTACAATATTTATATGTACACACTGACACTAAGTCAACATGTACAATATTTATATGTACACACTGACACTAAGTCAACATGTACAATATTTATATGTACACACTGACACTAAGTCAGCATGTACAATATTTATATGTACACACTGACACTAAGTCAACATGTACAATAGTTATATGTACACACTGACACTAAGTCAACATGTATAATATTTATATGTACACACTGACACTAAGTCAGCATGTACAATATTTATATGTACACACTGACACTAAGTCAACATGTACAATATTTATATGTACACACTGACACTAAGTCAGCATGTACAATATTTATATGTACACACTGACACTAAGTCAGCATGTACAATATTTATATGTACACACTGACACTAAGTCAACATGTACAATATTTATATGTATACACTGACACTAAGTCAACATGTACAATATTTATATGTATACACTGACACTAAGTCAGCATGTACAATATTTATATGTACACACTGACACTAAGTCAACATGTACAATATTTATATGTATACACTGACACTAAGTCAGCATGTACAATATTTATATGTACACACTGACACTAAGTCAGCATGTACAATATTTATATGTATACACTGACACTAAGTCAACATGTACAATATTTATATGTACACACTGACACTAAGTCAGCATGTACAATATTTATATGTACACACTGACACTAAGTCAACATGTACAATATTTATATGTACACACTGACACTAAGTCAGCATGTACAATATTTATATGTACACACTGACACTAAGTCAGCATGTACAATATTTATATGTACACACTGACACTAAGTCAGCATGTACAATATTTATATGTACACACTGACACTAAGTCAGCATGTACAATATTTATATGTACACACTGACACTAAGTCAGCATGTACAATATTTATATGTACACACTGACACTAAGTCAGCATGTACAATATTTATATGTATACACTGACACTAAGTCAGCATGTACAATATTTATATGTACACACTGACACTAAGTCAGCATGTACAATATTTATATGTATACACTGACACTAAGTCAGCATGTACAATATTTATATGTATACACTGACACTAAGTCAACATGTACAATATTTATATGTACACACTGACACTAAGTCAACATGTACAATATTTATATGTACACACTGACACTAAGTCAACATGTATAATATTTATATGTATACACTGACACTAAGTCAACATGTATAATATTTATATGTACACACTGACACTAAGTCAACATGTACAATATTTATATGTACACACTGACACTAAGTCAACATGTATAATATTTATATGTACACACTGACACTAAGTCAACATGTATAATATTTATATGTACACACTGACACTAAGTCAACATGTATAATATTTATATGTACACACTGACACTAAGTCAACATGTATAATATTTATATGTACACACTGACACTAAGTCAACATGTACAATATTTATATGTACACCTGACACTAAGTCAACATGTAAATATTTATATGTACACACTGACACTAAGTCAACATGTACAATATTTATATGTATACACTGACACTAAGTCAACATGTACAATATTTATATGTACACACTGACACTAAGTCAACATGTACAATATTTATATGTACACACTGACACTAAGTCAACATGTACAATATTTATATGTACACACTGACACTAAGTCAACATGTACAATATTTATATGTACACACTGACACTAAGTCAACATGTACAATATTTATATGTATACACTGACACTAAGTCAACATGTACAATATTTATATGTACACACTGACACTAAGTCAACATGTACAATATTTATATGTACACACTGACACTAAGTCAACATGTACAATATTTATATGTACACACTGACACTAAGTCAACATGTACAATATTTATATGTACACACTGACACTAAGTCAGCATGTACAATATTTATATGTACACACTGACACTAAGTCAGCATGTACAATATTTATATGTACACACTGACACTAAGTCAACATGTACAATATTTATATGTACACACTGACACTAAGTCAACATGTACAATATTTATATGTACACACTGACACTAAGTCAGCATGTACAATATTTATATGTACACACTGACACTAAGTCAGCATGTACAATATTTATATGTACACACTGACACTAAGTCAACATGTACAATATTTATATGTACACACTGACACTAAGTCAACATGTACAATATTTATATGTACACACTGACACTAAGTCACATGTACAATATTTATATGTACACACTGACACTAAGTCAACATGTACAATATTTATATGTACACACTGACACTAAGTCAGCATGTACAATATTTATATGTACACACTGACACTAAGTCAACATGTACAATATTTATATGTACACACTGACACTAAGTCAGCATGTACAATATTTATATGTACACACTGACACTAAGTCAGCATGTACAATATTTATATGTACACACTGACACTAAGTCAACATGTACAATATTTATATGTACACACTGACACTAAGTCAACATGTACAATATTTATATGTACACACTGACACTAAGTCAGCATGTACAATATTTATATGTACACACTGACACTAAGTCAACATGTACAATATTTATATGTACACACTGACACTAAGTCAGCATGTACAATATTTATATGTACACACTGACACTAAGTCAGCATGTACAATATTTATATGTACACACTGACACTAAGTCAACATGTACAATATTTATATGTATACACTGACACTAAGTCAGCATGTACAATATTTATATGTACACACTGACACTAAGTCAACATGTACAATATTTATATGTATACACTGACACTAAGTCAGCATGTACAATATTTATATGTACACACTGACACTAAGTCGAATCAATGAGTATTCTAAGGATTGATTCTTTATATGTATGTAACTTTCTCTAAGTGTCCCATGCCATGACGAATAATGTTATAAGTACATCACTGTATTGCTCCATTGCTGACAGTTTTATACATGTACAATTATTTTACTACTGAAAATTAACTATGTAAATTGTGTATGTTTCTAATTTGTTTATGTCCTTAAGCTGGAGATACACCCGTGAAATATTTAACCTGTTTACAATATCACTGTTCAGAGAGGAGGCGCCCTCTATTGGCTGCCTGACACATACGGGTTAACTGTGACACACATGGGTGAACTGTGACACACACCGGTGAACTGTGACACACACGGGTGAACTGTGACACACATGGGTGAACTGTGACACACACGGGTGAACTGTGACACACATGGGTGAACTGTGACACACACCGGTGAACTGTGACACACACGGGTGAACTGTGACACATACCGGTGAACTGTGACACACACCGGTGAACTGTGACACACACCGGTGAACTGTGATGCACACGGGTGAACTGTGACACACAAGGGTGAACTGTGACACACATGGGTGAACTGTGGCAAACACGGGTGAACTGTGACATACATGGGTGAACTGTGACACACATGGGTGAACTGTGACACACACCGGTGAACTGTGACACACATGGGTGAACTGTGACACACATGGGTGAACTGTGACACACACGGGTGAACTGTGACACACACGGGTGAATTGTGACACACACGGGTGAACTGTGACATACAGAGGTGAACTGTGACACATACGGGTGAACTGTGACACATACGGGTGAACTGTGACACAAACGGGTGAACTGTGACACACACGGGTGAACTGTGACACACACAGGTGAACTGTGACACACACAGGTGAACTGTGACACAAACTTGTGAACGGTGACACATACAGGGGAACTGTGACACACACGGGTGAACTGTGACACACACGGGTGAATTGTGACACACACGGGTGAACTGTGACACACACGGGTGAACTGTGACACACACGGGTGAATTGTGACACACACGGGTGAACTGTGACATATAGAGGTGAACTGTGACACAAACTTGTGAACTGTGACACACACGGGTGAACTGTGACACACACGGGTGAACTGTGACACACACGGGTCAACTGTGACACACACGGGTGAGCTGTGACACACACGGGTGAACTGTGACACACACGGGTGAACTGTGACACACACGGGTGAACTGTGACACACACGGGTGAACTGTGACACACACGGGTGAACTGTGACACACATGGGTGAACTGTGACACACACGGGTGAACTGTTACACACACGGGTGAACTGTTACACACACGGGTGAACTGTGACACACACGGGTGAACTGTGACACACACAGGTGAACTGTGACACACACCGGTGAACTGTGACACACACCGGTGAACTGTGACACACACACGGGTGAACTGTGACACACACGGGTGAATTGTGACACACACCGGTGAACTGTGACACACACGGGTGAACTGTGACACACACCGGTGAACTGTGACACACATGGGTGAACTGTGACACACACGGGTGAACTGTGACACACACGGGTGAACTGTGACACACATGGGTGAATTGTGACACACACGGGTGAACTGTGACATATAGAGGTGAACTGTGACACATACGGGTGAACTGTGACACATACGGGTGAACTGTGACACAAACGGGTGAACTGTGACACACACGGGTGAACTGTGACACACACAGGTGAACTGTGACACAAACTTGTGAACTGTGACACACACGGGTGAACTGTGACACACTCGGGTGAACTGTGACACACACGGGTGAACTGTGACACACACGGGTGAACTGTGACACACACGGGTGAACTGTGACACACACGGGTGAGCTGTGACACACACAGGTGAGCTGTGACACACATGGGTGAACTGTGGCACACACACGGGTGAACTGTGACACACACGGGTGAACTGTGGCACACACGGGTGAACTGTGACACACATGGGTGAACTGTGACACACACGGATGAACTGTGACACACACGGGTGAACTGTGACACACATGGGTGAACTGTGACACACACGGGTGAACTGTGACACACATGGGTGAACTGTGACACACACCGGTGAACTGTGACACACACGGGTGAACTGTGACACATACCGGTGAACTGTGACACACACCGGTGAACTGTGACACACACCGGTGAACTGTGATGCACACGGGTGAACTGTGACACACAAGGGTGAACTGTGACACACACAGTTGAATAACAGGTCCGTGAAATTGTTCTGTTGTGTGGCCTGTTCCCGGACTTCAGGTTAACACTCAGAGACAGCAAGTGGAGCAAAAGTATGACTGCCTCACTGACCCTCCTATTCCCGACCACGCCCCATAGCACACACAACAGGTGATGGAACAGACATGGTCCCATGGTAAAATTAAATCTTCGGTATGTTATAAGGAATACAATTCTATTACAAGTTTTCAAAGTGAAGGTCCCTACTAAATTATCAATCCCTAGTAAATTATCAATCCCTACTAAATGATCAATGATTAAATAATGCAATAATTATTTCCATTAGTGCATATATGTGCACTAAAATCAACCTGTTATATCAAATACAACACTACATCAGTAACTGGGTGCTACCTACAATAACATTGTAATATACGATACATTTGTATTCTCCAGTCCCTAGAGTCTAACTGTTCCTGAGACACCTGAGCTGCCTGGGCAGGTGTTACCTGGAGACTGGTTGAACCAGACTTGATGTGGTCACACCCAGTTATCAGGTGACACTTCTGACTACTGTTACAAATGATCCCATTCCAGCCTGTGTGACACAGCTGGGCCCACGGCCAACAGATATGATATCATTCAACATACTTAGATGCATACTTTCATGTCACAATTGACAAGTTACAAGACAGAGCTCTACTCTACCTTGCCAGTCAACTGTACATGAAATATCATTAAATAAATGTGCTGAATGAGCTTAAATACCGGGGTAGTTTAAAGTGTTTGTAAAGTAAAGTATCCATTTTATATGACTGCTGAAAGGCCCTTACATGTCGTTGCTCTGGCCAGCCTGTTAATTAGAATATACATGTATCTCAATGTTAGCAGGAAGCATTCAGTCAAACTATATAGTTGTAGACACACAACGCATACATTTTGAGGCAATGTTAAAAGAGTTGGTTGTATTCACTACTAGGTACATCATTACATCCACATACCTGTCCAATTGTAGTTAATTGTGGTAATAATTATTTCTGGTGAATTTGCAGGATGTCCAAACATATATTATGCTATAAACATATATGCCAAATTTAATCATCTTTCATTCTATCACAAATACAAGTTACTGATGCATGAGCTCCAATTTCAACAGACACAAACTATTTCACACAATAGCTATCACCACAACCAGTCACTGCTGCCGTGGGTAACAGGCTGTAAAGAGGACCAAGTCTTGTGTCAAGATTAAACCAATGTCACCTGTGGTCTTGCTGCATCAAGCCAACACTGCTTTCCCAGGAGTGACCACTTTACCTGGATGCTCTATGTGAGGCTGCTCCCTCAGTCTCCCTCAGCCTCCCTCAGTCTCCCTCTGCCTCCCTCGGTCTCTCTCAGCCTCCCTCAGCCTCCCTCTGCCTCCCTCAGTCTCAAGCTACCTCCAAGGAGTCCGTAAGACTAGCTCCAAATCTGCCTGCAGTGTTGCCAACAGGAGACAGGACTGGGACAATGTCAACTACAGCTACAGTTGATGGGTCTCCACCTGCAGCCTCCACTTGGCTCACCACTGATGTCATCACTGGATGACAATTATCATATGTCATAGCACGGCCACCCAGGGAATATGATATGTTCACATACATCTATATAACAACACACAACTCAACTATATACATGTATGTCATCACTCATATTGTTTCATGGTCTAGTTATTATGTAAGAGCTTTAACTCATTAATTTGTGTAAACACTGTTAACAATTAGAGTAAACTTTGTTATCAGAAATTATCAATTACCGGTAATTATCAGACAACTAGATGTAAAAAAATAAAATAAAAAATAAAAATAAAATCAACATATACCTAAGACGGGCGGGGTATACTTAGATAGATAGGTTGGACTCTCGATAAGCCAAATGGCTTCCTAGTCCACCTGCCATCTAGAGTTGAATCTCTAGGTGGCAATCTTGTTAAATCTTGTTAAATCTTGTTAAATTGACCATTGCAAATCGTCATTGGTCATACAGGTAACCAATATAAGGATCAACTATTAAAGTTTATAACATGATTTACCATGAGAATTAACCACACAGCTGACCACTGGAACTGACCACATGGCTGACTATTTGAATTTGTCACCTGGCTGACTATTTGAATTTGTCACCTGGCTGACTATTTGAATTTGTCACCTGGCTGACTATTTGAATTTGTCACCTGGCTGACTATTTGAATTTGTCACCTGGCTGACTATTTGAATTTGTCACCTGGCTGACTATTTGAATTTGTCACCTGGCTGACTATTTGAATTTGTCACCTGGCTGACTATTTGAATTTGTCACCTGGCTGACTATTTGAATTTGTCACCTGGCTGACTATTTGAATTTGCCTCATGACTGACTACAAGAATTGGCCACATGTCTTACTGTTAGAATTGGCCACAAGCTGACTATTAGAATTGGCCAGAAGGCTGATCATTAAAATTGGCCACTATAACAATTTGCCACCATGCTGAATTTTTAAATTGACCACAAAGCTGTTGGCTATAATTGGCCACAAGGCTGATTATTTGAATTGGCCATGTGGATGACAATTAGAACGTGCTTAATTTTCAATAGGTTCTGTCATACATTTTATTGATGTGTTAATTCGCTGATTATGACTTAGTTGATAAATGTGATTATTAAATACAATACAACATCACAAAACATTCCCTTAAATAAATGGACATATAATCTATGATGTAGACAGGAATGAAATACTTAATAGTATTACAAATACTTTCAAGTAAAAAAATGGTATCCTCAATATTGGTGAAATTTGACCATCATCCTCACTAGTGCAACTAAATAGTTTGCCAAATGTTGCACGTAGGGTGAAAATGGAGAGATGATGTTTGAATAAGCATGATTACAGGTGTTACTATTTACATGAAACAAAGGTAGAACAATCTATCTCTCTGTGTGCCATAGCTTGAGGGCTGTGGGGCGACAGAATGATGGGTCCTGACACACCGGTTGTCCACACTTCTCCATCCTCAGATGTTCTAATAAGATCATTTTTTTGATATTGTCAACCCATAAGACAGTCAGGTGTATAAATCATGATGTTGAAAAGAGTAACATTGCCTTATTAACTCCACCAATGTTTCCATTGTGTGCATGTATGCATTTGTAAGCATGCATTGTGCATGCATGCAAGCGTGTATTCATGCATGTGTGCGTTTACAAATCAAAAACTATCCTAAGGCACCGTTTCTACGAGGTACAAGTTTTAAGATTTATAAATTTAACATGAGATGTGATAAGAGCAGGACACAGAGGAAATGGGGAAGATTTAGATAAACCTACCATTGAACCCCAGATGAGAACAAATTACATCCATCTTCTGTTATTTTATGTTATTTTATGTTATTTTTTGTTATTTGTTGTTATTTTATGTTATTTTATGTTATTTTATGTTATTTTATGTTATTTTATGTTATTTTATGTTATTTTATGTTATTTTATGTTATTTTATGTTATTTTATGTTATTTTATGTTATTTTATGTTATTTTATGTTATTTTATGTTATTTTATGTTATTTTATGTTATTTTATGTTATTTTATGTTATTTTATGTTATTTTATGTTATTTTATGTTATCTCTGGCCCAGATCAACCCCCATATACCTGGGGCAGTGTTGTGTTGATCTGTACGGGCACGGCCAACAAAACAATCCTGACGTTGACTAACAGATTCTGTACTATTCAACTAATAACAGATTCTGTACTATTCAACTAATAACAGATTCTGTACATCAACTAATAACAGATTCTGTACTATTCAACTAATAACAGATTCTGTACTATTCAACTAATAACAGATTCTGTACTATTCAACTAATAACAGATTCTGTACTGGTCAACTAATAACAGATTCTGTACTATTCAACTAATAACAGATTCTGTACTATTCAACTAATAACAGATTCTGTACTGGTCAACTAATAACAGATTCTGTACTGGTCAACTAATAACAGATTCTGCACTGGTCAACTAATAACAGATTCTGTACTATTCAACTAATAACAGATTTGCATGTCAACTAATAACAGATTCGCACTGGTCAACTAATAACAGATTCTGCACTGGTCAACTAATAACAGATTCTGCATTCACTAATAAAGATTGTCATTCAACTAATAACAGATTACTGCACTGGTCAACTAATAACAGATTCTGCACTGGTCAACTAATAACAGATTCTGTACTGGTCAACTAATAACAGATTCTGCACTGGTCAACTAATAACAGATTCTGTACTGGTCAACTAATAACAGATTCTGCACTGGTCAACTAATAACAGATTCTGTACTATTCAACTAATAACAGATTCTGTACTATTCAACTAATAACAGATTCTGTACTGGTCAACTAATAACAGATTCTGTACTGGTCAACTAATAACAGATTCTGTACTATTCAACTAATAACAGATTCTGTACTGGTCAACTAATAACAGATTCTGTACTGGTCAACTAATAACAGATTCTGCACTGGTCAACTAATAACAGATTCTGTACTATTCAACTAATAACAGATTCTGTACTGGTCAACTAATAACAGATTCTGTACTGGTCAACTAATAACAGATTCTGTACTGGTCAACTAATAACAGATTCTGCACTGGTCAACTAATAACAGATTCTGTACTGGTCAACTAATAACAGATTCTGTACTGGTCAACTAATAACAGATTCTGTACTGGTCAACTAATAACAGATTCTGCACTGGTCAACTAATAACAGATTCTGTACTGGTCAACTAATAACAGATTCTGTACTGGTCAACTAATAACAGATTCTGTACTGGTCAACTAATAACAGATTCTGCACTGGTCAACTAATAACAGATTCTGCACTGGTCAACTAATAACAGATTCTGTACTATTCAACTAATAACAGATTCTGTACTGGTCAACTAATAACAGATTCTGCACTGGTCAACTAATAACAGATTCTGTACTGGTCAACTAATAACAGATTCTGTACTATTCAACTAATAACAGATTCTGCACTGGTCAACTAATAACAGATTCTGTACTGTTCAACTAATAACAGATTCTGCACTGGTCAACTAATAACAGATTCTGTACTATTCAACTAATAACAGATTCTGCACTGGTCAACTAATAACAGATTCTGTACTATTCAACTAATAACAGATTCTGCACTGGTCAACTAATAACAGATTCTGCACTGGTCAACTAATAACAGATTCTGTACTATTCAACTAATAACAGATTTGACTATCAACTAATAACAGATTCTGCACTGGTCAACTAATAACAGATTCTGCACTGGTCAACTAATAACAGATTCTGTACTGGTCAACTAATAACAGATTCTGCACTGGTCAACTAATAACAGATTCTGTACTATTCAACTAATAACAGATTCTGCACTGGTCAACTAATAACAGATTCTGCACTGGTCAACTAATAACAGATTCTGTACTATTCAACTAATAACAGATTCTGCACTGGTCAACTAATAACAGATTCTGCACTGGTCAACTAATAACAGATTCTGTACTATTCAACTAATAACAGATTCTGCACTGGTCAACTAATAACAGATTCTGCACTGGTCAACTAATAACAGATTCTGTACTATTCAACTAATAACAGATTCTGCACTGGTCAACTAATAACAGATTCTGCACTGGTCAACTAATAACAGATTCTGCACTGGTCAACTAGTCACACCACTGTCACTAAGACATGCAGTGTTCACTTACCAAGTACTCCTCAAACTCCAGCATCACCTGTCTCCGGTGCGGCATACAGTCCTCCCAAGGGGTGGGTGTCATTCCTTCCTTGTCCCTGTCAGAGGACTCTGACAACATGTCTGTCCCAAGACACAATAGTTAATGTCCTTGGTTCGTGCAAAACTTGTGTGGTTATGTTCAGCTATCACATGATACCAACTGCTTAATTGCAGCACACAAATTAAACGTATTCCTTAGTGAAGTGTTCGACCCAAAACGCATGAACTGTGACACACCATGAGGAGATGTTCAACTTGAACACGGACATATGTATACACAATTGGATGTATACACAATTAAACTCAACCTAGACAGCAATCAACTGCCAGTTGCTTACACAGGGTAGGCTAATATATTGTGTTTCTAAACAAACAACTGTGCAACAAATTGACAACTTGTCTGCACAGGTAGTACAAGTGCGAGCTTTACACACTTCTTCAAGTTCTATTTGAATTGAACACATTTTTAGTTCTTTTAAAGTTTCTTAATCATTAAAATCAATTGTGTTTGATTTGTATAAATGTGCCTATGCTTATCACCATGAGAAAGGTTTTGTGAAACACAAACACAAGTTCAGTGAGAGTTTGTCCACAAGAAGGCTTCACAACAAGAGTAAGCTTTCCCTTACTGTCTCTGTCAGTGACACTAGTAACAGTAACAGTCAACTTCTCTTGGTTATTGCAGTGCTAAATTAATAGTAACTTGTTGACCGAGGCTGTGAAGTCCTCTCAGTTTGATCTCATACCACCATTGAGTTAACAATGATCCCATACCACCACTGAGTTAACAATGATCACATACCACCATTGAGTTAACAATGACCTCATACCACCACCGAGTTAACAATGATCACATACCACCATTGAGTTAACAATGATCTCATACCACCATTGAGTTAACAATGATCACATACCACCACTGAGTTAACAATGACCTCATACCACCACCGAGTTAACAATGACCACATACCACCACCGAGTTAACAATGATCACATACCACCATTGAGTTAACAATGACCACATACCACCACCGAGTTAACAATGATCACATACCACCATTGAGTTAACAATGATCTCATACCACCACTGAGTTAACAATGATCTCATACCACCACTGAGTTAACAATGACCATACCACCACTGAGTTAACAATGATCACATACCACCACTGAGTTAACAATGATCACATACCACCACTGAGTTAACAATGACCTCATACCACCATTGAGTTAACAATGATCACATACCACCACTGAGTTAACAATGATCACATACCACCACTGAGTTAACAATGATCCATACCACCACTGAGTTAACAATGACCTCATACCACCACTGAGTTAACAATGATCACATACCACCACTGAGTTAACAATGATCACATACCACCACTGAGTTAACAATGATCCTCATACCACCACTGAGTTAACAATGACCTCATACCACCACTGAGTTAACAATGATCACATACCACCACCGAGTTAACAATGATCACATACCACCATTGAGTTAACAATGACCTCATACCACCACCGAGTTAACAATGATCACATACCACCATTGAGTTAACAATGACCTCATACCACCACTGAGTTAACAATGACCTCATACCACCACCGAGTTAACAATGATCTCATACCACCACCGAGTTAACAATGATCACATACCACCACTGAGTTAACAATGACCTCATACCACCACCGAGTTAACAATGATCACATACCACCACTGAGTTAACAATGACCTCATACCACCACTGAGTTAACAATGATCACATACCACCACCGAGTTAACAATGATCACATACCACCATTGAGTTAACAATGATCTCATACCACCACCGAGTTAACAATGATCACATACCACCATTGAGTTAACAATGACCTCATACCACCACCGAGTTAACAATGATCACATACCACCATGAGTTAACAATGATCACATACCACCACTGAGTTAACAATGATCACATACCACCACTGAGTTAACAATGACCTCATACCACCACCGAGTTAACAATGATCACATACCACCACTGAGTTAACAATGATCACATACCACCACTGAGTTAACAATGACCTCATACCACCACCGAGTTAACAATGATCACATACCACCACTGAGTTAACAATGATCACATACCACCACCGAGTTAACAATGATCACATACCACCATTGAGTTAACAATGACCTCATACCACCACCGAGTTAACAATGATCACATACCACCACTGAGTTAACAATGACCTCATACCACCACTGAGTTAACAATGATCACATACCACCACTGAGTTAACAATGATCACATACCACCACTGAGTTAACAATGATCACATACCACCACCGAGTTAACAATGATCACATACCACCACTGAGTTAACAATGATCACATACCACCACTGAGTTAACAATGACCTCATACCACCACCGAGTTAACAATGATCTCATACCACCACTGAGTTAACAATGATCACATACCACCACCGAGTTAACAATGATCACATACCACCACTGAGTTAACAATGACCTCATACCACCACCGAGTTAACAATGATCACATACCACCACCGAGTTAACAATGATCACATACCACCATTGAGTTAACAATGATCTCATACCACCACTGAGTTAACAATGATCTCATACCACCACTGAGTTAACAATGATCACATACCACCACTGAGTTAACAATGATCACATACCACCACTGAGTTAACAATGATCACATACCACCACCGAGTTAACAATGATCTCATACCACCACCGAGTTAACAATGATCACATACCACCATTGAGTTAACAATGATCTCATACCACCACCGAGTTAACAATGATCTCATACCACCACCGAGTTAACAATGATCACATACCACCACTGAGTTAACAATGATCCCATACCACCACCGAGTTAACAATGATCACATACCACCACTGAGTTAACAATGATCTCATACCACCACTGAGTTAACAATGATCTCATACCACCACTGAGTTAACAATGATCTCATACCACCACTGAGTTAACAATGATCTCATACCACCACTGAGTTAACAATGATCTCATACCACCACTGAGTTAACAATGATCTCATACCACCACTGAGTTAACAATGATCTCATACCACCACTGAGTTAACAATGATCTCATACCACCACTGAGTTAACAATGATCTCATACCACCACTGAGTTAACAACAATCTCATACCACCACTGAGTTAACAATGATCTCATACCACCACTGAGTTAACAATGATCTCATACCACCACTGAGTTAACAACAATCTCATACCACCCCCTGAGTTAACAATGATCTCATACCACCACTGAGTTAACAACAATCTCATACCACCACTGAGTTAACAATGATCTCGTACCACCACTGATTTAACAATGATCTCATACCACCACTGAGTTAACAACAATCTCATACCACCACTGAGTTAACAACAATCTCATACCACCACTGAGTTAACAATGATCTCATACCACCACTGAGTTAACAACAATCTCATACCACCACTGAGTTAACAATGAATGGTACATGAATACATTTATAAATTTATTGCCAAAAGCACTTTAATTGGAAAGTTTATTATTTTAATTAAAACAAAGTTACAATCTTATTCATTTTTGTAAATTTACTTCTCAAGAAACTTGTTTTTATTTTCCGTAAATCTACTTTATAACATAAACCTAGAACCCGTGTCGCAACATTTGAGAAAGTTGTGGTATTTTTTCAAGATTAAAACCAGTGACTGAGCAGTGCACATTATATGTTTAATCGTGATTGGTGATGTTGCTATTACTCAGTCTACTGCCACATACCTTTACAGTACTTTTTTGCCAATTTGTTATTTTATTTTATTAATAAAATGTTTAGATACAGTATATTCCGTGCAGCTATGCTGTACTAGTGCTTGGCCAAATGAAGTTTTTCATGTAAAATTCGCAGTTCCAGTTGTGCAGTTGTTATATTTTATGGTATTCAGAAGGATGTGTCATCTGAACTGGGGCGACAGGAATGAAATTATGTATAGATATAGATATCCTTGGGGTGAATATATATATATATATATATATATATATATATTATATAATATATATATATATATATATATATATATATATATATATATATATGAAATATCCCATGGATATGTAACTTCCAATCTTTGTAAAAAGTTTCAATTTTTAACTGTTGATGAAAAACAAAACAGTATGACGTCTACTTTTACTCTTTTAATTGAAATGACATCACATTGTGATGTACGTATAGCTATATTCTGACGTGATATCACAATTATATATAATAATTATATAGCAACGATCACTTGTTGCTACTATTTCGATCTACACGTGCTCGAAGTCACTCGTGCGTATCGACATGAAAGAGGCCGCCTCAACACCTACGGGTAGCTGTGAAGTGACTCACCGATTTGTATGCCGTCATCAATGGAGAGGCAGTCTCCGTTGTCGTCTGCGAACTGGTCGTACGGGTTATCGGTAGACCTTATCTTATTCACCCAGGCCATGTTGACGGTGACGTGGGAGTGCGGCTTGCAGGCGGTGTAGCGGTCACTGCCATTCCCCTCAGGCTCAGCAGGCCGCTGTCTCCGCTTCGAACGTGTTTTGCGTTTCCCCATCTTGTTGCGATGAGGAACTGAGCTACAGAGCTGTCTGCAGAACCGTAGCATCATCACATAGCAACCGGCCGGCGCGTCGTCTCCTGCTGCCGCCCTGCCCCGCACGAAACATTGGTTAATTCAGATTACACAACATTTAAGTGGTAGTTACTCCGCCGTCGCTCTCCAATCGCGCTGGTGCCATTCTGCGGACAGGGATTGTTTTCCTCAAACACAAGTTGTTGATTTGAAAGTAGCTAGCGCCATTAGCGAACAGTTTCTGATCTGCAGCAAGCGCGCATTATTATATACAGTTCATGGTCTAAACAACGCACAAATCAATACCCTGTATCGATGCAGGGAAGCTACGCCTCGCATAAATTATCATCATATTTTATTTTGCAACCGCCACGGGTCTACTGCTATGCTGTTTATGCAGTGCTTTTGGCATTATACTTATAGATGCAGTCATGATATTGTATTTGAAACTTAGCTCTTATTAACATGGAAAATGTAACGTATAATTAAAATATCAAACTTTTTACCATTTGATTTTCTTGAAATTCATGTTAGGTTGAAGCTGCTGTGTCTCCACCAAGTGGAGGCCATTAGCTGTATGCACTACCAAAGACAAAGAAAATTGCAAACGCAAAGACGAAACCACGCAAACATTATCATGATTTGTCGCTTTTTCACAACGTTGTGTATAAAAATAAGGATGGTCAATGTATTCCACGACGTGGTTATCGGCTAACCACGTGCTGTGTAGTACAACTTGACGAGGATACGGACACATGGGGAATGGTGTCACATAAGATGTGGCCGGCCAGGTCGGAGCAAGATGGCGTATATTTGGGTAATGACAATATACAATTTATTGCATTTACCAGCACTCGCATGTTTAGCGTTTAAGAACGGGGGGGGAGGCGTTTGGAGGGGAGGGGTAGGTGTAGTAGCTAGGTGTATATTTATTTGCTGAAAGTAATGATAATTTGTTATATTTTTTCTCGCGATGTCTTACTAATTAAATCAAACTTGTAAGTATAATATTAGTCTACGTATATGTACAGACGACACGTAATCATACGCGTGTGTACTCTGAACAGACGGACCAGTCCATTAATGATATGTCGGGTGTAATGGACAAGTCAGTGCTTCGCGGAGTGGTTTTTGGTCCAATCAGGTTGGAGCGATAGTGTGACGTAACGCTACGCAAAATTGGGTGTGAAGGTTACGGCTGACAATTGAGCGCGCTAACGTGAATGATACAGACGTGAAACTTGGTCGGCCAAGCAAACGTGGCGTGACGTCACATGTATTGTTCTTCGAACTTGGACAAGAAACAGTTGTGCGCGTTCAACATGTCTAGAAGCGGTTGAACACTATAGCAGAGCTACTACATTATCTAACAGCTCTGACTATAGTATAGGCACTGCAAGTTTCGAAAATATGGATATTATTTTGTTCTGAACGACAGAACTCGCCATTTCGTCGCTGTCTTCGATTACATCAAGTTGCTGCCACTGTCGTCGCCATGGTTACCGTCTATCTTGTAACAAGGTAATTAAGCAACGCGTTGGAAAAGTTCACTTTTCTTATAAAAACAATACGAATTCAAACCTCATCTACGCTAATTGATGTTGCAAAATGTTAATTCAGCGATCGCGTTGAAAGAATGTGGTATTTATGTTTTGTTGTTGCGGGTTCATGTGTGTGCACCAATGATCGACGATGTTGCGTTCTACAGCCACGCAGCGCCAACGGAAGCAAGCGACCTGGAAAACCGCGTTCTTCGTTCTTCGTTCGTATACTCCATACAGCCCCTTCTGGGGCTAACATAGGAGTTTGTGCGGTGCGCAATGCTAAAGGTGCATGAAGATGAAAGTGAAGTTAGAAGAACAATAAGAACAATAGAACTGAAAACGTGCGATTAACTGTGTAGATAAGTGTAATAATTTGTGCACTTTAAAAACAGTTTGCTGTGTCTATTTTTTGGCTATAATCTGGTGAGGTGGGCTGGAGCAACAAGGTGGATGGTACTGAGCCTGAGGGCTTGTTGGAATGGGTGTAGTGTTGGTATGCTTGTGACTTCTGGGGGGAGTGTGTTCCAGGCCCTAATGACTCTTGGATATAATGAATATGCATATGTATTGATGCGTGCGTGGATTTGTATGTACTTGTTTGGATTGCTGTTTCGTGTACAGGAGCATGGGGTTATGATGTGTTGTGGTAACTTGATATTTATGAGGTTCTGTTTTATCTTGTAAAAGAAGGTGAGTTGGTGTTGTATTGGTCGTGTTTCAAGTGTTTCCCAGCCTAGTTTATTAATCAGTTCTGTAGTGCTTGTTTTGCGGCGGTGGTCATTTAGGGTAAATCTGGCTGCGCTTCTCTGAATTTTTTCTAGGGTGTCGATGTTGTTTTGTTTATGTGGGTTCCATGCTACAGTTGCGTATTCCAGTTTGGGTCTTATTAACATGTTGTATGCTGTTTCTTTGACTTTATGTGTTGCAGGGTGGAGAGTACGCGTCGCTAGCAAACACGAACCGAACCTGTCGCAAACACATCCGCTGACTGCCAAGAACACTCAAGTCGTATCTGGTAGACCCCATGTCCGGTCGAATGTTTGTCTCGAGTCGGACAAAACGTGACATCGTCACAGCGCAACGCTGATCGCATCGGGCCGAAGTCGTAACAAATCCTTGCCTTGACCTCGTCACTGGAATCTGCCGTTGTCGCTGAACAGCCCAGCTGTTGTCTCACAGTAGCTCCGCATCGTACGTCCTGTCCGTGTCTTGTCTCTTTCTCTGTGGGCCACTACGACGTATTAGTGTCAACGCCCGATTCTACGTTCTGTGTTGTTTAGTTTTGTGACGAGGTGGTTGTTACGGGGGACCGTTGCAATTTTCGGATGAGATCCAGGCACAATCAACTGAGTGTCCTGAAAAAGTTCGCGCTATTGATTGGACTCGCCTGTTGTGTATCCAGACATGGTGCTTATGGTGGTTTGTGGACGTGACTAATGTTGCTTGTCTGTTCGACTTATATGTATGTCACATGTGTGTACTGTTCGATTTGCGGAGGAAGCTTAAAGTCGCCGAAACGTCCGTCTCGCAAAACTTCATTTTGCATCTACACAATGACTGCCACAATATCACGGACACGGACGATTTCAACCTGCAACGTTGAACTGTTAAATTAAGAAAACGATGGATAACACGTTGTCATGGTGACTGTCATTCAGCTTGATGAGGAAACACGCTTGTTAAATAAAAGTGTGATAAACCATACATAGTGTCTATGTTGTATTTAGATCAGTTTTTTTTGCTTTATCGTGGATTCTATTGCTCGTCGAGTTTTCCGTCTCTAGAATTAGTGAATCCACAACAGGTTTACACATTTACCCCCTGTGTGGGATATTTCACTTCCCCTGGTTCCTCCTTGCACGGTCCTCTGACTCCTCTCATCTCAACTGGGGCTTCATCTTCTCTCGTGTTCTTGGTGTAGTTCCGCATCGGCTCTCTGCAAGTTTCATCTTTACATTTGTCCAGGATGTTTGAATTATTTTATAAATACTATAAAGAAATAATGTATTTTTGGAAGATATAATAGATTGTCAGGCCACTGGTGTTGCATTCAAAAGACCATACATTGTTATTATATAATTGAAAATATGGTTCAAGTGAAGTTAAACGTGCTTACATAAATAATTGTCCGCTGTCAATCTGCCAATGAATTTATTGTCGTAAATTACTAATCGGTACATAATATATGTTGGCGACGTTTTAACAACAAATTAATCGGAGAAATCTCAATCTAGCTGTCGCGCTTACATTTTTCTGAACGTTATAAATAAATGTATAATCATCAATGTGCAGCGAAACGCAAAGCATTTATGTTATAAATGTCACGGGCTGTTCGTTGACTCTCCTGTGGTGATTATTGTGAAGAGTTGTTTAAAAATGTATTACGCCTGTTTAAAGCAGTGCTATAAAAACATGCCTCAAAACCTCGTGTTAATTTGCGACAAATTACTTTGCTGAAAGGTTATATACATCCTTTTATTCATATAGTACGTGGTCGATATACATCTGACTAAAGATGTATTTAATATGAGATTCAGCGGGAAGGGTTAACTAACGACAACGACTGACTCCTGCATGCGCAGAAACATCACCCGGATAGGCACATTTTAACGCTCGGAAAAATGTAAACGCCACAACGCTTACTATTCTCTATTGGGCAAATTGGCATTGCTTCGCCGTAGCCATTGGCGTTGTCGTAAGTCGTAACTTCAGTCCTTAGACAAATACGCCATATTTCACAGATAATTTGCAAGTATTTGTATGGTGACTGTTTCGAGAATAGTGCTCACTTATAAAAAAATCGTAACTCAGGTCTCAGGTTGTTTACTCCAAATAGCCCAAACTTGGGCTAACGCAGGAGTTAACCTACTATTACCTACGATGTTTATATACAAAACAGTGGCGGTAATAAGTTCCAAAATCGCTGGAGAAAACGTGACCGCATCGCAAGTTAAAACGAGTTGGCCTGCGCGAGAGTGTTCTGTAATCCCACACGCGTCGGCCAAATAGCGCCCCTAGTTTGGGCTCATGCCCAGGTGGTGGATCAGTATTTACCACCATGCGTCGCTACTGTACAGTTGGTTTGAAAACAGGTGGCGGCCTCAGGCGACCTTAAATGCAACTGCAAAGCCTTTGATCACCAACGACGCTTTTCAATGGCGGCTGTCTATCGCTTGGGCTTCGGATGAATTCTCGTATATTTACTTCAAGACTTGACCATTAATGCTACGCCGTAAGTTAGTGAATACATAGCTAAATAAATGGTTCCACCGGTAGCTGTTTACACATTGGATGTGAAGCTTACGGTGTTATCGCAGCTACAAATTACGCCAGTACCACCAAGGTCCACCGAGAGCGTACGCTAGTCGGCTAGGCTGTCTTCCCTCCTTTGGCTGGTAGACTAGTATGTGTTGGGTTCTTCCGCCAGGCTGTGCTCAGCTTTTGCTAAATCACAATTGGATGTTATACTTTAAATATGCATTTGGAATAACTATTCGTTATTTATATCTGTGCAAACGAGATATCGCACCATGTTTCTGACGTTGTCTTGTTCAGTTGGTGCTTGGAAAAAATACTTGTCTGAGCACGATCGACGTCATCGTTCCTCGAAGCGCGCTATTTTATTATATTGCAGTTGTACCTAAATATCATGCAGTAGTACTCTTGCAGTGTACTGTTCTAAGGCCTAAAGATCTGAGTTCCAGTCACATCGAATGTTAGAAGGGTTTATGATATTCCCAAAAAGCTACAAAATGAATGCAACCACCAGCTCTAGCCTAAGCCTCGGCTATCTCCTTTCCTGTCATAGCTACCATGCAGATAGCTATGGTTGTTTGGCACAGTGATGAAGCATAGCATGCTCAGTCTTAATCAAAAATTAGTGCCACATGACTTTACAAAATATGAATTAAGACAATAAAAAAAAATTCATTGTAATAATTGGTATATAAAGATCAATCTCATAATAAAAAATTGAAGTTTCCTTTGTTATTATTATGAATTTGAGAAAAACAACACAACTGACCTACCCATTACATGACCATGCAGTTGCTTAGCAAAACTTCCATCAAACGATGAAAAAAAATATCTGCCAAACATTAAATTAGTGAAAAATGTATATTTTTTAGGAGATGCCATGCAGAAACAATTATGTAATTCACACATGTAACTGCTAGCAATTTTGGTTGCACTATAACAAACCATGATGTACTGGATACATTCTTACCACACTGTCACAGGATTTTTTGATGCCTGAACTTTGTATACATGAGTCTAACTACATCTTTCTGGTTTGGTATATGATTTTTTTATTAGTCTGAAAGATTAATTATTATGTCTATAATTATTAACACTGTGTGGGCACAACATCTATTGTTTGTCAGTCACATAGCACTCCAGGAAGTGTTATAGATTTCAGTCCGGGCTGGAACAAATGCGATAGCAAATGCCACCTTAAGCTAGACTTATTGTTATGTTACCAATCTACTTCAAAACCATTTCATAAAACATTGGTAATAATGGAATATTCAGATGTTATTTTTGGCTACTAGTTCAGTTACTTTAATATTTCAGCAATAAATTACCTTTTCTTATAAAGTTGCTTTAAAACATTCTGTTGATGACTGTGTTGTAGACGTCTGAAATTTTATTAGTAGCTCCCCAAACATACCAGGACAGGCTAGTTGTTAATTCCTCCACAAGATCTACCCGCCAGTCACTGGTATCTGCTATAGTATCTCCACTACTTCTACAATATAGCTTTGTATATGAGTCTTCATAGCCAGGTAAATTACTCGGGTCCTAGTCCTTAACAAAAAAAACCTGAATGCTGGACTGTTGTTTTGAAGAACCAGGGCTGGAACCCTGGTGCTAAGTGGGCAGTGGTTTCCCCACAATGTGCACGTACATTCCATCTGTACACACGGACCACTGATTACACAAAATTACCAATTACTAACACTGTTATGTTTCTCCCTAGAAGTGTCTTCAGGAGCATAAAAACTATTTGTTGCATTTTTCTCCCTAGAAGTGTCTTCAGGAGCATAAAACATGACAGTGGACGAATTCAAGCATACATACTTACGACTCTGTAAGGACCATCATATTGACTCACAGGAATGCATCTTAAATCAACTGTCAAGGTGAGCTTTGCATGGAGCCAGGGCAGTTTTGGATCTTGGAGAAATGGTTTTGCTCTCCTCCTTCTGAGGGCAGGCACCAATTCTAGTTCTTGATTAGTTAAATTTTCCATCCACCATTGATCACTAACATCTACACCACGTTTGCACTCGTCATGTATGCTCCTGTCTCTTGCTCCACCTGGCTCTCATCTCTCACCTTCTCTCAGCCCACCTCCCTGCTCCTGTGTCTTGCTCCCTTCTGGCTCTCATCTCTCACCTTCTCTCACCCCACCTCCCTGCTCCTGTGTCTTGCTCCCCTCTGGCTCTCTTCTCTCACCCCACCTCCTTGCTCCTGTGTCTTGCTCCCCTCTGGCTCTCATCTCTCACCTTCTCTCACCCCACCTCCCTGCTCCTGTGTCTTGCTCCCTTCTGGCTCTCATCTCTCACCTTCTCTCACCCCACCTCCCTGCTCCTGTCTCTTGCTCCCCTCTGGCTCTCATCTCTCACCTTCTCTCACCCCACCTCCCTGCTCCTGTCTCTTGCTCCCCTCTGGCTCTGACCTTCTCTCACCCATCTCCCTGCTCATGTTTCTTGCTCCCCTCTGGCTCTCATCTCTCACCTTGTCTCAACCCACCTACCTGCTCCTGTCTCTTGTTCCCCTCTGGCTCTCATCTCTCACCTTGTCTCACCCCACCTCCCTGCTCCTGTCTCTTGCTCCCCTCTGGCTCTCATCTCTCACCTTGTCTCACCCCACCTCCCTGCTCCTGTCTCTTGCACCCCTCTGGCTCTCATCTCTCACCTTGTCTCACCCCACCTCCCTGCTCCTGTCTCTTGCTCCCCTCTGGCTCTCATCTCTCACCTTGTCTCAACCCACCTACCTGCTCCTGTCTCTTGTTCCCCTCTGGCTCTCACCATCTCTCACCCGACCTCTTTGTCCCTGTCTCTGACTCTCATCTCTCACCTTCTCTCACCCCACCTCCCTGCTCCTGTCTCTTGCTCCCCTCTGGCTCTCATCTCTCACCTTGTCTCACCCCACCTCCCTGCTCCTGTCTCTTGCACCCCTCTGGCTCTCATCTCTCACCTTGTCTCACCCCACCTCCCTGCTCCTGTCTCTTGCCCCCTCTGCTCTCATCTCTCACCTTCTCTCACCCCACCTCCCTGCTCCTGTCTCTTGCACCCCTCTGGCTCTCATCTCTCACCTTGTCTCACCCCACCTCCCTGCTCCTGTCTCTTGCTCCCCTCTGGCTCTCATCTCTCACCTTGTCTCACCCCACCTCCCTGCTCCTGTCTCTTGCACCCCTCTGGCTCTCATCTCTCACCTTCTCTCAACCCACCTCCCTGCTCCTGTCTCTTGCACCCCTCTGACTCTCATCTCTCACCTTCTCTCAACCCACCTCCCTGCTCCTGTCTCTTGCACCCCTCTGACTCTCATCTCTCACCTTCTCTCAACCCACCTCCCTGCTCCTGTCTCTTGCTCCCCTCTGGCTCTCATCTCTCACCTTCTCTCAACCCACCTCCCTGCTCCTGTCTCTTGCACCCCTCTGGCTCTCATCTCTCACCTTCTCTCAACCCACCTCCCTGCTCCTGTCTCTTGCACCCCTCTGACTCTCATCTCTCACCTTCTCTCAACCCACCTCCCTGCTCCTGTCTCTTGCACCCTTCTGGCTCTCATCTCTCACCTTCTCTCAACCCACCTCCCTGCTCCTGTCTCTTGCACCCCTCTGTCTCTCATCTCTCACCTTCTCTCACCCCACCTCCCTGCTCCTGTCTCTTGCACCCCTCTGGCTCTCATCTCTCACCTTCTCTCACCCCACCTCCCTGCTCCTGTCTCTTGCACCCCTCTGACTCTCATCTCTCACCATCTCTCACCCGACCTCTTTGTCCCTGTCTCTGACTCTCATCTCTCACCTTCTCTCACCCCACCTCCTTGCTCCTGTCTCTTGCACCCCTCTGGCTCTCATCTCACCTTCTCTCACCCCACCTCCTTGCTCCTGTCTCTTGCACCCCTCTGGCTCTCATCTCTCACCTTCTCTCACCCACCTCCCTGCTCCTGTCTCTTGCACCCCTCTGGCTCTCATCTCTCACCTTCTCTCAACCCACCTCCCTGCTCCTGTCTCTTGCACCCCTCTGACTCTCATCTCTCACCTTCTCTCAACCCACCTACCCGCTCCTGTCTCTTGCTCCCCTCTGGCTCTCATCTCTCACCTTCTCTCAACCCACCTCCCTGCTCCTGTCTCTTGCACCCCTCTGACTCTCATCTCTCACCTTCTCTCAACCCACCTCCCTGCTCCTGTCTCTTGCACCCCTCTGACTCTCATCTCTCACCTTCTCTCAACCCACCTCCCTGCTCCTGTCTCTTGCACCCCTCTGACTCTCATCTCTCACCTTCTCTCAACCCACCTCCCTGCTCCTGTCTCTTGCACCCCTCTGGCTCTCATCTCTCACCTTCTCTCAACCCACCTCCCTGCTCCTGTCTCTTGCTCCCTCTGGCTCTCATCTCTCACCTTCTCTCAACCCACCTCCCCGCTCCTGTCTCTTGCACCCCTCTGACTCTCATCTCTCACCTTCTCTCAACCCACCTCCCTGCTCCTGTCTCTTGCACCCCTCTGACTCTCATCTCTCACCTTCTCTCAACCCACCTCCCTGCTCCTGTCTCTTGCACCCCTCTGGCTCTCATCTCTCACCTTCTCTCAACCCACCTCCCTGCTCCTGTCTCTTGCACCCCTCTGACTCTCATCTCTCACCTTCTCTCACCCCACCTCCCTGCTCCTGTCTCTTGCTCCCCTCTGCTCTCATCTCTCACCTTCTCTCACCCCACCTCCCTGCTCCTGTCTCTTGCACCCCTCTGACTCTCATCTCTCACCTTCTCTCAACCCACCTCCTTGCTCCTGTGTCTTGCTCCCCTCTGGCTCTCATCTCTCACCTTCTCTCACCCCACCTCCCTGCTCCTGTCTCTTGCTCCCTCTGGCTCTCATCTCTCGCCTCTCAGGCTCTAACCCCACCTCCCTGCTCCTGTGTCTTGCTCCCCCTGTCTGGCTCTCATCTCTCACCTTCTCTCACCCCACCTCCCTGCTCCTGTCTCTTGCTCCCCTCTGGCTCTCATCTCTCACCCCACCTCCCTGCTCCTGTGTCTTGCTCCCCCTGTCTGGCTCTCATCTCTCACCTTCTCTCACCCCACCTCCCTGCTCCTGTGTCTTGCTCCCCTCTGGCTCTCATCTCTCACCTTATCTCACCCCACCTCCTTGCTCCTGTGTCTTGCTCCCCCTGGCTCTCATCTCTCACCTTATCTCACCCCACCTCCTTGCTCCTGTCTCTTGCTCCCTCTGGCTCTCATCTCTCACCTTATCTCACCCCACCGCCTTGCTCCTGTGTCTTGCTCCCCCTGGCTCTCATCTCTCACCTTATCTCACCCCACCTCCTTGCTCCTGTGTCTTGCTCCCCTCTGGCTCTCATCTCTCACCTTATCTCACCCCACCTCCTTGCTCCTGTCTCTTGCTCCCTCTGGCTCTCATCTCTCACCTCTCAGGCTCTGACCCCACCTCCCTGCTCCTGTGTTTTGCTCCCCTCTGGCTCTCACCTCTACACACCTCCCTGCTATAGACCTCCCTGCTACACACCTCCCTGCTACACACCTCTACGTGCTACACACCTCCCTGCTACACACCTCCGTGCTATACACCTCCCTGCTACACACCTCCGTGCTACACACCTCCCTGCTACACACCTCCCTGCTACAGACCTCCCTGCTACACACCTCACTGCTACACACCTCCCTGCTACACACCTCACTGCTACACACCTCCCTGCTACACACCTCCCTTCTGTAATGTCTACCCACTTAGGTTTTTCTCTGAAGAAATATTCCTGGTCCACAATGACATGTGCTACACTGCCCTTGGTGTCATCACAAGTCCCTTCTACAATCCCAAGTCCTCACCTTTGACCAGTGGCCAGTGCCCATGGCCCCCCGTCCATCTCAGTGCAGCCAGAGTCATCTCTCATGGAACCATGTTGTAAGCTTTCCCATGATCTGTACATGCCACAATCTACCAGGTGTGTGTATAGACAGTATAGCGCCATGTGTCTTGCATCTGTAGTGTATAGTATACAGGTTATAATGGAGCTAACTGTGTTTTGTGTTATGGAATATATTGTTGATGGCTCCAAGATGAGATTAGACAGCAAGAATTACTGGTAAACTGACTCGGAAGCAGCTGCTGAAACATGTGAACTGGACTTGTGGACAGGTTTTGTTTCAATATTTGCTCAAAGTGTAATATTTGATGTGTCGTATGTGTTCAGGGCCCACAAGTGTGCCAGTCCACGAGGTGGCTACTGCCTAGACCTGTCGGCCAGCAGTGTCAATGTGAAGACTTGTGCAGTGCTGGGTAAGACACTGGCTGTTGACAGGACATTCTCAGAGGTCAAGTTGAACGACTGCATGCTTGCAGAGGAAGGTCAGTCTTGCACGCCAAGCCACACCACACCACACCACACCACACCACACCACACCACACCACACCACACCACACCACACCACACCACACCACACCAACACCTACCTCTGGATTTAAATTTGATAAACTGCGTTGCAAGACGACATGATGTTAATGGTGGTGTACTCGAATACATGTGTAGGTATTTGACGACTTTCTCATGCTTTGCGTGTCTGAATGTGTGTGTGTGTCAGTGTGTGTGAATGTGTGTGTGACTGAATGAATGAGTCAGTGAGTGAGTCAGTGAGTGAGTCAGTCAGTCAGTGAGATTGTGAGTGTGTGACAGTTTGTGTGTGTGAATATTTGTGTTTGCGATGACATGCATATTATAGTGTGTAGCAGTGTGTAAATTTGTTTTCAGCAGAGTAGTCATGTGTGTAGCAGTTTATGGCAGTGTGTAACACAGTGTAGCAGTGTGTAACAGTACTGTGTTATTTTCATTTAAAAATAAAATTTACATGCAAGTTGAATAGCAGTTACAATGTTATGTACATAATTTAGGACAGATGTATTAGGAATTACTGATGGCTGAAGCAGACTGTTACTGATATAGTTTATGTTGCCAGGGGTGCGAGCCATAGCACATGGCCTGGGCAGTAATGTGTTATGCCGCAAACTGGAGATGAAGGTACAGTATGGCAGTCATATTGCACTTCACTATTATATTACCACAATACATTTTCAATTAACAACAGACAGTTGTTGAATTATTAGTTCACAACCGAATAAACTTTAAAAAAGAAAAACAATTTATATAATTATAAAAAAACATGGTTTGGCTCGCAACCGTTTGTTTGTTGTTAGGCCTGACCACAGACACTTGACCCACACAACAGAGTCAGTTATAATGCAGTTGGTTGTGGACCCTGAATTTCTGCTAACAGTGGTAAAGTGGATGTTATGGTAAACTATTAACAGTGTTATAACTGTCACTTGTGTTGTGTGAAGTTTTCATGTTTGTCCACAACGGGTGTATTTTGAAAGGCTTGTGGATGGATATACTTAGTTTGCCTCTTTGAAACGAGAACTGTGTCAGATGACCTAAAGTTAGCCTTATTTGAATTTCTTGTCAAGGGAGACACCCAAATTGGTTATGTTTGCTATATGATAACAAACTAACACGATGGTTAGCTGGTTACAATTGACAAAAAGATATACATGCTGTATAAATGTGTATTACAAGTACACACTGTCAGATGTGTTTTGAACAGCCATGTGTTGATGTACCTGAGGGTGTGTTGTGTTGTAATGTGTTGTAGGGTAACAATGTGAGGGGCAGTGGACAGTCCATTGTTACCCTATAACACAACCACTGAGTCAGTGGTTGTGTTATAGGGTAACAATGTGAGGGGCAGTGGTTGTGTTGTAGGGTAACAATGTGAGGGGCAGTGGTTGTGTTATAGGGTAACAATGTGAGGGGCAGTGGTTGTGTTGTAGGGTAACAATGTGAGGGACAGTGGTTGTGTTGTAGGGTAAAACAATGGGGGAGGGGCAGTGGTTGTGTTGTAGGGTAACAATGTGAGGGGCAGTGGTTGTGTTATAGGGTAACAATGTGAGGGGCAGTGGTTGTGTTGTAGGGTAACAATGTGAGGGGCAGTGGTTGTGTTGTAGGGTAACAATGTGAGGGGCAGTGGTTGTGTTATAGGGTAACAATGTGAGGGGCAGTGGTTGTGTTGTAGGGTAACAATGTGAGGGGCAGTGGTTGTGTTATAGGGTAACAATGTGAGGGGCAGTGGTTGTGTTGTAGGGTAACAATGTGAGGGGCAGTGGTTGTGTTTAGGGTAACAATGTGAGGGGCAGCGGTTGTGTTGTAGGGTAACAATGTGAGGGGCAGTGGTCGTGTTGTAGGGTAACAATGTTAGGGGCAGTGGTTGTGTTGTAGGGTAACAATGTGAGGGGCAGTGGTTGTGTTATAGGGTAACAATGTGAGGGGCAGTGGTTGTGTTGTAGGGTAACAATGTGAGGGGCAGCGGTTGTGTTGTAGGGTAACAATGTGAGGGGCAGCAGTTGTGTTGTAGGTAACAATGTGAGGGGCAGTGGTTGTGTTGTAGGGTAACAATGTGAGGGGCAGTGGTTGGGGAGGGGTTGTAGGGTAACAATGTGAGGGGCAGGGGGGTTGTGTTGTAGGGTAACAATGTGAGGGACAGTGGTTGTGTTGTAGGGTAACAATGTGAGGGGCAGTGGTTGTGTTGTAGGGTAACAATGTGAGGGGCAGTGGTTGTGTTGTAGGGTAACAATGTGAGGGACAGTGGTTGTGTTGTAGGGTAACAATGTGAAGGGCAGTGGTTGAGTTGTAGGGTAACAATGTGAGGGACAGTGGTTGTGTTGTAGGGTAACAATGTGAGGGGCAGTGGTTGTGTTGTAGGGTAACAATGTGAGGGGCAGTGGTTGTGTTGTAGGGTAACAATGTGAGGGACAGTGGTTGTGTAGGCATGTTGTAGGGTAACAATGTGAGGGACAGTGGTTGTGTTGTAGGGTAACAATGTGAGGGACAGTGGTTGTGTTGTAGGGTAACAATGTGAGGGGCAGTGGTTGTGAGGGTACAATGTGAACGCATGTTGGTGAACAAGTCTGTAAGGTAACAATGATGAGGCTGGTTGTTAAGTAACAATGTGAGCATGTTGTGTTGTAGAACAAAGGCTGTTTGTGTTGTAATATAAATGCTCACTACAACACCATAAGTGTTGTAGCATTTTCCTTTTTTTAACAAGCATTTTAACACAGCTGTCAATGACATGGAAGAGAGTCTACCAGGCTGTTAAATACACCCTCCACCCTCTGTGTGTGTTGTGACCTGTCTGTGTGTGTTTGACCTGCCTCCACCCTCCACCCTCTGTGTGTGTAGAGATCTGTCTGTGTGTGTTTGACATGCCTCCATCCTCCGTGTGTGTTGTGGCCTGTCTGTGTGTGTTTGACCTGCCTCCACCCTCCACCCTCTGTGTGTGTTGTGACCTGTCTGTGTGTGTTTGACCTGCCTCCACCCTCCACCCTCTGTGTGTGTAGAGATCTGTCTGTGTGTGTTTGACATGCCTCCACCCTCCATCCTCCGTGTGTGTTGTGGCCTGTCTGTGTGTGTTTGACATGCCTCCACCCTTCGCCCTCCACCCTCCGTGTGTGTTGTGGCCTGTCTGTGTGTGTTTGACATGCCTCCACCCTCCGTGTGTGTTGTGGCCTGTCTGTGTGTGCTTGACATGCATCCACCCTCCACCCTCCGTGTGTGTTGTGGCCTGTCTGTGTGTGTTTGACATGCCTCCACCCTCCACCCTCCGTGTGTGTTGTGGCCTGTCTGTGTGTGCTTGACATGCATCCACCCTCCACCCTCCGTGTGTGTTGTGGCCTGTCTGTGTGTGTTTGACATGCCTCCACCCCCACCCTCCGTGTGTGTTGTGGCCTGTCTGTGTGCTTGACATGCCATCCACCCTCCACCCTCCGTGTGTGTTGTGGCCTGTCTGTGTGTGTTTGACATGCCTCCACCCTCCACCCTCCGTGTGTGTTGTGGCCTGTCTGTGTGTGTTTGACATGCCTCCACCCTCCACCCTCCGTGTGTGTTGTGGCCTGTCTGTGTGTGCTTGACATGCATCCACCCTCCACCCTCCGTGTGTGTTGTGGCCTGTCTGTGTGTGTTTGACATGCCTCCACCCTCCACCCTCCGTGTGTGTTGTGGCCTGTCTGTGTGTGTTTGACAGGCCTCCACCCTCCACCATGTGTGTTGCAGTCTGTGTCTAGAGTGGAATGCACTGGGAATGCTGGACACGTCGTTTGGTATGTTCTGTGAGGGTCTTGCCACCAATGCCACTCTCCAAGTACTTGACTTACGAAACAACCAGATCACACACGATGGAGCGAGTGAACTGGCAACAGCCCTCAAGCGAAACACAACACTCAGAAGTCTTGGTAAGCACAGTGCATCATCATTTAGTGCAAAATGTTTTCTTATGAGTTTTCTTATGAGTAGTAGAATAAAGTAGTACAAGTTGTCTTAATGACACAATGATTTTTTAAACTTACTTCAATGTTTCTGTTCTGTCACATTTTATGTGTTATTTGCTTAAACAATCTGCTGCAATACTAATAAAGAACTTGCTAATCTAGGCCAATAGAAAAGTAGTAATTATTATATTATATATGTATGTATACATAACATATGTACACTATTTATTTATACATGTGTATATCTGTTTTGAATAATAATAATGTTCATCTATCATGTCACATAATATATGTCACTATTTGATTATACATGCCTATATATCTGGTTTGAATACATCTCAGTATAAATGTATAGTCGATGTAGTGTCTAGTAGATCAGTGTTGTGTGGCCAACATCACACATGACACTGTGTTGTAGACCTCAGGTGGAACAATGTGGGGTTAATTGGGGCACGCACCCTTCTTACTGCCCTCGACCATAACAAAACTCTTGTGAAACTGGAGTTGGCAGGAAACAACGTCCCCAATGACATCCTTCGCTCCATTGGTGAGTGCACGGGCATAAGGCACAGGACACACTGCGGTGTGTGTGTGTGTGTGGGTGGGTGGGTGTATGTGTGTTTGAGTGTGTGTGTTGTAGAGATGTATGCTAAACTGTGTGTGTTGGTGTCTTGTAGATATGTTTGACAAAGGTTGAGTGTGTTCAACTGTGTTGTGGTCACTTGTGGAGATGTCAGCCTAAGCGAGACTGTGTTGTGGTCAGTTGTGAAGATGTCAGCCTAAGGGAGAGTATGTTGTGGTCACTTGTGGAGATGTCAGCCTAATTGAGAGTGTGTTGTGGTCCCTTGTGGAGATGTCAGCCTAATTGAGAGTGTGTTGTGGTCCCTTGTGGAGATGACAGCCTAAGTGAGTGTGTTGTGGTCCCTTGTGGAGATGTCAGCTTAAGTGAGAGTGTGTTGTGGTCATTTGTGGAGATGTCAGCCTAAGGAAGAGTGTGTTGTGGTCACTTGTGGACATGTCAGCTTAAGTGAGAGTGTGTTGTGGTCACTTGTGGAGATGTCAGCTTAAGTGAGAGTGTGTTGTGGTCACTTGTGGAGATGTCAGCCTAAGGAAGAGTGTGTTGTGGTCACTTGTGGACATGTCAGCTTAAGTGAGAGTGTGTTGTGGTCACTTATGTAGATGTCAGCCTAAGCGAGAGTGTGTTGTGGTTACTTGTGGAGATGTCAACCTAAGCGAGGGTGTGTTGTGGTCCCTTATGGAGATGTCAGCCTAAGCAAGGGTGTGTTGCAGTCACTTGTGGAGATGTCAGCCTAAGTGAGAGTGTGTTGTGGTCACTTGTGGAGATGTCAGCCTAAGCGAGAGTGTGTTGTGGTTACTTGTGGAGATGTCAGCCTAAGCGAGAGTGTGTTGTGGTCCCTTATGGAGATGTCAGCCTAAGTGAGAGTATGTTGTGGTCACTTGCGGAGATGTCAGCCTAAGTGAGAGTGTGTTGTGGTCACTTGTGGAGATGTCAGCCTAAGCGAGTGTGTTGTGGTCACTTGTGGAGATGACAGCCTAAGCGAGAGTGTGTTGTGGTTACTTGTGGAGATGTCAGCCTAAGCGAGAGTGTGTTGTGGTCCCTTATGGAGATGTCAGCCTAAGCGAGAGTGTGTTGTGGTCACTTGTGGAGATGTCAACCTAAGCGAGAGTGTGTTGTGGTCCCTTATGGAGATGTCAGCCTAAACGAGTGTGTTGTGGTCCCTTATGGAGATGTCAGCCTAAGTGAGAGTGTGTTGTGGTCCCTTATGGAGATGTCAGCCTAAGCGAGTGTGTTGTGGTCCCTTATGGAGATGTCAGCCTAAGTGAGAGTGTGTTGTGGTCCCTTATGGAGATGTCAGCCTAAACGAGTGTGTTGTGGTCCCTTATGGAGATGTCAGCCTAAGCGAGAGTGTGTTGTGGTCCCTTATGGAGATGTCAGCCTAAGCAAGAGTGTGTTGTGGTCCCTTATGGAGATGTCAGCCTAAGCGAGAGTGTGTTGTGGTCCCTTATGGAGAAGTCAGCCTAAGCGAGAGTGTGTTGTGGTCACTTGTGGAGATGTCAGCCTAAGTGAGAGTGTGTTGTGGTCCCTTATGGAGATGTCAGCCTCAGTGAGAGTGTGTTGTGTGTTATAGAGACGTCGGTGGCCCACAACAGTGAGCGTGTGAGTCTGGTGACAGACTACACTGAGCGCACTCACCTGTTGAGTAAGGAGGTGCAGCACCTGAAGCGTAGCAAGCAGCAGGAGGTCACTTTCTTGTTTTGGTTGTTATTACTGATGTTATCAGCAGTGTATGCTGGCATTATTCACCATCCAGTTGTGTTGAAGTTTGCTTAAACAATCGCACATCAGACCAGGATTACAGTTAATCTATAGACTATTACAGTTAACTAACTTTAAAAATTATTCAACTCAATTAATCATTTATTGAGCAGTCATATATGTAATAACTTCATTAATGCCTTGGCCTTATTATGAAAGATATCTCATTACATTATTTTGGGTGTTTGTGCAAAATTCCCAATAGTTATTCAGCTTTCTTTTTATAGTTAAACAATGTTCTATTAAATTTATATTTGGTGTTTATTTGCTTTATATGTTTAGCTTTAATTTATGCTAATCATGTCATAAATGTTTGGTTTATTTAATTGAGTGATTTTTTTCCTGTGGATAATGCATAGCATTCAACATAATATTATGCCATGTTTTGCATTTTGTGTCAGAAAATGTCATTGATGTCTAAAAAAATCTGATCAACGAAAATCTCATTTGGCTAAAGAATCTTTTTTGACCATTAACCAAATTGGCTGAACAGATTTTAGCCTCAGCGTTAGCCTAGAGAAGTATTATGAAATTGAAAGATTCTTTTATGTTTACCTGTTCATGTAATTAATAAGTAATCCATTTGTCCACACCACCATCAGTGACACTCTTTCACCAGTCTGTCTTTGCAACGTCTCAAGATGTGTGTTTGTTGATGACAGATGTCTGACTTACTGGACAAACTTGACAAACATGATGAAGCAACCAGAAAGTCAAAGAGGTTGGTCCACAT
Organism: Ridgeia piscesae; assembly: GCA_025642075.2. Classification (NCBI taxonomy): domain Eukaryota; kingdom Metazoa; phylum Annelida; class Polychaeta; order Sabellida; family Siboglinidae; genus Ridgeia; species Ridgeia piscesae. The sequence goes on from JAODUO010000709.1 coordinate 147,365, forward strand.
GTGCTAGTCCTACAGTATGCCCATGTGTTAGTCCTACAGTTTGCCCATTTGTTAGTCCCACAGTTTGCCCATTTGTTAGTCCCACAGTTTGCCCATGTGTTAGTCCTACAGTTTGCCCATGTGTTAGTCCTACAGTTTGCCCACGTGTTAGTCCTACAGTTTGCCCATGTGTTAGTCCCACAGTTTGCCCATGAGTTAGACCTACAGTTTGCCCATGTGTTAGTCCCACAGTTTGCCCATGTGTTAGACCTACAGTTTGCCCATGTGTTAGACCTACAGTTTGCCCATGTGTTAGTCCCACAGTTTGCCCATGTGTTAGACCTACAATTTCCCCATGTGTTAGTCCTACAGTTTGCCCATGTGTTAGTCCCACAGTTTGCCCATGTGTTAGACCCACAGTTTGCCCATGTGTTAGACCTACAGTTTCCCCATGTGTTAGTCCTACAGTTTGCCCATGTGTTAGACCTACAGTTTGCCCATGTACTAGTCCTACAGATTGCCCATGTGTTAGTCCCACAGTTTGCCCATGTGTTAGTCCCACAGTTTACCCATGTGTTAGACCTACAGTTTGCCCATGTACTAGTCCTACAGATTGCCCATGTGTTAGTCCCACAGTTTGCCCATGTGCTAGTCCCACAGTTTGCCCATGTACTAGTCCTACAGATTGCCCATGTGTTAGTCCCACAGTTTGCCCATGTGCTAGTCCCACAGTTTGCCCATGTGTTAGTCCCACAGTTTGCCCATGTGTTAGTCCCACAGTTTGCCCATGTGTTAGTTCCACAGTTTACCCATGTGTTAGACCTACAGTTTGCCCATGTGCTAGTCCTACAGTTTGCCCTTGTGTTAGTCCCACAGTTTGCCCATGTGTTAGTCCTACAATTTACCCATGTGTTAGTCCTACAGTTTGCCCATGTGTTAGTCCTACAGTATGCCCATGTGTTAGTCCTACAGTTGCCCATGTGTTAGTCCTACAGTATGCCCATGTGTTAGTCCTGCAGTTTGCCCATGTGTTAGTCCTACAGTATGCCCATGTGTTAGTCCTACAGTTTGCCCATGTGCTAGTCCCACAGTTTGCCCATGTGTTAGTCCCACATTTGCCCATGTGTTAGTCCCACAGTTTGCCCATGTGTTAGTCCTACAGTTTGCCCATGTGTTAGTCCTACAGTTGCCCATGTGTTAGTCCTACAGTTTGCCCATGTGTTAATCCTACAGTTTGCCCATGTGTTAGTCCTACAGTTTGCCCATGTGTTAGTCCCACAGTTTGCCCATGTGTTAGTCCTACAGTTTGCCCATGTGTTAGTCCTACAGTTTGTCCATGTGTTAGTCTTACAGTTTGCCCATGTGTTAGTCCTACAGTATGCCCATGTGTTAATCCTACAGTATGCCCATGTGTTAGTCGTACAGTATGCCCATGTGTTAGTCCTACAGTATGCCCATGTGTGAGTCCCACAGTTTGCCCATGTGTTAGTCCTACAGTTTGCCCATGTGTTAGTCCCACAGTTTGCCCATGTGTTAGTCCTACAGTTTGCCCATGTGTTAGTCCTACAGTATGCCCATGTGTTAGTCCCACAGTTTGCCCATGTGTTAGTCCTACAGTTTGCCCATGTGTTAGTCCTACAGTATGCCCATGTGTTAGTCCTACAGTTTGCCCATGTGTTAGTCCCACAGTTTGCCCATGTGTTAGTCCCACAGTTTGCCCATGTGTTAGTCCTACAGTTTGCCCATGTGTAGTCCTACAGATTGCCCATGTGTTAGTCCCACAGTTTGCCCATGTGCTTTGTCCCACAGTTTGCCCATTTTTAGTCCTACAGATTGCCCATGTGTTAGTCCCACAGTTTGCCCATGTGCTTTGTCCCACAGTTTGCCCATGTGTTAGTCCCACAGTTTGCCCATGTGTTAGTCCCACAGTTTGCCCATGTGTTAGTTCCACAGTTTACCCATGTGTTAGACCTACAGTTTGCCCATGTGCTAGTCCTACAGTTTGCCCTTGTGTTAGTCCCACAGTTTGCCCATGTGTTAGTCCACAATTTACCCATGTGTTAGACCTACAGTTTACCCATGTATTAGTCCTACAGTATGCCCATGTGTTAGTCCTACAGTTTGCCCATGTGTTAGTCCTACAGTTTGCCCATGTGTTAGTCCCACAGTTTGCCCATGTGTTAGTCCTACAGTTTGCCCATGTGTTAGTCCCACAGTTTGCCCATGTGTTAGTCCTACAGTTTGCCCATGTGTTAGTCCCACAGTTTGCCCATGTGTTAGTCCTACAGTTTGCCCATGTGCTATTCCCACAGTTTGCCCATGTGTTAGTCCTATAAGTTGCCCATGTGTTAGTCCCACAGTTTGCCCATGTGTTAATCCTACAGTTTGCCCATGTGTTAGTCCTACAGTATGCCCATGTGTTAGTCCTACAGTTTGCCCATGTGTTAGTCCCACAGTTTGCCCATGTGTTAGTCCTATAAGTTGCCCATGTGTTAGTCCTACAGTTTGCCCATGTGTTAATCCTGCAGTTCGCCCATGTGTTAGTCCTGCAGTATGCCCATGTGTTAGTCCTGCAGTTTGCCCATGTGCTAATCCTACAGTATGCCCATGTGTTAGTCCTACAGTTTGCCCATGTGCTAGTCCCACAGTTTGCCCATGTGTTAGTCCTACAGTTTGCCCATGTGTTAGTCCCACAGTTTGCCCATGTGTTAGTCCTACAGTTTGCCCATGTGTTAGTCCTACAGTTTGCCCATGTGTTAGTCCTACAGTTATGCCCATGTGTTAGTCCTACAGTATGCCCATGTGTTAGTCCTACAGTTTGCCCATGTGTTAGTCCTACAGTTTGCCCATGTGTTAGTCCTACAGTATGCCCATGTGTTAGTCCTACAGTTTGCCCATGTGTTAGTCCTACAGTTTGCCCATGTGTTAGTCCTAAGTTGCCCATGTGTTAGTCCTACAGTATGCCCATGTGTTAGTCCTACAGTTTGCCCATGTGTTAGTCCTACAGTATGCCCATGTGTTAGTCCTACAGTTTGCCCATGTGTTAGTCCTACAGTTTGCCCATGTGTTAGTCCTACAGTTTGCCCATGTGCTAATCCTACAGTATGCCCATGTGTTAGTCCTACAGTTTGCCCATGTGCTAGTCCCACAGTTTGCCCATGTGTTACTCCCACAATTTGCCCTTGTGCTAGTCCCACAGTTTGCCCATGTGTTACTCCCACAATTTGCCCTTGTGCTAGTCCCACAGTTTGCCCATGTGTTAGTCCTACAGTTTGCCCATGTGTTAGTCCTACAGTTTGCCCATGTGTTAGTCCCACAGTTTGCTGATGTGTTAGTCCTACAGTATGCCCATGTGTTAGTCCTACAGGTTGCCAATGTGTTAATCCTACCGTTTGCCAATGTGTTAGTCCTACAGTATTGCCCATGTGTTAGTCCTACAGTTTGACCCATGTGTTAGTCCCACAGTTTGCCCATGTGTTAGTCCTACAGTTTGCCCATGTGTTAGTCCTACAGTATGCCCATGTGTTAGTCCTACAGTATGCCCATGTGTTAGTCCTACATTATGCCCATGTGTTAGTCCTACAGTTTGCCCATGTGTTAGTCCTACAGTATGTCCATGTGTTAGTCCTACAGTTTGCCCATGTGTTAGTCCCACAGTTTGCCCATGTGTTAGTCCCACAGTATGCCCATGTGTTAGTCCTACAGTTTGCCCATGTGTTAATCCTACAGTTTGCCCATGTGTTAGTCCCAACAGTTTGCCCTGATGTGTTAGTCCTACAGTTTGCCCATGTGTTAGTCCCACCCCGTTTGCCCTGATGTGTTAGTCCTACAGTTTGCCCATGTGTTAGTCCCACAGTTTGCTGATGTGTTAGTCCTACAGTTTGCCCATGTGTTAGTCCCACAGTTTGCCCATGTGTTAGTCCTACAGTATGCCCATGTGTTAGTCCTACAGTTTGCCCATGTGTTAGTCCTACAGTTTGCCCATGTGTTAGTCCCACAGTTTGCTGATGTGTTAGTCCTACAGTTTGCCCATGTGTTAGTCCCACAGTTTGCTGATGTGTTAGTCCTACAGTTTGCCCATGTGTTAGTCCTACAGTTTGCCCATGTGTTAGTCCTACAGTTTGCCCATGTGTTAGTCCCACAGTTTGCCCATGTGTTAGTCCTACAGTATGCCCATGTGTTAGTCCTACAGGTTGCCCATGTGTTAGTCCTACAGTATGCCCATGTGTTAATCCTACATTATGCCCATGTGTTAGTCCTACAGTTTGCCCATGTGTTAGTCCTACAGTATGCCCATGTGTTAATCCTGCAGTTCGCCCATGTGTTAGTCCTGCAGTATGCCCATGTGTTAGTCCTGCAGTTTGCCCATGTGCTAATCCTACAGTATGCCCATGTGTTAGTCCTACAGTTTGCCCATGTGCTAGTCCCACAGTTTGCCCATGTGTTACTCCCACAATTTGCCCTTGTGCTAGTCCCACAGTTTGCCCATGTGTTAGTCCTACAGTTTGCCCATGTGTTAGTCCTACAGGTTGCCAATGTGTTAATCCTACCGTTTGCCAATGTGTTAGTTCTACAGTTTGCCCATGTGTTAGTCCCACAGTTTGCCCATGTGTTAGTCCTACAGTTTGCCCATGTGTTAGTCCTACAGTTTGTCCATGTGTTTAAATTTCTTACAGTTTTTGCCCATGTGTTAGTCCTACAGTATTTCCCATGTGTTAATCCTACAGTTTGCCCATATGTTAGTCGTACAGTATGCCCATGTGTTAGTCCTACAGTATGCCCATTTTGGTCACAGTTTGCCCATGTGTTAGTCCTACAGTTTGCCCATGTGTTAGTCCCACAGTTTGCCCATGTGTTAGTCCTACAGTATGCCCATGTGTTAGTCCTACAGTTTGCCCATGTGTTAGTCCTACAGTTTGCCCATGTGTTAGTCCCACAGTTTGCCCATGTGTTAGTCCTACAGTATTGCCCATGTGTTAGTCCTACAGTTTGCCCATGTGTTAGTCCTACAGTTTGCCCATGTGTTAGTCCTACAGTTTGCCCATGTGTTAATCCCACAGTTTGCCCATGTGTTAGTCCCACAGTTTTCCCATGTCACCATGTGTTAGTCCCACAGTTTGCCCATGTGTTAATCCTACAGTTTGCCCATATGTTAGTCCTACAGTATGCCCATGTGTTAGTCCTACAGTATGCCCATGTGTTAGTCCTACAGTTTGCCCATGATTTAATCCTACAGTTTGCCCATGTGTTAGTCCTACAGTATGCCCATGTGTTAGTCCTACAGTATGCCCATGTGTTAGTCCTAAAGTTTGCCCATGTGTTAGTCCTACAGTTTGACCATGTGTTTGTCCCACAGTTTTCCCATGTGTTAGTCCCACAGTTTGCCCATGTGTTAGTCCCACAGTTTGCCCATGTGTTAGTCCCACAGTTTGCCCATGTGTTAGTCCCACAGTTTGCCCATGTGTTAGTCCCACAGTTTGCCCATGTGTTAGTCCTACAGTTTGCCCATGTGTTAGTCCTACAGTTTGCCCATCTGTTAGTCCCACAGTTTGCCCATGTGTTATCCTACAGTATGCCCATGTGTTAGTCCTACAGTTTGCCCATGTGTTAGTCCTACAGTATGCCCATGTGTTAGTCCTACAGTATGCCCATGTGTTAGTCCTACATTTTGCCCATGTGTTAGTCCTACAGTTTGCCCATGTGTTAGTCCTACAGTATGCCCATGTGTTAGTCCTACAGTTTGCCCATGTGTTAGTCCTACAGTATGCCCATGTGTTAGTCCTACAGTATGCCCATGTGTTAGTCCTACAGTTTGCCCATGTGTTAGTCCTACAGTTTGCCCATGTGTTAGTCCTACAGTTTGCCCATGTGTTAGTCCTACAGTTTGCCCATGTGTTAGTCCTACAGTTTGCCCATGTGTTAGTCCCACAGTTTGCCCATGTGTTAGTCCCACAGTTTGCCCATGTGTTAGTCCCACAGTTTGCCCATGTGTTAGTCCTACAGTTTGCCCATGTGTTAGTCCTACAGTTTGCCCATGTGGTTCCACTGAGTGTGTCTTCCAGGTCGGCGTGTGAACGCATCCACCAGCTGCAGGAAGCCTTGGAGGTACGACGCGACCAGTTCAACTCACTCGCTGCCAAGTGAGTGGAACAGAGGGGGGGGGTGGATGAAAGTATAAAAATAAGTTTAAATAAAAGTATGAATATAACTGTAAATAGAAGTCTTGTCTGTAAAATGTGTCAATAAAACTGAGTAGAAGTTTGACTAGAAATGTGAATATACAAAAGTGCACGGAATAGAAGTTGTGTATGATTAGAAGTGTAAATACAAGTGTGAATAGACTCATGAATTGATTTGTGAATAGAACCATGAATATACATTGTACATGTGGCAACTGATGACTGACTAATGTGGTCATGTGACTAGTCATGTTGAGGTCATGTTGTTATCTCCCAGACTGGCCCTGGCTGAGTCGGAGATCGCACTGTCGGAGAGCAAGATGGCAGAGATGGCCGTGATGATGGAGAGAGCAAAGGAGGAACAGAAGGCGATGAACAAACAGCACCAGGGGGAGCTGAAGAGGGAGCGGGAGGTAGGAACAGAAGAGGGAGAGGAGGGTGGGAACAGAAGACGGGGTGGAAGACGGAGCGGGAGATGGGAACAGGAAAGAGGGTGGAAGATGAAGAGGGAACACATAAGAAAAAGAGGGAGGTGGGAGGTTAAAAGGGAGAGGGAGGTGGGGCTGGAGAATGATAGGGTCTTGGGAAAAGAAGAGGGAGAGGGAGGTGGGAACAAAAGAAAAATAGGGAGGTGGGAACTGTAGAATGAAAGAGAGGTGGGAAATGAAGGAGGTGGGAGCTGAAGGAAAAGAAAAAGATGGTAAGGGAGGTGGGACAATGATGAAGTAGGAGTGGGAGATTGTGAGTTGAATATGGAAAACAACATTTTATTGCTCGAATGAATGAAGTGTTGGCATTTTAAAATTAATTAAGCACAATATAATTATGTTCATCATAGCTAGGTAAATTGATATATCACCAGAATTTAATTGTTTCTAAAACTATCTGAGTGGCATTGTATTTTGTGGCATTCTCTGGATAGAAACATTTAACATCCCATGACATCATAAGGAGGCTGGGAGTGAATGTACACTGTATATTTAGGTTAATGTTCTACATTGAAACCCCACATACACTGATGATTGTAGGATCGAGCCATGGCTGAAGGCCGACTAAACAAAGAATTGCTTGAGACAAATGAACGGAACATGGCCCTAGAAAACAAGGTGAAGATACATGAGCACTTTGTTCTATCAACACTAATGTCATAAAGTTGTGTTGTACACTGCTGTGAACTGTTGTCTTATGTTGTACACTGCTGTGAACTGTTGTCTTGTGTTGTACACTGCTGTGAACTGTTGTATTGTGTTGTACACTGCTGTGAGCTGTTGTCTTGTGTTGTACACTGCTGTGAACTGTTGTCTTGTGTTGTACACTGCTGTGAACTGTTGTCTTGTGTTGTACACTGCTGTGAACTGTTGTTTTGTGTTGTACACTGCTGTGAGCTGTTGTCTTGTGTTGTACACTGCTGTGAACCGTCGTCTTGTGTTGTACACTGCTGTGAACTGTTGTTGTGTGTTGTACACTGCTGTGAACAGTTGTCTTGTGATTTACAATGCTGTGGACTATTGTCTTGTACTGTATACTGCTGTGAACTGTTGTCTTGTGTTGTATACTGCTGTGAACTGTTGTCTTGTGTTGTACACTGCTGTGAACTGTTGTTGTGTGTTGTACACTGCTGTGAACTGTTGTTTTGCGTTGTACACTGCTGTGAACAGTTGTCTTGTGATTTACAATGCTGTGGACTATTGTCTTGTACTGTATACTGCTGTGAACTGTTGTCTTGTGTTGTACACTGCTGTGAACTGTTGTCTTGTGTTGTACACTGCTGTGAACTGTTGTCTTGTGTTGTACACTGCTGTGAACTGTTGTCTTGTGTTGTACACTGCTGTGAACTATTGTTGTGTGTTGTACACTGCTGTGAACTGTTGTTGTGTGTTGTACACTGCTGTGAACTGTTGTTGTGTGTTGTACACTGCTGTGAACTGTTGTCTTGTGATTTACAATGCTGTGGACTATTGTCTTGTACTGTATACTGCTGTGAACTGTTGTCTTGTGTTGTACACTGCTGTGAACTGTTGTCTTGTGTTGTACACTGCTGTGAACTGTTGTTGTGTGTTGTACACTGCTGTGAACGTTGTCTTGTGTTTACAATGCTGTGACTATTGTCTTGTTGTACACTGCTGTGAACTGTTGTCTTGTGATTGTACACTGCTGTGAACTGTTGTCTTGTGTTGTACACTGCTGTGAACTGTTGTCTGTGATTCCGGTAGTGTTGTACACTGCTGTGAACTGTTGTCTTGTGTTGTACACTGCTGTGAACTGTTGTTTGTGTTGTACACTGCTGTGAACTGTTGTTTGTGTTGTACACTGCTGTGAACTGTTCTGTTTACGCTGTGACTTGTCTGGTACACTGCTGTGAACTGTTGTCTTGTGATTTACAATGCTGTGGACTATTGTCTTGTACTGTAACTGCTGTGAACTGTTGTCTTGTGTTGTACACTGCTGTGAACTGTTGTTTGTGTTGTACACTGCTGTGAACTGTTGTTTGTGTTGTACACTGCTGTGAACATTGTCTGTGATTCAATGTGTGCATTGTCTGTACGTAACTGCTGTGAACTGTTGTCTTGTGTTGTACACTGCTGTGAACTGTTGTCTTGTGTTGTACACTGCTGTGAACTGTTGTCTTGTGTTGTACACTGCTGTGAACTGTTGTTTGTGTTGTACACTGCTGTGAACTGTTGTCTTGTGTTGTACACTGCTGTGAACTGTTGTTCTTGTGTTGTACACTGCTGTGAACTGTTGTCTTGTGTTGTACACTGCTGTGAACTGTTGTCTTGTGTTGTACACTGCTGTGAACTGTTGTCTTGTGTTGTACACTGCTGTGAACTGTTGTCTTGTGTTGTACACTGCTGTGAACTGTTGTCTTGTGTTGTACACTGCTGTGAACTGTTGTCTTGTGTTGTACACTGCTGTGAACGTTGTTTGTGTTGTACACTGCTGTGAACTGTTGTCTTGTGTTGTACACTGCTGTGAACAGTTGTTTTGTGTTGTACATTGCTGTGAACTGTTGTCTTGTGTTGTACACTGCTGTGAACTGTTGTCTTGTGTTGTACACTGCTGTGAACTGTTGTCTTGTGTTGTACACTGCTGTGAACTGTTGTCTTGTGTTGTACACTGCTGTGAACTGTTGTCTTGTGTTGTACACTGCTGTGAACTGTTGTTTGTGTTGTACATGCTGTGAACTGTTGTCTTGTGTTGTACATGCTGTGAACTGTTGTCTTGTGTTGTACACTGCTGTGAACTGTTGTCTTGTGTTGTACACTGCTGTGAACTGTTGTCTTGTGTTGTACACTGCTGTGAACTGTAGTCTTGTGTTGTACACTGCTGTGAACTGTTGTCTTGTGTTGTACACTGCTGTGAACTGTTGTCTTGTGTTGTACACTGCTGTGGTGAACTGTTGTCTTGTGTTGTACACTGCTGTGAACTGTTGTCTTGTGTTGTACACTGCTGTGAACTGTTGTCTTGTGTTGTACACTGCTGTGAACTGTTCAGGTGGATGAGCTGGAACGGACATATCGCAACCAGCAAGACCAGATCTACGAGTTGAAGGAACAGTTGACTCATGCACAGGCTGACATGAAGCTGAAGGTCGCACACTATGAAGGTCATTCTTGTCATCCCTCTAGTCACACTAACCTTTCACTTTGGTCTGACATTGGGGTCTAGATGTAGAGTTTAGCATTGGACCAACTGTCTTGCACTATTTGGTTCTAGCAACCAAGGGTCAATAAGTCTTCATGATTCAGCGGTGTACTTGAGTAAACTGTGCTGTAGGAGGTGGCCTGTGGTGACTGACCACAACGGGGGGCTCTGTCATCCAAGAAAACCAACTCAGTGTATCTCTTGTACAATTATTATATTGTTATCTGTGAGTGTCAATAGCCTAGGAAGAATGCAACCTTGCAGACATGGCAGGTTGTCTTCAGTTTTATCTCGTACAATGCACTTGGTACATTAACATCGCTTTATACAAATGTATCATGTGTCTCATGAGTAATGACGTTAGTGCAGTCACTAGTGAAAACATTAGAGCAACCACTTGTGAGCACACTAGAGCAAGAAATAGTGTGTGTCAGTCACAGACCCTGTGATGTCATGTCATGTCATGTGCTGGGGTGTGTTGACAGAACGTCTCCTGCTGGAAAAGCAGAAGCTGAAGGACGCCTGGAGGGAGGCTGAGGAACTACGGCAGAAGGAGGTCAGAGTCTGTTGGGACAAAGTGTTGTGCTGCTGGGTAGAAGGGACTAGTGTTGCTGGCACAGACACTGGGTAGAAGGGACTAGTGCTGCTGGCACAGACACTAGGTAGAAGGGACTAGTGCTGCTGTCACAGACACTAGGTAGAAGGGACTAGTGCTGCTGGCACAGACACTGGGTAGAAGGGACTAGTGCTGCTGGCACAGACACTGGGTAGAAGGGACTAGTGCTGCTGGCACAGACACTAGGTAGAAGGGACTAGTGCTGCTGGCACAGACACTAGGTAGAAGGGACTAGTGCTGCTGGCACAGACACTGGGTAGAAGGGACTAGTGCTGCTGGCACAGACACTGGGTAGAAGGGACTAGTGCTGCTGGCACAGACACTAGGTAGAAGGGACTAGTGCTGCTGGCACAGACACAGAGACTAGTGGTAAAAAGGTAAGGACTAGTGCTGCTGGCACAGACACTGGTAGAAGGGACTAGTGCTGCTGGCACAGACACTGGTAGAAGGGACTAGTGCTGCTGGCACAGACACTAGGTAGAAGGGACTAGTGCTGCTGGCACAGACACTGGGTAGAAGGGACTAGTGCTGCTGGCACAGACACTGGGTAGAAGGGACTAGTGCTGCTGGCACAGACACTAGGTAGAAGGGACTAGTGCTGCTGGCACAGACACTGGGTAGAAGGGACTAGTGCTGCTGGCACAGACACTGGGTAGAAGGGACTAGTGCTGCTGGCACAGACACTGGTAGAAGGAACTAGTGCTGCTGGCACAGACACTGGGTAGAAGGGGCCAGTGCTGCTGGCACAGACACTGGGTAGAAGGGACTAGTGCTGCTGGCACAGACACTAGGTAGAAGGAACTAGTGCTGCTGGCACAGACACTGGGTAGAAGGGACTAGTGCTGCTGGCACAGACACTGGGTAGAAGGGACTAGTGCTGCTGGCACAGACACTAGGTAGAAGGGACTAGTGCTGCTGGCACAGACACTAGGTAGAAGGGACTAGTGCTGCTGGCACAGACACTGGGTAGAAGGGACTAGTGCTGCTGGCACAGACACTAGGTAGAAGGGACTAGTGCTGCTGGCACAGACACTAGGTAGAAGGGACTAGTGCTGCTGGCACAGACACTAGGTAGAAGGGACTAGTGCTGCTGGCACAGACACTAGGTAGAAGGGACTAGTGCTGCTGGCACAGACACTAGGTAGAAGGGACTAGTGCTGCTGGCACAGACACTAGGTAGAAGGGACTAGTGCTGCTGGCACAGACACTAGGTAGAAGGGACTAGTGCTGCTGGCACAGACACTGGTAGAAGGGACTAGTGCTGCTGGCACAGACACTAGGTAGAACGGGACTAGTGCTGCTGGCACAGACACTAGGTAGAAGGGACTAGTGCTGCTGGCACAGACACTAGGTAGAAGGGACTAGTGCTGCTGGCACAGACACTAGGTAGAAGGGACTAGTGCTGCTGGCACAGACACTAGGTAGAAGGGACCAGTGCTGCTGGCACAGACACTAGGTAGAAGGGACTAGTGCTGCTGGCACAGACACTAGGTAGAAGGGACTAGTGCTGCTGGCACAGACACTAGGTAGAAGGGACTAGTGCTGCTGGCACAGACACTGGTAGAAGGGACTAGTGCTGCTGGCACAGACACTAGGTAGAAGGGACTAGTGCTGCTGGCACAGACACTAGGTAGAAGGGACTAGTGCTGCTGGCACAGACACTAGGTAGAAGGGACTAGTGCTGCTGGCACAGACACTTGGTAGAAGGGAATAGTGCTGCTGGCACAGACACTAGGTAGACGGGACTAGTGCTGCTGGCACAGACACTAGGTAGAAGGGACTGGTGCTGCTGGCACAGACACTAGGTAGAAGGGACTAGTGCTGCTGGCACAGACACTAGGTAGAAGGGACTAGTGCTGCTGGCACAGACACTAGGTAGAAGGGACTAGTGCTGCTGGCACAGACACTAGGTAGAAGGGACTAGTGCTGCTGGCACAGACACTAGGTAGAAGGGACTAGTGCTGCTGGCACAGACACTAGGTAGAAGGGACTAGTGCTGCTGGCACAGACACTAGGTAGAAGGGACTAGTGCTGCTGGCACAGACACTGGTAGAAGGAACTAGTGCTGCTGGCCCGCAAAGGGCACTCCAAAAGGTAGAAGGGACTAGTGCTGCTGGCACAGACACTAGGTAGAAGGGACTAGTGCTGCTGGCACAGACACTAGGTAGAAGGGACTAGTGCTGCTGGCACAGACACTGGTAGAAGGAACTAGTGCTGCTGGCACAGACACTAGGTAGAAGGGACTAGTGCTGCTGGCACAGACACTAGGTAGAAGGGACTAGTGCTGCTGGCACAGACACTAGGTAGAAGGGACTAGTGCTGCTGGCACAGACACTAGGTAGAAGGGACTAGTGCTGCTGGCACAGACACTAGGTAGAAGGGACTAGTGCTGCTGGCACAGACACTAGGTAGAAGGGACTAGTGCTGCTGGCACAGACACTAGGTAGAAGGGACTAGTGCTGCTGGCACAGACACTAGGTAGAAGGGACTAGTGCTGCTGGCACAGACACTAGGTAGAAGGGACTAGTGCTGCTGGCACAGACACTAGGTAGAAGGGACTAGTGCTGCTGGCACAGACACTAGGTAGAAGGGACTAGTGCTGCTGGCACAGACACTAGGTAGAAGGGACTAGTGCTGCTGGCACAGACACTAGGTAGAAGGGACTAGTGCTGCTGGCACAGACACTAGGTAGAAGGGACCAGTGCTGCCGGCACAGACACTAGGTAGAAGGGACTAGTGCTGCCGGCACAGACACTAGGTAGACAGGACCTTCGGGTTTTAGTGTCTCTCTGAGGCAAAGTTAGATTAGCTGTATTTGTGTATTTTATATTATGCTTAACAAATATAATAATTATAATCAGTAATCAGGTTTTAGAGACAACTCTTGAAAATGATTCCATCATCCCCTGTGATTCCATCATCCATCAAGCCAGGTGTTGTTGCTACACTGTAGACCCCTGGACAGTCGTCGCCATAAAGCTGGAGAGTGCAGAGACAAACTGGACAATTACAGCAGTTGACTTCACCGGTAGCTATTGGGTCAGCTGTGAGAACAGTGCAAATACCACCGAAAATTTGAAGATGGATACAGGACTGATGGGAATCCCAATATAATGACCCATTCACGTCGTAAACATTACGTGTAACACGAGCAGTGTGTGGCTGAAATCACACAAAATATTATACGTCACATGACTTCAATGGCTGATATTAAAAGGAGTTTTTGAAATGGATGTGCCAAGAGTAAAGGAGCTGATGTTGACATAATCAGCACTGGCAGACGAGAATGGATCCCATAGGTAACTTAAAAATATGCTGGAAAATATTGATTTCATTGCATTAAAATGATTGCTCAATCATATTTGCTAATACCAGTGTCTTCATAAGAAAGAAGTAACTTTAGATTTTCAAATTTAAGAGGTGATATTTTTGTCTTTCAACTTTGATTTAGAAATCTTGTTCCTCCATTTCCTTGCAGGTGGAGCGAGTGCAGAAGGACTCCGATGAAACGGAACGTGGTCTGCGGCAGCGAATCACTAAGCAGGACTTGATGTACACAGAACTAGAAGAAGAGATTAGTCGACTCAAGTCAAGTCTGTCCGTGGAGAAGGAGAGAGCGGAGGAACAACTGAGGACGACCAAACTGAGACTGCGGGCGGAGGAGGTCAGTCTCACTCACTGCCCTACAGAGTACCACACATCATGTAGGACTGTCACACATGTGGGCAGTAACCTCTGTCATAGGGAGTGTACACGTCAGCCTTCATATGACGGACAGTGGTCCTCCGTGTGACAGACAGTGGTCCTCTGTGTGACAGGCAGTGGTCCTCTGTGTGACAGGCAGTAGTCCTCACTGACAGACAGTGGTCCCCCGTGTGCCAGGCAGTGGTCCTCCATGTGACAGACAGTGGCCCTCCGTGTGACAGACAGTTGTTCTCTGTGTGACAGACAGTTGTCTTCCGTGTGACAGGGAGTGGTCCTCCGTATGACAGGCAGTGATCCTCCGTGTGACAGGCAATGGTCCTCTGTGTGACAAGCAGTGGTCCTCTGTGTGACAGGCAGTGGTCCTCTGTGTGACAGGCAGTGGTCCTCCGTGTGACAGACAGTGGTCCTCCGTGTGACAGGCAGGCAGTGATCCTCCGTGTGACAGGCAGTGGTCCTCTGTGTGACAGACAGTGGTCCCCCGTGTGACAGGCAGTGGTCCTCTGTGTGACAGGCAGTGGTCCTCTGTGTGACAGGCAGTGGTCCTCTGTGTGACCGACAGTGGTCCTCTGTGTGACAGGTAGTGGTCCTCCATGTGACAGGCAGTGGTCCTCTGTGTGACACGTAGTGGTCCTACATGTGACAGACAGTGGTCCTCCGTGTGACAGACAGTTGTTCTCTGTGTGACAGACAGTTGTCTTCCGTGTGACAGGGAGTGGTCCTCCGTATGACAGGCAGTGATCCTCCGTGTGACAGGCAGTGGTCCTCTGTGTGACAAGCAGTGGTCCTCTGTGTGACAGGCAGTGGTCCTCTGTGTGACAGGCAGTGGTCCTCCATGTGACAGACAGTGGTCCTCCGTGTGACAGGCAGGCAGTGATCCTCCGTGTGACAGGCAGTGGTCCTCTGTGTGACAGACAGTGGTCCTCCATGTGACAGGCAGTGGTCCTCTGTGTGACAGGCAGTGGTGCTCTGTGTGACAGGCAGTGGTCCTCTGTGTGACCGACAGTGGTCCTCTGTGTGACAGGTAGTGGTCCTCCATGTGACAGGCAGTGGTCCTCTGTGTGACACGTAGTGGTCCTACATGTGACAGACAGTGGTCCTCCGTGTGACAGACAGTTGTTCTCTGTGTGACAGACAGTTGTCTTCCGTGTGACAGGCAGTGGTCCTCTGTGTGACAGACAGTGGTCCTCCGTGTGACAGGCAGTGGTCCTCTGTGTGACAGGCAGTGGTCCTCTGTGTGACAGGCAGTGGTCCTCTGTGTGACCGACAGTAGTCCTCTGTGTGACAGGCAGTGGTCCTCCATGTGACAGGCAGTTGTTCTCTGTGTGACAGACAGTTGTCTTCCGTGTGACAGGCAGTGGTCCTCCATATGACAGGCAGTGATCCTCCGTGTGACAAGCAGTGGTCCTCTGTGTGACAGGCAGTGGTCCTTTGTGTGACAGGCAGTGGTCCTTTGTGTGACAGGTAGTGGTCCTCCATGTGACAGACAGTGGTCCTCCGTGTGACAGGCAGGCAGTCATCCTCCATGTGACAGGCAGTGGTCCTCTGTGTGACAAACAGTGGTCCTCCGTGTGACAAGCAGTGGTCCTCTGTGTGACAGGCAGTGGTCCTCTGTGTGACAGACAGTGGTCCTCCATGTGACAGACAGTAGTCCTCCATGTGACAGACAGTGGTCCTCTGTGTGACAGGTAGTGGTCCTCTGAGTGACAGGCAGGAGGTTCTGCTGACAGATGCTATTTCAGAATTACAACGTCACTTAACTGATTATGTCTTTGTCATCACCATGCCCCTGTGCCCCTCACCCTGTTCTCTGTGCCCCTCACCCTGCCGTCTGTGCCCCTCACTCTGCCCCCTGTGCCCCTCACCCTGCCCTCTGTGCCCCTCACTCTGCCCTCTGTGCCCCTCACCCTGCCCTCTGTGCCCCTCACTCTGCCCACTGTGCCCCTCACCCTGCCCTCTGTGCCCCTCACTCTGCCCTCTGTGCCCCTCACCCTGCCCTCTGTGCCCCTCACTCTGCCCTCTGTGCCCCTCACCCTGCCCTCTGTGCCCCTCACTCTGCCCTCTGTGCCCCTCACCTGCCCTCTGTGCCCCTCACTCTGCCCTCTGTGCCCCTCACTCTGCCCTCTGTGCCCCTCACTCTGCCCTCTGTGCCCCTCACCTGCCCCTGTGCCCCTCACCTGCCCTCTGTGCCCCTCACTCCTGCCCTCTGTGCCCCTCACTCTGCCCTCTGTGCCCCTCACTCTGCCCTCTGTGCCCCTCACTCTGCCCTCTGTGCCCCTCACTCTGCCCTCTGTGCCCCTCACCCTGCCCTCTGTGCCCTCACTCTGCCCTCTGTGCCCCTCACTCTGCCCTCTGTGTCCCTCACTCTGCCCTCTGTGTCCCTCACTCTGCCCTCTGTGTCCCTCACCCTGCCCTCTGTGTCCCTCACTCTGCCCTCTGTGTCCCTCACTCTGCCCTCTGTGTCCCTCACTCTGCCCTCTGTGCCCCTCACCTGCCCTCTGTGTCCCTCACTCTGCCCTCTGTGTCCCTCACCTGCCCTCTGTGCCCCTCACTCTGCCCTCTGTGTCCCTCACTCTGCCCTCTGTGTCCCTCACTCTGCCCTCTGTGTCCCTCACTCTGCCCTCTGTGCCCCTCACTCTGCCCTCTGTGCCCCTCACCCTGCCCTCTGTGCCCCTCACTCTGCCCTCTGTGTCCCTCACTCTGCCCTCTGTGCCCCTCACTCTGCCCTCTGTGCCCCTCACCTGCCCTCTGTGCCTCACTCCCCTCTGTGCCCCTCACTCTGCCCTCTGTGCCCCTCACTCTGCCCTCTGTGTCCCTCTTTCACTCTGCCCTCTGTGCCCCTCACTCTGCCCTCTGTGCCCCTCACTCTGCCCTCTGTGCCCCTCACCCTGGCCCTCTGTGTCCCCTCACCCTGCCCTCTGTGTCCCTCACCCTGCCCTCTGTGTCCCTCACCCTGCCCTCTGTGCCCCTCACTCTGCCCTCTGTGTCCCTCACTCTGCCCTCTGTGCCCCTCACCCTGCCCTCTGTGCCCCTCACCCTGCCCTCTGTGTCCCTCACCCTGCCCTCTGTGCCCCTCACCCTGCCCTCTGTGCCCCTCACTCTGCCCTCTGTGCCCCTCACTCTGCCCTCTGTGCCCCTCACCCTGCCCTCTGTGCCCCTCACCCTGCCCTCTGTGTCCCTCACCCTGCCCTCTGTGCCCCTCACCCTGCCCTCTGTGCCTCACCTGCCCTGGCCCTCACCCTGCCCTCTGTGTCCCTCACCCTGCCCTCTGTGCCCCTCACCCTGCCCTCTGTGCCCCTCACTCTGCCCTCTGTGCCCCTCACCCTGCCCTCTGTGCCCCTCACCCTGCCCTCTGTGCCCCTCACTCTGCCCTCTGTGTCCCTCACTCTGCCCTCTGTGCCCCTCACCCTGCCCTCTGTGCCCCTCACTCTGCCCTCTGTGTCCCTCACTCTGCCCTCTGTGCCCTCACTCTGCCCTCTGTGCCCCTCACTCTGCCCTCTGTGCCCTCACTCTGCCCTCTGTGTCCCTCACCCTGCCCCCTGTGTCCCTCACTCTGCCCTCTGTGTCCCTCACTCTGCCCTCTGTGTCCCTCACTCTGCCCTCTGTGCCCCTCACTCTGCCCTCTGTGTCCCTCACTCTGCCCTCTGTGCCCCTCACTCTGCCCTCTGTGTCCCTCACTCTGCCCCCTGTGTCCCTCACCCTGCCCTCTGTGCCCCTCACTCTGCCCTCTGTGTCCCTCACTCTGCCCTCTGTCCCTCACTCTGCCCTCTGTGTCCCTCACTCTGCCCTCTGTGCCCCTCACTCTGCCCTCTGTGCCCCTCACTCTGCCCTCTGTGTCCTCACTCCCTCTGTCCCTCACTCTGGTTTTTCCCTCACTCTGCCCTCTGTGTCCCTCACTCTGCCCTCTGTGTCCCTCACTCTGCCCTCTGTGTCCCTCACTCTGCCCTCTGTGTCCCTCACTCTGCCCTCTGTGTCCCTCACCCTGCCCTCTGTGCCCCTCACTCTGCCCTCTGTGTCCCCTCACTCTGCCCTCTGTGCCCTCACTCTGCCCTCTGTGTCCCTCACTCTGCCCTCTGTGCCCCTCACTCTGCCCTCTGTGCCCCTCACTCTGCCCTCTGTGCCCCTCACTCTGCCCTCTGTGCCCCTCACCCTTCCCTCTGTGTCCCTCACTCTGCCCCCTGTGTCCCTCACCCTGCCCTCTGTGCCCCAGGAGCAGCGACTACACCAGCTGGAGGAGAAGTGCCGCATGCTGCAGGCGTCCAAAGACGAGCTGGAGAGTCACTACTCACAGCAGTCGAGTCTCATCAACGACCTGCAGTCAAAGAATGCCAACTACACACTCGAGACTGAAACACTGAAACGACAGATCTCTGAACTCAATCAGGTATGAGTAAGAGAGTTGCAGACAGGGGCAGCCTCTCCTGTTTATGTTCCATCATGTCTTGCTATAGTGTGTCACATACAAGAGAAGACGGTCAAGTGTTCTCATTTTGACAAGTTTCATTGCATAATTATGGTCTGTGTGTACAATACTACACACGTATGATGTGGTAATGGTCCCCGAGACAAGGTCCTGCTGCAATCTATGCTATCATAATGATCTGTGTGATACAGTACTGGTAGCTGACATAAGGACCGTATTACATGGTCTCTGTTATGTTCTACTGGTAGCTGACATAAGGACTGTATTATATGGTCTCTATTATGTCCTACTGGTAGCTGAAATACGGACCGTATTACATAGTCTCTGTTATGTTCTACTGGTAGCTGACATAATGACCGTTTTACATGGTCTATGTTATATTCTACTGGTAGCTGACAGAAGGACCGTTTTACATGGTCTATGTTATATTCTACTGGTAGCTGACAGAAGGACCGTTTTACATGGTCTATGTTATATTCTACTGGTAGCTGACATAAGGACCTTTTACATGGTCTTGTTATATTCTATGGTGCTGACAAAGGGCCTTTTACATGGTCTTTTTTTTTTCTACTGGTAGCTGCAAAGGGCCTTTTACATGGTCTATGTTTTTCTACTGGTAGCGCAAAGGGCCCTTTTCCCTGGTCTTGTTTTTCTCTGGTACTGCAAAGGACCTTTTTCATGGTCTTGTTTGTTCTACTGGTAGCGCAAAGGACCCTTTTCCTGGTCTCTGTTTGTTCTACTGGTACACAAAGGACCCTTTTCCTGGTCTTGTTTGTTCTATGGTAGCACAAAGGACCTTTTACTGGCTCTGTTTGTTCTACTGGTAGCCCGGGCCCCCCCTTTTTTTTAAGGACCGGGGGTTACATGGCATTGTTTGTTCACTGGTACACAAAGGACCTTTTACTGGTCTTTTTTTTTCTACTGGTGCACAAAGGACCTTTACTGGTCTCTGTTTTTCTATGGTGCACAAAGGACCTTTACTGGTCTCTTTTTTTTACTGTAGCCACAAGGACCCTTCACTGGTCTTTATTGTTGTGTTCTACTTGTAGCGCCACAAAGGGCCCTCACTGGTCTCTATGTGTTGTGTTCTCTGGTAGCCCACAAGGACCCTCCCCGTGGTCTCTATGTGTTGTGTTCTACTGGTAGCCGCCACAAGGACCCTCTCACATGGTCTCTATGTGTTGTGTTCTACTGGTAGCCCCACAAGGACCCTCTCACGTGGTCTCTATGTGTTGTGTTCTACTGGTAGCCCCACAAGGACCCTCTCACGTGGTCTCTATGTGTTGTGTTCTACTGGTAGCCACCACAAGGACCCTCTCACGTGGTCTCTATGTGTTGTGTTCTACTGGTAGCCGCCACAAGGACCCTGTCACTGGTCTCTATGTGTTGTGTTCTACTGGTAGCCCCACAAGGACCCTCTCACGTGGTCTCTATGTGTTGTGTTCTACTGGTAGCCGCCACAAGGACCCTCACGTGGTCTCTATGTGTTGTGTTCTACTGGTAGCCACCACAAGGACCCTCTCACGTGGTCTCTATGTGTTGTGTTCTACTGGTAGCCGCCACAAGGACCCTCTCACGTGGTCTCTATGTGTTGTGTTCTACTGGTAGCCGCCACAAGGACCCTCTCACTGGTCTCTATGTGTTGTGTTCTACTGGTAGCCACCACAAGGACCCTCTCACGTGGTCTCTATGTGTTGTGTTCTACTGGTAGCCGCCACAAGGACCCTCTCACGTGGTCTCTATGTGTTGTGTTCTACTGGTAGCCGCCACAAGGACCCTGTCACGTGGTCTCTATGTGTTGTGTTCTACTGGTAGCCGCCACAAGGACCCTGTCACATGGTCTCTATGTGTTGTGTTCTACTGGTAGCTGCCACAAGGACCCTATCACATGGTCTCTATGTGTTGTGTTCTACTGGTAGCCGCCACAAGGACCCTGTCACGTGGTCTCTATGTGTTGTGTTCTACTGGTAGCCGCCACAAGGACCCTGTCACGTGGTCTCTATGTGTTGTGTTCTACTGGTAGCTGCCACAAGGACCCTGTCACGTGGTCTCTATGTGTTATGTTCTACTGGTAGCCGCCACAAGGATCCTGTCACATGGTCTCTATGTGTTGTGTTCTACTGGTAGCCGCCACAAGGACCCTGTCACGTGGTCTCTATGTGTTGTGTTCTACTGGTAACCGCCACAAGGACCCTGTCACGTGGTCTCTATGTGTTGTGTTCTACTGGTAGCTGCCACGAGGACCCTATCATGTTGCAGAGTCTGGCTGGCAAGAGCAATGAGATGCTGGCAGAGGTGGGCAAGGTGAGGATTGAGATGAGTCAGCGCATCCAGCGCCTGGAAGCTGAGCGACAGACGCAGCAGGAACTCTATGACAAGTTGGCCCAGAGAGAGACAGAGTTGGCTGGTGAGTGCGAGGGTTTGCTTAGTTCCTTTACCCTGCGCCATACATAGCAGCGTATGTTACTTTGTTACCTTAGTTTCAATATCTTATATGTAGACTGGGCTAAGATTGTTTCATGCTACGTAAGAGATGGTATATGATGATGTGATGCCTTGCTGTCCTAGATATAATCCTGTGTTGAGAGTGGTGTGTGTGTGAGTGTGTGTATGTGTGTATGTGTGTGTGTGTGTGTGTGTGTGTGTGTGTGTGTGTGTGTGTGTGTGTGTGTGTGTGTGTGTGTGTGTGTGTGTGTGTGTGTGTGTGTGTGTGTGTGTGTGTGTGTGTGTGTGTGTGTGTGTTTAGAGTGTGTTTGTGTTGAGAGTGGTGTGTGTTGAGAGTGGTGTGTTGAGAGTGATGTGTGTTGAGAGTGATGTGTGTTGAGTGTGGTGTGTGTTGAGAGTGGTGTGTGTTGAGAGTGGTGTGTGTTGAGAGTGATGTGTGTTGATAGTGATGTATGTTGAGAGTGTGTGTGTCGAGAGAGATGTTTGGTGTGTGTTGAGAGTGATGTGTGTTGAGAGTGGTGTGTGTTGAGAGTGATGTGTGTTGAGAGTGGTGTGTGTTGAGAGTGGTGTGTGTTGAGAGTGGTGTGTGTTGAGAGTGGTGTGTGTTGAGTGTGGTGTGTGTGTTGAGAGTGATGTGTGTTGAGAGTGATGTGTATTGAGAGTGATGTGTGTTGAGAGTGTGTGTGTTGAGAGTGATGTGTGTTGAGTGTGGTGTGTGTGTTGAGAGTGATGTGTGTTGAGAGTGATGTGCTTTGAGAGTGGTGTGTGCTGAGTGATGTGTGTTGACAGTGATATGTGTTGAGAGTGGTGTGTGTTGAGTGATGTGTTGAGAGTGGTGCGTGTTGAGTGTGGTGTGTATTGAGAGTGATGTGTTTTGAGAATGATGTGTGTTGAGAGTGGTGTGTGTGTGTTGAGTGGTGTGTGTTGAGAGTGGTGTGTGTGTTGAGAGTGATGAGTGTTGAGTGTGGTGTGTGTGTTGAGAGTGATGTGTGTTGAGAGTGGTCTGTATTGAGAGTGGTGTGTGTTGAGAGTGATGTGTGTTGAGAGTGTGTGTGTTGAGAGTGATGTGTGTTGAGAGTGGCATGTGTTGAGAATGATGTGTGTTGAGAGCGGTGTGTGTTGAGAGTGGTGTGTGTTGAGAGTGATGTGCTTTGAGAGTGATGTGTGTTGAGTGATGTGTGTTGACAGTGATGTGTGTTGAGAGTGGTGTGTGTTGAGTGTGGTGTGTATTGAGAGTGATGTGTTTTGAGAGTGATGTGTTTTGAGTGTGATGTGTGTTGAGAGTGATGTGCATTGAGAGTGTTGGGTGTTGAGAGTGTGTGTGTTAAGAGTGGTGTGTGTGTTGAGAATGTGTGTTGAGGGTGGTGTGTGTGTTGAGAGTGGTGTGTGTTGAGGGTGATGTGTGTTGAGAGTGATGTGTTGAGAGTGGTATGTTGAGACTTGAGAATGGTATGTGTTGAGTGATGTGTGTTGAGAGTGGTGTGTGTGTGTGTTGAGTGTGGTGTGTGTTGAGAGTGGTGTGTGTGTTTGTGTGTGTTGAGAGTGATGTGTGTTGAGAGTAGTGTGTATTGAGAGTGGTGTGTGTTGGGGGTGATATGTGTTGAGAGTGTGTGTGTTGAGAGTGGTGTGTGTTGAGAATGATGTGTGTTGAGAGTGGTGTGTGTTGAGAGTGGGGTGTGTTGAGAGTGATGTGCTTTGAGAGTGATGTGTGTTGAGTGATGTGTGTTGACAGTGACTGTTGACTGGGCTAAGATTGTTTCATGCTACGTAAGAGATGGTATAATATTGATGATGTGATGCCTTGCTGTCCTAGATATAATCCTGTGTTGAGAGTGGTGTGTGTGTGTGTGAGTGTGTGTGTGTGTGTGTGTGTGTGTGTGTGTGTGTGAGAGTGGTGTGTGTTGAGAGTGGTGTGTGTTGAGAGTGGTGTGTTGAGAGTGATGTGTGTTGAGAGTGATGTGTGTTGAGTGTGGTGTGTGTTGAGAGTGGTGTGTGTTGAGAGTGGTGTGTGTTGAGAGTGATGTGTGTTGATAGTGATGTATGTTGAGAGTGTGTGTGTCGAGAGAGATGTTTGGTGTGTGTTGAGAGTGATGTGTGTTGAGAGTGGTGTGTGTTGAGAGTGATGTGTGTTGAGAGTGGTGTGTGTTGAGAGTGGTGTGTGTTGAGAGTGGTGTGTGTTGAGAGTGGTGTGTGTTGAGTGTGGTGTGTGTATTGAGAGTGATGTGTGTTGAGAGTGTGTGTGTTGAGAGTGATGTGTGTTGAGTGTGGTGTGTGTGTTGAAAGTGATGTGTGTTGAGAGTGATGTGCTTTGAGAGTGGTGTGTGCTGAGTGATGTGTGTTGACAGTGATATGTGTTGAGAGTGGTGTGTGTTGAGTGATGTGTTGAGAGTGGTGCGTGTTGAGTGTGGTGTGTATTGAGAGTGATGTGTTTTGAGAATGATGTTTTTTTAGAGTGATGTGTGTTGAGAATGATGTGTGTTGAGAGTGATGTGTGTTGAGAGTGTGTGAGTTAAGAGTGGTGTGTGTGTTGAGAATGTGTGTTGAGGGTGGTGTGTGTTGAGAGTGGTGTGTGTTGAGAGTGATGTGTGTTGAGAGTGATGTGTGTTGAGAGTGATGTGTTGAGAGTGGTATGTTGAGACTTGAGAGGTGGTGTGTGTTGAGTGTGGTGTGTGTTGAGAGTGGTGTGTGTTGAGAGTGGTGTGTGTGTGTTGAGTGGTGTGTGTTGAGAGTGGTGTGTGTGTTGAGAGTGATGAGTGTTGAGTGTGGTGTGTGTGTTGAGAGTGATGTGTGTTGAGAGTGGTGTGTATTGAGAGTGGTGTGTGTTGAGAGTGATGTGTGTTGAGAGTGTGTGTGTTGAGAGTGATGTGTGTTGAGAGTGGCATGTGTTGAGAATGATGTGTGTTGAGAGCGGTGTGTGTTGAGAGTGGTGTGTGTTGAGAGTGATGTGCTTTGAGAGTGATGTGTGTTGAGTGATGTGTGTTGACAGTTATGTGTGTTGAGAGTGGTGTGTGTTGAGAGTGGTGTGTGTTGAGAGTGATGTGCTTTGAGAGTGATGTGTGTTGAGTGATGTGTGTTGACAGTGATGTGTGTTGAGAGTGGTGTGTGTTGAGTGTGGTGTGTATTGAGAGTGATGTGTTTTGAGAGTGATGTGTTTTGAGTGTGATGTGTGTTGAGAGTGATGTGCATTGAGAGTGCTGGGTGTTGAGAGTGTGTGTGTTAAGAGTGGTGTGTGTGTTGAGAATGTGTGTTGAGGGTGGTGTGTGTGTTGAGAGTGGTGTGTGTTGAGGGTGATGTGTGTTGAGAGTGATGTGTTGAGAGTGGTATGTTGAGACTTGAGAATGGTATGTGTTGAGTGATGTGTGTTGAGAGTGGTGTGTGTGTGTGTTGAGTGTGGTGTGTGTTGAGAGTGGTGTGTGTGTTTGTGTGTGTTGAGAGTGATGTGTGTTGAGAGTAGTGTGTATTGAGAGTGGTGTGTGTTGGGGGTGATATGTGTTGAGAGTGTGTGTGTTGAGAGTGATGTGTGTTGAGTGTGGTGTGTGTGTTGAGTGGTGTGTGTTGAGAGTGGTGTGTGTTGAGAATGATGTGTGTTGAGAGTGGTGTGTGTTGAGAGTGGGGTGTGTTGAGAGTGATGTGCTTTGAGAGTGATGTGTGTTGAGTGATGTGTGTTGACAGTGATGTGTGTTGAGAGTGGTGTGTGTTGAGTGTGGTGTGTATTGAGAGTGATGTGTTTTGAGAGTGATGAGTTTTGAGAGTGATGTGTGTTGAGAGTGATGTGCATTGAGAGTGGTGTGTGTTGAGAATAATGTGTGTTGAGAGTGGTGTGTTTTGAGAGTGATGTGCAATGAGAGTGGTGTGTGTTGAGAGTGATGTGTGTTGAGTGTGTGTGTGTGTTAAGAGTGGTGTGTGTGTTGAGAATGTGTGTTGAGGGTGGTGGGTGTGTGTTGAGAGTGGTGTGTTTTGAGAGTGATGTGTGTTGAGAGTGATGTGTTGAGAGTGGTATGTTGAGACTTGATAGTGGTGTGTGTTGAGTGATGTGTGTTGAGAGTGGTGTGTGTGTGTGTTGAGTGTGGTGTGTGTTGAGAGTGGTGTGTGTGTGTTGAGAGTGATATGTGTGTTGAGTGGTGTGTGTTGAGAGTGGTGTGTGTGTGTTGAGAGTGATGTGTGTGTGATGAGAGTGATGTGTGTTGAGTGTGGTGTGTGTGTTGAGAGTGATGTGTGTTGAGAGTGGTGTGTATTGAGAGTGGTGTGTGTTGAGAGTGATGTGTGTGAGAGTGTGTGTGTTGAGAGTGATGTGTTGAGTGTGGTGTGTGTGTTGAGAGTGATGTGTGTTGAGAGTGGTGTGTGTTGAGAATGATGTGTGTTGAGAGCGGTGTGTGTTGAGAGTGGTGTGTGTTGAGAGTGATGTGCTTTGAGAGTGATGTGTGTTGAGTGATGTGTGTTGACAGTGATGTGCTTTGAGAGTGATGTGTGTTGAGTGGTGTGTGTTGACAGTGATATGTGTTGAGAGTGGTGTGTGTTGAGTGATGTGTTGAGAGTGGTGTGTGTTGAGTGGTGTGTGTTGAGAGTGATGTGTTTTGAGAGTGATGTGTGATGAGTGATGTGTGTTGACAGTGATGTGTGTTGAGAGTGGTGTGTGTTTAGTGTGGTGTGTATTGAGAGTGGTGTGTTTTGAGAGTGATGTGCATTGAGAGTGGTGTGTGTTGAGAGTGATGTGTGCTGAGAGTGATGTGTTGAGAGTGGTATGTTGAGACTTGATAGTGGTGTGTGTTGAGCGATGTGTGTTGAGTGTGGTGTGTGTTGAGAGTGGTGTGTGTTGAGAGTGATGTGTGTGTTGAGAGTGGTGTGTGTGTGTGTTGAGAGTGATGTGTTGAGAGTGGTGTGTGTTGAGAGTGGTGTGTGTTGAGAGTGATGTGTTGAGAGTGGTGTGTGTTGAGAGTGATGTGTGTTGAGAGTGGTGTGTGTGTGTGTTGAGAGTGATGTGTGTTGAGAGTGGTGTGTGTTGAGTGATGTGTTGAGAGTGGTGTGTGTTGAGAGTGATGTGTGTTGAGAGTGGTGTGTGTTGAGAGTGATATGTGTTGAGAGTGATGTGTTGAGAGTGGTGTGTGTTGAGAGTGATGTGTGTTGAGAGTGGTGTGTGTTGAAGTGATGTGTTGAGAGTGATGTGTGTTGAGAGTGGTGTGTGTTGAGAGTGATGTGTTGAGAGTGGTGTGTGTTGAGAGTGATGTGTGTTGAGAGTGGTGTGTGTTGAGAGTGATATGTGTTGAGAGTGATGTGTTGAGAGTTGTGTGTGTTGAGAGTGATGTGTGTTGAGAGTGGTGTGTGTTGAGAGTGATGTGTTGAGAGTGATGTGTGTTGAGAGTGGTGTGTGTTGAGAGTGATGTGTTGAGAGTGGTGTGTGTTGAGAGTGATGTGTGTTGAGAGTGATGTGTTGAGAGTGGTGTGTGTTGAGAGTGATGTGTGTTGAGAGTGGTGTGTGTTGAGAGTGATGTGTGTTGAGAGTGGTGTGTGTTGTGTGTTGAGAGTGATGTGTGTTGAGAGTGGTGTGTGTTGAGTGATGTGTTGAGAGTGATGTGTGTTGAGAGTGGTGTGTGTTGAGTGATGTGTGTTGAGTGGTGTGTGTTGAGAGTGATGTGTTGAGAGTGGTGTGTGTTGAGAGTGATGTGTTGAGAGTGGTGTGTGTTGAGAGTGATGTGTGTTGAGAGTGGTGTGTGTGTGTGTGTTGAGAGTGATGTGTGTTGAGAGTGGTGTGTGTTGAGAGTGATGTGTTGAGGTGTTGAGAGTGATGCGTTGAGAGTGATGTGTTTGAGAATGGTGTTTCTGTGTAGATCTGCAGCGGAAGCAACATATGGCCCAGGAGGACCGAGACAGGGAGGTTGCTCGACTGACGGAACGGTTGCAGCAGAAGGAGGCAGAGATCAAACAGATGAAGGACGAGGACCTTCAGAGGGCCAGCATGCTGCAGACGGCCATCCAGAGTTATATGACACGCTCACCCTTCAGTGCCACAAACTGACATGTTTTCATGACATGCTCACCCATCACTGTCCCAAGCTGGTTCATCTCAAGATATACTTGGCCTTCACCGCCACAAAGTGACAAATGGCGCGTTGCCAATTCATTCATCCATGGTGACACGTCTCTCTGAGAGATAGTTGTGTTATTTCAGTAATGACGTAGTATTACTCCTACGCAGAGAGGTCAGTTTCGACACATTCCTTGTTATGCCAAGTTGGATGGTGCTTTCTTATAGTGGGTCATGGCAGGTCATTGTCATCAGTTCACTGCCGAGGGACGGTTTTAACAAGTCTGTTTCATGTTACTAGTTGTTTTTGGTGTTGTGATGTGTCATTTTCTGGTTTAGCCCATTTAGCAAAGTAACTTGCAGTTTACCATTTAGTATTGGTGCATATAATCGCACTAGAGGGAAGCACCTGCAACATGAGAATTTCTAGATTATTTAAATAAACAAATATGTTACCAAGTAAGTCTTTATCATTTTATTTGTGGCTGTTTGCTTCATTGTGGTAGAATATTATCGGATATAAAATGTATATTTTTACAGTTTAAGGATGATCAGTAAGTCCATTTGCATCTATTTACACCAGGTCCCAAACTGAGGCTAATAAACTCTGTACTACCATCTCCCATGGCATGAGGGGGTGAACTACCATCACCCATGGCATGAAGGGGTATACTACCATCACCCATGGCATGAGGGGGTGTACTACCATCACCCATGGCATGAGAGGGTGTTTAGTACACTCTGTACTACCATCACCCATGGCATGAGGGGGTGTTTAGTACACTCTGTACTACCATCACCCATGGCATGAGGGGGTGTTTAGTACACTCTGTACTACCATCACCCATGGCATGAGGGGGTGTGTAATATACACTGTACTACAATCACCCATGGCATGAGGGGGTGTTTAGTACACTCTGTACTACCATCACCCATGGCATGAGGGGGTGTTTAGTACACTCTGTACTACCATTACCCATGGCATGACGGGGTGTGTAATACACACTGTACTACAATCACCCATGGCATGAGGGGGTGTTTAGTACACTCTGTACTACCATCACCCATGGCATGAGGGGGTGTTTAGTACACTCTGTACTACCATCACCCATGGCATGAGGGGGTGTTTAATACACTCTGTACTACAATCACCCATGGCATGAGGGGGTGTGTAATACACACTGTACTACCATCACCCATGGCATGAGAGGGTGTTTAGTACACTCTGTACTACCATCACCCATGGCATGAGGGGGTGTTTAATACACTCTGTACTACAATCACCCATGGCATGAGGGGGTGTTTAGTACACTCTGTACTACCATCGCTCCTGGCTGTGAGATGTATTCATAATGGTAATATTTCACCCAAACTAATCCACCACAATTATGCTTTCAAGAACATATAGAATGGGTTAAATTATGACTGTCATGTTGACTTAACCCAAGAGAAGATTAGTCACAGCATATTCCTCTTCTGAAGAGCATCAAAGTCATTAATAACATCACGAGAACAAGTGGATTACCATTATAATGACTTTACCACACCTTAACCATCAATGTGATCTGGTGTTTTAGGGTGTAATGTAGCCAAAGAGGAGGACAGATTGTAGCAGTTACATAGGATGTGAATGAAAAACAAGAAAGACTTTTTTATTTATATAAGGTGTATATATAGAATATGTATATATGTGATAATGTCTGTAAAGGTCCATTGTTTCAAAACTAATATTCTGTGTACATAATATTATGACATACATAAACATCTACCAACACCACAATTACACTTTCATAAATTCTCCATCAAACATCAAAGTTCTTTTGCTGTCAGTACTACATACATCAAACTGTTGCAATGTACCAGTAACTATAGTTCAATCAAATAGAGTGTCCTTGATGATGTTGCAATGTACCAGTAACTATAGTTCAATCAAACAGTGTCCTTGATGGTGTTGCAATGTACCAGGAACTATAGTTCAATCAGACAGAATGTCCTCGATGATGTTGCAATGTACCAGGAACTATGTTCAATCAAACAGAGCTTCCTTGATCATGTTGCAATGTACCAGTAACTATAGTTCAATCAAACAGAGCGTCCTTGATGATGTTGCAATGTACCAGTAACTATAGTTCAATCAGACAGAGTGTCCTTGATGATGTTGCAATGTACCAGGAACTATAGTTCAATCAGAGTGTCCTAGATGATGTTGCAATGTACCAGGAACTATAGTTCAATCAAACAGAGTGTCCTCGATGATGTTGCAATGTACCAGTAACTATAGTTCAATCAAACAGAGTGTCCTTGATGATGTTGCAATGTACCAGTAACTATAGTTCAATCAAACAGAGCGTCCTTGATGATGTTGCAATGTACCAGTAACTATAGTTCAATCAAACAGTGTCCTTGATGATGTTGCAATGTACCAGTAACTATAGTTCAATCAAGACAGAGTGTCCTTGATGATGTTGCAATGTACCAGTAACTATAGTTCAATCAAACGGAGTGTCCTTGATGATGTTGCAATGTACCAGTAACTATAGTTCAATCAGACAGAGTGTCCTCGATGATGTTGCAATGTACCAGTAACTATAGTTCAATCAAACAGAGTGTCCTTGATGATGTTGCAATGTACCAGTAACTATAGTTTAATCAGACAGAGTGTCCTCGATGATGTTGCAATGTACCAGTAACTATAGTTCAATCAGACAGAGTGTCCTCGATGGTGTTGCAATGTACCAGTAACTATAGTTCAATCAGACAGAGTGTCCTTGTTGATGTTGCAATGTACCAGGAACTGTAGTTCAATCAGACAGAGTGTCCTCGATGATGTTGCAATGTACCAGTAACTATAGTTCAATCAGACAGTGTCCTCGATGATGTTGCAATGTACCAGTAACTATAGTTCAATCAGACAGAGTGTCCTCGATGATGTTGGAATGTACCAGTAACTATAGTTCAATCAAACGGAGTGTCCTTGATGATGTTGCAATGTACCAGTAACTATAGTTCAATCAGACAGAGTGTCCTCGATGATGTTGCAATGTACCAGTAACTATAGTTCAATCAGACAGAGTGTCCTTGATGATGTTGCAATGTACCAGTAACTATAGTTCAATCAAACAGAGTGTCCTTGATGATGTTGCAATGTACCAGTAACTATAGTTCAATCAGACAGAGCGTCCTTGATGATGTTGCAATCTACCAGTAACTATAGTTCAATCAGACAAGAGCGTCCTTGATGATGTTGCAATGTACCAGGAACTATAGTTCAATCAGACAGAGTGTCCTTGATGATGTTGCAATGTACCAGTAACTATAGTTCAATCAAACAGAGCTTCCTTGATGATGTTGATGAGTCTGTTTGCAAGAGGCTCATACTCCAGTTCACCTTCACTTCCCTTCCCATCATCTGCTGACTCCCCGTTGTCTAGCCCCAAACACACTGGGTGACCTTTGTGCACCCCAGAATCCTCTAACACACCAGAGGGTGCACAGATCCAGGGGTCAGAGGTCACATTCTGCCAGTCTTGAAGCTTCTGCTGCAGCTGCTTGAAGACAGTGGCGTATGTGGCCTGTGAGGCGAGGTTGTGAGTCTCGTGAGGGTCAGCCGTGAGGTCGTAGAGTTCCCAGGGGTCGCGGTGGTAGTACTGGTGCAGGGTCTTGAACCAGTGCAGGGGCTGCTGGTGGCGCGTCCGATTGAGTAGGTCCTGGAAACTGACGGACACGTAGAAGTCCTGGTCAATGGGGAATGGCTGACCGTGGTTGAGGTTCTGGATGAGTTTGTAACGGGGTGTTCGTATCACCCTCATGGGGTAGTACATCGTCACCTCATGCAGGTTGTGACTGGCATACACAGCCTCTGGCTGTGGGGGGTGTGGGTGCAGGGCACGGGGCTGGAGCAGGGGCAGGAGAGAGTGACCAGTGAGGTGGACACGGCCAGACTTGTGGAAGATGTTATAGTGCGGGTAGGAGATGTTGAACCACTCCAGCACAGTCGGTACAATGTCCAGTAGACTGACCAGGGCATCACTCTCCTACAACAAACACGTCCAGTAGACTGACCAGGGCATCGCTCTCCTACAACAAACACGTCCAGTAGAGTGGCCAGGGCATCGCTCTCCTACAACAAACACGTCCAGTAGAGTGACCAGGGCATCGCTCTCCTACAACAAACACGTCCAGTAGACTGACCAGGGCATCGCTCTCCTACAACAAACACGTCCAGTAGACTGACCAGGGCATCGCTCTCCTACAACAAACACGTCCAGTAGACTGACCAGGGCATCGCTCTCCTACAACAAACACGTCCAGTAGACTGACCAGGGCACCACTCTCCTACAACAAACACGTCCAGTAGACTGACCAGGGCATCACTCTCCTACAACAAACACGTCCAGTAGACTGACCAGGGCATCACTCTCCTACAACAAACACGTCCAGTAGAGTGACCAGGGCATCACTCTCCTACAACAAACACGTCCAGTAGACTGACCAGGGCATCACTCTCCTACAACAAACACGTCCAGTAGACTGACCAGGGCATCACTCTCCTACAACAAACACGTCCAGTAGACTGACCAGGGCATCACTCTCCTACAACAAACACGTCCAGTAGAGTGACCAGGGCATCACTCTCCTACAACAAACACGTCCAGTAGACTGACCAGGGCATCACTCTCCTACAACAAACACGTCCAGTAGAGTGACCAGGGCATCACTCTCCTACAACAAACACGTCCAGTAGAGTGACCAGGGCATCACTCTCCTACAACAAACACGTCCAGTAGAGTGACCAGGGCATCACTCTCCTACAACAAACACGTCCAGTAGAGTGACCAGGGCATCACTCTCCTACAACAAACACTTCCAGTAGACTGACCAGGGCATCACTCTCCTACAACAAACACGTCCAGTAGACTGACCAGGGCACCACTCTCCTACAACAAACACAATACAGTAGAATCACCATACTAGTGACCTTACTACATCCACATGCCACAAGCCAATATAACAGTGGTCTTACTATAGCCACAGGCACTGAGACAACATAATAGTGGTCTTTCGTAACTTGTAGCACAAACTGATGTTATATTTGTAATATTGAAAACAGAATCAAATTGGCAATAAACTTAATTTTTTTATTAAATTTCTTACTAAAACCATTATGCTGTTATGAGGTAATATAAGTGATATTTAATTGTGACCTTGCATAGTGAATGAACATTGTGCCCTTGCCACAAGAAAACACAAGACGGACAAGGTGAAGAGTGAGACAGGAGGTCGCACGTACACTGTCTCTTGCTACATCTCTACTCAATGTTACTTTAATTATCTCTCAATCCAAACCACAGTCTGTGATATGTGCACGTCGTCTGGCCAGCAGTTCAACTATTTACGTGAGCTACTTTAGAAGCACTTGTTAAAAATGACGTCAAGACTTTCTAATGAAGATTCTGCAAGTGTACAACAAATACAGGTGGCCCACTGCAACATCTGCCTCAAGGACCTGCCCCATCAACTCATGTCTCTCTCTATAACAACACGTACTTCCAGTGCGGGATGATGTGTAGTTTTTCAAGAACAGCCATGAGAACTGAAATGGCACTTTTAAAGAATGTTCATCTATTAATTCCAGACACTTGCTAGGACACACTCTGGCCCCAGACTTTTATAAACACATACAGACTTCCTGGACACATCCATATTTGCCTAAACATACTTAGATTTGTCTGAACACACAACTGTCCTGAAGACATCCACACTTTGTGAAGACATATAAATTATACAATGAACTTATGAAACAACTCAACCCTCTATGATTGAAATCTCATTTAATTAATGTAAGTAGAGCATGCCCTTCTGAGATCAGTCCTCAATTGATGCTGACTTATCTGAATACATCGACACTCCTGAAGCCTTGAACACATGTCAACACTCACCTGAATGCATTCATACTTGTCTGAGCACATACACACTGGCCTGAGCATATCCACACTGGCCTAAACACATCCACACTGGTCTGAGCACATCCACACTAGACTGAACACATCCACACTTGCCTGAACATATCCACACTTGTCTGAACACATCAACATTGGCCTGGACACGTTCACACTGGCCTGAACACATTCACACTGGCCAGGACGCATCCACATAGGCCTGGACACATCAAAACTGGCCTGGACACATCCACACTGGCCTGGACACATTCACATTGGCCTGAACACATTCACACTGACCTGGACACATGCACACTGGCCTGGACACATCCACACTGGCCTGGACACATTCACACTGGCCTGGACACATTTGCACTGGCCTGGACACATCCACACTGGCTTGGCCTGGACACATTCACACTGGCCTGGACACATCCACACTGGCCTGGAGACATCCACACTGGCCTGGGCAGATTCACATTGGCCTGGACACATTCACACTGGCCTGGACACATTTACACTGTCTTGGACACATTCACACTGGCCTGGACCCATGCACACTGGCTTGGACACATCCACACTGGCCTGGACACATTCACACTGGCCGGGACACATCAACACTGGCCTGGACACATTCACACTGGCCTGGACACATTCACATTGGCCTGGACACATTCACACTGGCCTGGACACATCCACACTGGCCTGGACACATTCACACTGGTCTGGACACATTCACACTGGTCTGGACACATTCACACTGGCCTGGACCCATGCACACTGGCTTGGACACATCCACACTGGCCTGGACACATTCACACTGGCCGGGACACATCAACACTGGCCTGGACACATTCACTCTGGCCTGGACACATCCACACTGGCCTGGATACATTCACACTGGCCGGGACACATCAACACTGGCCTGGACACATTCACTCTGGCCTGGACACATCCACACTGGCCTGGACACATTCACACTGGCCGGGACACAT
The DNA here is from genome assembly GCA_025642075.2 of Ridgeia piscesae. NCBI lineage: Eukaryota > Metazoa > Annelida > Polychaeta > Sabellida > Siboglinidae > Ridgeia > Ridgeia piscesae. Next base: position 181,310 of record JAODUO010000709.1, read on the forward strand.
CAACACTGGCCTGGACACATCCACTCTGGCCTGGACACATCAACACTGGCCTGGCCACATTGGCCTGGACACATCCACACTGGCCTGGACACATTCACACTGGCCTGGACACATTCACACTGGCCTGGACACATCCACACTGGCCTGGACACACTGGCCTGGACACATTCACACTGTCCTGGACACATCCACTCTGGCCTGGACACATCCACACTGGCCTGGACACATCCATACTGGCCTGGACACATTCACACTGGCCTGGACACATCAACACTGGCCTGGACACATCCACACTGGCCTGGACACATTCACACTGGCCTGGACACATCAACACTGGCCTGGACACATCCACACTGGCCTGGACACATTCACACTGGCCTGGACACATCAACACTGGCCTGGACACATCCATACTGGCCTGGACACATTCACACTGGCCTGGACACATCAACACTGGCCTGGCCACATTGGCCTGGACACATCCATACTGGCCTGGACACATTCACACTGGCCTGGACACATTCACACTGGTCTGGACACATCAACACTGGCCTGGACACATTCACACTGGCCTGGACACATCAACACTGGCTTGGACACATCCATACTGGCCTGGACACATTCACACTGGCCTGGACACATTCACACTGGCCTGGACACATCCACACTGGCCTGGACATATCACAACAGTGGTAGCACTATCTGCTTATTTTTGTTATATGCAGGATTCCTAGAAGTTAGTCTTGTTGCCAGGGAGACAACACCCACCTGTGTCCATGATGAGTTATGTTGAGGGTCGGACACAAGCAAGGGTTCTGCCATGCCAGGGTCGAAGAGGTTAGTGCGCCCCGTGGGAAAGGGTATGCCGTTGTCCGAGGTGTAGATGATGAGGGTGTCTTCCATGTGTCCCGATGCAGCCAGCTCTCCCAGCATCAGCCCAATCCCTGCAGCCGGGAGGGAGAGGTGTGACACTCAACATGTTTAGTTAGCAACATACAGTGTACTTATAAAATACCCATCCTCCAGAAGGGATAACACGGCAGTGTGGAAGCCTGCAAGGTGAGTAGGTGAGAAACCACACAGCTAGGTTCTCACTGTGGTGCCAGGTAATGCTACATACACACATTAACAGTTTCATTTATTCCCACTGTAACAATCATTGTAACTGAACATTTGTTTGTTTTCTACGATTGTTCACATAACCTGGAACAGCCACACAAAACGCTGTTTTTGTTGCAAAAAATCTTCAAAGATCCAGTCCAAACCCACAACTGGCATGAACTTGACTGATGGGGAATGTCATCAGCGTCATAGATGTTTCTGGGGTCATAAAATAATAAATGAACCACTAAAAGTCTGATGCCCAAGCCACAAAGTGTCTAGGAGTGCACACACGCACACGCATATGAACACTATATATTTAACATTAGATGAAATAATGGTAAAGCATAATGAAAATAAATCAGCAATTAAGTAACTGGTAATAGTAAAAAATCTTTGACCCAAAAAGGCAAACAAAGGGTTTCAATTGAGCACCCAAAATTTTCAAAATCAAATAGATTTTGTTGTTTCATGAAAGTAAAGACTGCTAAGATTAACTATGGCTGTATCATAAACCATGGAAACGTCCAAGAAGTGTTACGCTTCATGAGAACTGTTTGTATTTATTTGTAAATGTAATTATAGCCAAGTAGTCATTCTTTTATCAGAAATTATTAAAATACAATTGTAACTGTTCAGAGTAACTAAACCAAATATAACCAAAAGTTTAACTGATCTTTGTAACTGGAGCATGCCTTTCTGTGATTGTCTCCTGCTGCATCTAAAGCCAGTTTTTCACAAGTGCACTAGACACTGTACTGAACTATTTACAAGTACGTGGCGTGTACGTGGTGTGAGTTCAGTTCTCTTCATCACACTTAAGGTGATGGTCTCTCCAGTCTCCACACCAATACAAAGTACGTCTCCTTCCAGTTGAAATGGAAGATTTGCTTTCAACAACACTATGAGCTATGCAGAATAACATAACGTCTATTCTCTTCATTTAGTAGACAGATGTGTATGCCAAAGTAGCCACACTTTCTCTTGCAAACATATCTTAGTACAAAATAAATGGCAATAAATTAAAAATATTTTTGGGGCTTTTAACTCTTGGCAAGTCAACAGCATAGGTTTAACATTTCCTGTATTGTCTATTTAGTTATATTTGATCAAATCTAATAACAAACCCTAACATGAGATTTGATCCTTGCATGGACTGAACATATAGTTTCTTTGTTAGAAATATTAAACTTAATTTCACTGCGAGGTAATCATGTCTAATACGAAATTCAATGTTGTATAATTTAGCGTGACACAAATGAAATGTTATAAATTTAGTAGAGTATCAATCTGTAGATGATGTTTAAAAGTATGCAAACAATGGCAGTTGTTGCCAAATGCTGACAAGTAGCAGGAGACGGCCTGACTGGTGACACCGTGGAGCCCTTGAGTGAGATGGCCTGCACTGTCAGCTTGTTGCTTGTGCTGGACCACTTGATGGTCACATCAACGCACGCAGACACTGTCACACATGAGAAGTCCCACTGACCCCGTCTGATTAGTCAATCCTTACAGGTGTTGTGTCTTCCCCTCACAAACATGTCCCATTGCCTTCAGGGACTGTCTCAAAAGGAGACACTGTGGGTCAGTGAACAACCAACTTGAAACAAGGCACTTTCTACTCAGACACCTACAAGCTGCACTCTGATGATGCAACCAAGACATAAATTTATTTCAAAATAAATAACTGTAACTTACATAGTAAGTAATTACATGAAATGCCTAGAAATAGTATTGACAGAGGTCATTCTGTTCAAAAGTTGGAATCTGCTAAATTTAGTGGACATTCATGAAGATGTAAAATGCATCATTAAAACCATTGACAATTAATGCTGCTTGTAGAATAATAAACATGTAGCTTACAAATTACTCAAAGCTGGCAGTGCTACATGAGATAATTGGATCATTGATTTCTTGAGACAATGACATGCAAAACAAACACATGAAATTCCTAGATCTAGACACACTTAACAATTCAGTATTGACCCCAAGACTTCCTACTTGACCTCAGATCATCAGGTCAAATGTGGATTACTACAACCCGTTTATAGTAAAGTTGAGTTGTGTTTGTTTTGGGGCACATATAAGAACCCTTCAGTGATAGAGGTTTCTCTGCATGCCTCACATACGTGTCACTGGCATTACTGGCCATAGATAGTAACACTTTGGAAAGTAGCTCTTATCATTATTTGGATTTGTTCCAGGTATGTAACTAAAGTATGTAATGTTGAAACTGCCAACCCAATAATGTCGCTGCTTTTTCTTCAGGCTCTGTCTCTGCTGACAACTGCTACAGTCCCCTCCCCACACACTTCCCAAACCTCCGACTCCACTCATTCCGTCTCCTAACCCTTCCTTGTGGTCGGTTCTGTTCCTTTATGGCATGGCAATCAGTTATACTTTCTTAAACGTGCTAGGGTTTCTTGGTTCATGTTATTTAGTTTCTTGAGAGGTAAATTTACTAAACAGGTTAGATGTTGTGTCTCAGTTATCCAACAGTATTGACTCACAGGTCGTAGCTGTCGTCTGTCAGAGTCACGTGCTCAAAGTAGTACCACTGTATTTTTTATAATATTTAACTTCACTTGCACCCAGAGTACAACTGTGTGCAATTGTCACAGTGTACAAGGTTACAAAAATAAAACAGCATTTTGAAAAGAAAAATTCTTGCAATGAAGGGAGTAATTCCTTAGTCAGTGGCATGTAAATACCAATGCAGACTTCACTCCTTGCTGTCCTGTTGAATGTCACACCCCCACATTACAATGTACCCACAACACTCCAGTGTGCTATTAAAAACAATGGTCTAGTGTCATGTTTGATTTTGTCATGCTTCCACTTCCCTGGACCACCTTTTCTCTGGCCCATCTCTTCCCAAGACCACCTTTCCCTGGCCCACCTCTTCACTGGCCCACCCTTTCTCTGCCCCACCTCTTCCCTGGCCCACCCTTTCTCTGCCCCACCTCTTCCCTGGCCCACCCTTTCTCTGCCCCACCTCTTCCCTGGCCCACCTCTTCCATGGCCCACCCTTTCTCTGCCCCACCTCTTCCCTGGCCCACCTCTTCACTGGCCCACCCTTTCTCTGCCCCACCTCTTCCCTGGCCCACCCTTTCTCTGCCCACCTTCCCTGGCCCACCTCTTCCTGGCCCACCCTTTCTCTGCCCCACCTCTTCCCTGGCCCACCTCTTCACTGGCCCACCCTTTCTCTGCCCCACCTCTTCCCTGACCCATCTCTTTATTTGCCCAAGAATAGTAAATGAATGGAATAGATTATCGGCTGATTGTGTAGGTGCTAGTAATGTTAATATGTTTAAAAATTAAAATAAAATACCTAAGAAGGACTGGGTACATTTAGATAGATAAGTTGGACTCACGATAAGCCAAAGGGCTTCCTTGTCAACCTGCCATCTAGAGTTGATTCTCTAGGTGGCAATCTTGTTAAATATCCTTAGCACCGTTCAGAACATTTTACACTTCACTGGAATTACTGCATGAAAACTATTTGTTTACACATCTCCATCACTGTTTATACCCAGGTACTCATTCAGTTGGATGAACTGCTATAAGATGGAGTTAACGAAATTCCACAAGCTTTGAAATGGCAGCAAGAGGAATTACATGGGGGATGTCACTCGACTGACTGTCACTGTCTACCCACCACGTGCCCCGCTTACATGTGCAGTGTCTGGGCAAACTCTCCCGCAACATCAACTCACTTGTTCAGGACTACTGCTACTAAATCAAAGAGGGTTCTAAACAAATGATTATAATTAACACAGAACACATATCAATGTCTGACAAGGCTTACTCAATAGTCTTACTGAACTTGATTGTATAAAAATATCATAATTGGGAAACTTCCCCAGTATACTTACCCTGGTCCAGCCTACTGATGGTGGTATACTGGGCAGCAATGTCTGCCCTGGCTGCTGGAGTGTCCTGCACAAAGTAGGGCACTTGCACCTCGTCCGGGGTGTACACATGGGGGTGCCAGTCAGGGATAATACCCATCCCCGGCTCCCCATTCCCAAACTTCTCACAGAAGGCACCATACTCAGGGTGGGTGTGTCCACAGCGGTGAGGGTCATGGAAGCCAATGTAGAGGAGGAATGGCCTGAAACATGTCACGTTCACTCTCAGATGTACAATTCATGGAAGCCAATGTAGAGGAGGAATGGCCTGAAACATGTCACGTTCACTCTCAGATGTACAATTCATGGAAGCCAATGTAGAGGAGGAATGGCCTGAAACATGTCACGTTCACTCTCATATGTACAATTCATGGAAGCCAATGTAGAGGAGGAATGGCCTGAAACATGTCACGTTCACTCTCAGATGTACAATTCATGGAAATGCCAATGTAGAGGAGGAATGGCCTGAAACATGTCACGTTCACTCTCAGATGTACAATTCATGGAAGCCAATGTAGAGGAGGAATGGCCTGAAACATGTCACATTCACTTTCAGATGTACAATTCATGGAAGCCAATGTAGAGGAGGAATGGCCTGAAATGTGTCACATTCACTTTCAGATGTACAATTCATGGAAGCCAATGTAGAGGAGGAATGGCCTGAAACATGTCACGTTCACTCTCAGATGTACAATTCATGGAAGCCAATGTAGAGGAGGAATGGCCTGAAACATGTCACGTTCACTCTCAGATGTACAATTCATGGAAGCCAATGTAGAGGAGGAATGGCCTGAAATGTGTCACATTCACTCTCAGATGTACAATTCATGGAAGCCAATGTAGAGGAGGAATGGCCTGAAATGTGTCACATTCACTTTCAGATGTACAATTCATGGAAGCCAATGTAGAGGAGGAATGGCCTGAAACATGTCACGTTCACTCTCAGATGTACAATTCATGGAAGCCAATGTAGAGGAGGAATGGCCTGAAACATGTCACATTCACTTTCAGATGTACAATTCTACCATAAGTGTGAATGTACTGTTCGACATGCATTGAACTACCAGCACCCAAAACATATTTTGGGGGAAGCCTGCCAAAGATAGTATTTTGAGGATGCACAGGAATAAAAATATTACAATTATGCAACAGCCTCGTTTCATCAAAGAAAACTGGTTCTGTAGCATACTACAAGACAATACATGCTTAGTGAAATGAACCAAATATTCCAGCAGTTTTTCATGCATGTTTGCTCTGATTCCTGATTCACTCAACTATGTGTTTATTAAACAAGAATTTGCTGTGAGTGAACAACTTTCTAGTAATAATTGCAGAATGGCTGAATGCTTCTAAGACAAGTTGGGCATTGTTTACATGAATAGGTGCAGGTAAATGTAATGTGCTGTAAGCAGCATTGCCGGGGTTGCATAAATGAATTACACTTCAAAGACTTGCAGCTTGGCTGCTGCTGCAGGTTGTGGTCCCTGAGACCTCTCTCACTGTCCCGAGTCACAGCCTCACAGGTCACCTCCAGCCTCACTCATACTTCAACAATGCCATTCACTCCAGTTTACATGCCTGTATAACTTAATACAGCTACATACAGACAGCAGGCGAATTATGTGAAAAACCTGTTTAAACTGTTTGCAAGATGGCTGAATGCTTCCCATAGAACTATTACACTAATTATCAATTTAGTGAGTGACTGACCCCTCTTGATGCGTCTCTCAGCTTGGTGCATTCTATATATATATATACATATATATATATATATATATATATATATATATATATATATATATATATATACACACACACACATTATATATATATTTGTTTATTATATAAGAACTCTACACTTAGAAATGATTGCACTGCTGTGTCATGATGACGAGGCAAGAGGTGTGATGTGACATGTTGTATTATCAAAACAGATCACCTCACTGTGACAAGTGTTTTGAACAATAACTGGTGACCATGCCTGTATGTAGGATGTTATATATATGTGTGTGCCCGTGCATGTAGGGGTAGACACTATCCACTCTAAACATGCACATAGTGAACTATAATAAAGTTCCAGTTTGCTCCTTATATTTCCACCCATCTATCCATTAGCCACCAACTCTTTTAATTATCCAAAACAAACTTTGCCCATCCAAAACGTGGGTGGCACGAATATGATTATGATCATGATGTTGATGACAATAATTATTGCCATTACATTCAAACTGAGACGATGGTCACAGTGATTGTGACATGATAATGGTTATTATAATATTGATTATGCCAACCATGGCCCTAACGGTTATTATAGAGATGGTAAGGACTGACCTCATAATATTTTAACATCCAAAAATACGGTAAACATGCTGTGCCTTGTATTGGTCCAAATCACCATACATACTGAAAGACCAGTGTTATAATGACAGTGCACACAGCTGTATATGCACTAGTTACTTAACATAACATGTAGCAATGCAACTGGCCTTGGCTGCAATGTTTTATGTGGATATGCAAGACTGACATATTGGTACATTCACAACATATGACACAATGACAGAGGCAGTTAACTGTTACCCTGGGATAGTCATGATTGACTTGATGTGACTTGATAGTTGCCAGGACAGCTGTCACCATGCTGCCTTGTTGTCACGTCTACACCAGTAGCACTGCATCATGTGTCACTCTCTCTGCACTCACAATGCAATATTTAGTTGTTGCATAAACTGCCCTGTAAAGACCCAGCCACTGTCCCCCAGCAAGCAATGCTACACATCTATGGACTTTGCAACTATCAGTGTTCATAATTGACAATACAGCTGCCCCACAGGTACTGCTCCTGCTAAACAACGGAGCAATAGTGTAGCAAATTAACTGACCTTATTTTATGGTAATAAAGCACCAAACTTGGCCAATATATAGACCAATATATGACAATAAGTCTTATATATTGGTACCATATGCCTGCTGACACTGTTGCTCCTTGTTCCAGTTGCCCAGTCCGTCAGCATGGTCAGCATGTTGACATACAAGTGCTGTAATGGTGAGACTGAGCTGCTGCAGCCTCCCACACCATCTCTTCTTCCAATCTCATCAACTGCTCAGTTTTTGCCAGTTTCCACAATTCATTGGATTTTACTGGCATATAAAAACTCTGTGGAATGTACGACCACAGGATTTGCATTCCACAGAGTGCATGAACAAGTTTAAAACACATCTTAAGACTTAATATTTCTAGATTGCTTTTAATGTCTAGTTTTTCTACACCTTTTACCCTTTTATATATTTATTTATTTTTAATTAGCTCAACTAGCATATCATTTGAACTATTTATTTTTAATTAGCTCAACTAGCATATATTTTTATCTTTGCTTCTGTATTAATTAATAGTTTGCTACTTCATATATATTTTATTTTTATTAATTACAATTGACACAAATATTGTATTGCTGTAGTCAATTATTATTAATTAACTACTATGTATAATATTTTATTATTATATATTTATTCTGCAACTATAATATATATTATAGTATTTTATATACATTATATATATATATATATATATATATATATATATATATATATATATATATATATATATATATATATATTACACACATACATACTTCTATTTCTTGACTACATTGATATATAATATAAATTACAACATTGCCATCTCCGATTAATTTTGGTTTCTGTAGTTCAGTTTCCTACAACCATGATTTAGCTATACATATTCATATGTTTTACTTGTACTTTTATTATATTGATTTCTTATAATGTTTTAATGTTGTCAACACTACTTAATAGAGTTTGTACTTTGGATTTATAGTGTCTAAATAAAGTGTATTATTATTATTTATATCATTTAATCTGATTTAGTGTCTGGTATGCATTTACCGTTTTACGTTTCACATAATAGTTCGATTTGTGGGAGCCTCTAAGTATTATTTTGTCTTGACATAAAACACACACTTTCCAGTTGGTTTCTGTGTATTACTGCAACCTTTGTAATGTGAAAGATCTAGAATGCTTTGGACATTGTTATAAGTTTTAATAACTTATTGTAATCAAATATTCAAGTGTCCATCAAGATTATGTGTGCCAACAGTGGCTTGGCACATCATTATAATAAACATCACACTAGTACAATAATGTATTTATGAGAATCACATGTCATTTTAAGTTACCCATTTTGAAATTCAGGATGGCAGCCTATGCTTCTGTATTTTGAGATGGCCAAAGATCTTAAAATAGTTCCTATATATTATTATTCTACATGTTTGTCAAGTTTCATGCTTTGTTACTCAAATGCACAACAGTTATAGCATACTGGACTATGGCATCCACCAGTCACCACCCACTACCCACCATTCACCACCCACCATTCACCACCCACCAGTCACCACCCACCAGTCACCACCCACCAGTCACCACCCACCACCCACCAGTCACCACCCACCAGTCACCACCCACCAGTCACCACCCACCAGTCACCACCCACCACCCACCAGTCACCACCCACCAGTCACCACCCACCAGTCACCACGCACCACCCACCAGTCACCACCCACCAGTCACCACCCACCACCCACCAGTCACCACCCACCAGTCACCACCCACCAGTCACCACCCACCAGTCACCACCCACCAGTCACCACACGTGACACTTCATTACTCCCTCCACAAAGCTTGTGAGTAACATATTGGTTTGCTCCACTCTCAAACGCGCAGCAAAGATGTAGAGATTAAGTTATTGTGGCTACCGGGTACTTGCCTAAATCTAAGACACACCCTGCTTGGGTAATACATTATGGAGGAGAGTCACACATGAGTAAAGAAAGAAATCATTGTCACTGTCAGATGAGTTATGTCGAAGCTACCTTTACTGTGATCGATGTGGCATATGCAACTTACATAATCATGTAAACACGATGTAAACACAGTGATTTAACTCATAGTCAAAACACCACATGTATATTATAAACACTTATTAGCAACGTAACAAGACAATGTCACAACCTGTAGTTTGGCTTTCCCTTCTGCCCTCATAACAAAACAATGTCACAACTTGTAGTTTGACTTTCCCTTCTGCCCTCATAACAAGACAATGTCACAACTTATAGTTTGGCTTTCCCTTCTGCCCTCGTAACAAGACAATGTCACAACTTATAGTTTGGCTTTCCCTTCTGCCCTCGTAACAAGACAATGTCACAACTTATAGTTTGGCTTTCCCTTCTGCCCTCATAACAAAACAATGTCACAACTTATAGTTTGGCTTTCCCTTCTGCCCTCGTAACAAGACAATGTCACAACTTATAGTTTGGCTTTCCCTTCTGCCCTCGTAACAAAACAATGTCACAACTTATAGTTTGGCTTTCCCTTCTGCCCTCATAACAAGACAATGTCACAACTTATAGTTTGGCTTTCCCTTCTGCCCTCGTAACAAGACAATGTCACAACTTATAGTTTGGCTTTCCCTTCTGCCCTCGTAACAAGACAATGTCACAACTTATAGTTTGGCTTTCCCTTCTGCCCTCGTAACAAGACAATGTCACAACTTATAGTTTGGCTTTCCCTTCTGCCCTCGTAACAAGACAATGTCACAACTTATAGTTTGGCTTTCCCTTCTGCCCTCGTAACAAGACAATGTCACAACTTATAGTTTGGCTTTCCCTTCTGCCCTCGTAACAAGACAATGTCACAACTTATAGTTTGGCTTTCCCTTCTGCCCTCGTAACAAGACAATGTCACAACTTATAGTTTGGCTTTCCCTTCTGCCCTCGTAACAAAACAATGTCACAACTTATAGTTTGGCTTTCCCTTCTGCCCTCGTAACAAGACAATGTCACAACTTGTAGTTTGGCTTTCCCTTCTGCCCTTGTAACAAGACAATGTCAAAACAAGGTCAACAACTTACACTTCTACTCTCTAGTAGGATGAATAACTTGGTCAAGCTGACCACCAGCACAGATTGATTACCTGAATGACTGGACACTGGAAGTAGTTTATTGTCATTTCAAACAAACACAACCATGTGACCAACTGACCACCCACTGCAGGCACTGTGTGTGTCAACTGTCCTGTCACACAGAACAACCAACAACCTCAGTTGCATTCAATCAACTTATGTTTCAGTTATTTGGAATGTCATATCTGACAAGTCAGTGTTTGTTTTCCAATTTATAACAAGTGCTGCAACATATGCGCATAATATACATTTTGAATGTTCAGTTGGAAAGGTGATTTCATGTTAGTTTCCTCAAAAGATGTGCTTCACCAGTCTAGCTACTTGGGACATCAGTCTACTTGGGACACCAGTCTACTTGGGACACCAGTCTACTTGGGACACCATTTGACTTGGGACATCAGTCTACTTTGGACACTAATCTACTTGGGACACCAGTCTACTTGGGACACCAGTGTACTTGGGACACCAGTCTACTTGGGACACCAGTCTACTTGGGACACCAGTTGACTTGGGACATCAGTCTACTTGGGACATCAGTCTACTTGGGACATCAGTCTACTTGGGAGTTGGGATTCTAGTCTACTTGGGACACCAGTGTACTTGGGACACCAGTGTACTTGGGACACCAGTCTACTTGGGACACCAGTCTGGAAATTCATTTGCATTTTGTTGAGACCATCCCATATATTTTAGATGTGATCATGAGTTGTAAAATGCATATCCTTTTTAAGGACAATAAAGTAAAGTGAAGTCTACTTGGGACACCAGTCTACTTAGGACACCAGTCTACTTGGGACACCAGTGTACTTGGGAGTTGGGACACCAGTCTACTTTGGGCACTAGTCCACTTGGGACACCAGTCCACTTGGGACACCAGTCTACATGGGACACTAATCTACTTGAGACACCAGTTCACTTGGGACACCAGTCTACTTGGAACACCAGTCTACTTGGGACACCAGTCTACTTGGGACACCAGTCTACTTGGGACACCAGTCTACATGGGACACTAATCTACTTGAGACACCAGTCCACTTGGGACACCAGTCTACTTGGAACACCAGTCTACTTGGAACACCAGTCTACTTGGGACACCAGTCCACTTGGGACACCAGTCTACTTGGGACACCAGTCTACTTGGGACACCAGTCTACTTGGGACACAAGTGTACTTGTGACACCAGTCTACTTGGGTCACAAGTGTACTTGTGACACCAGTCTACTTGGGACACCAGTCTACTTGGGACACCAGTCTACTTGGGACACAAGTGTACTTGTGACACCAGTCTACTTGGGTCACAAGTGTACTTGTGACACCAGTCTACTTGGGACACCAGTCTACTTGGGACACCAGTCTACATGGGACACCAGTCTACTTGGGACACCAGTCTACATGGGACACCAGTCTACTTGGGACACAAGTGTACTTGGGACACCAGTCTACTTGGGACACCAGTCTACTTGGGACACCAGTCCACTTGGGACACCAGTCCACTTGGGACACCAGTCTACTTGGGACACCAGTCTACTTGGGACACAAGTGTACTTGTGACACCAGTCTACTTGGGACACCAGTCTACTTGGGACACCAGTCTACTTGGGACACAAGTGTACTTGGGACACCAGTCTACTTGGGACACCAGTCTACATGGAACACCAGTCTACTTGGGACACCAGTCTACTTGGGACACCAGTCTACTTGGGACACCAGTCCACTTGGGACACCAGTCTACTTGGGACACCAGGCCACTTGGGACACCAGTCTACTTGGGACACCAGTCTACTTGGTACACCAGTCTACTTGGACACCAGTCTACTTGGGACACAAGTGTACTTGTGACACCAGTCTACTTGGGACACCAGTCTACTTGGGACAACAGTCCGGTTAGGATACTAGTCTAGTGGTGAGTCTACTCAGGACATCAGTCTACACAGGAACTTGTTCATCCTCATCATCATTGTGCAGCCATAGTGTCCCGTGGTTGGGATCCTCATCATCATTGTGCAGCCATAGTGTCCCGTGGTTGGGATCCTCATCATCATTGTGCAGCCGTAGTGTCCCGTGGTTGGGATCCTCATCATCATTGTGCAGCCATAGTGTCCTGTGATTGGGATCCTCACCATCATTGTGCAGCCGTAGTGTCCCGTGTTTGGGCGAAGGCTGTTCCAGATATGCCTGTCTTGCACTGTCCTCTGCCAGATGGGGCCCTTCTAGGACTTGTCTAGTTTGTCTATCCACTATCTCACCACTCTTTCTCTAGATCGTTTCCCTTTCATAAATACAGAACAAATAAGTGCCATGACTAGTGGCACATCACTGGGTGGCATCAAGACACAAATACCATGACTAGTGGCACATCACTGGGTGGCATCAAGACACAAATACCATGACTAGTGGCACATCACTGGGTGGCATCAAGACACAAATACCATGACTAGTGGCACATCACTGGGTGGCATCAAGACACAAATACCATGACTAGTGGCACATCAATTAATGGGTGGCATCAAGACACAAATACCATTACTACTGGTAGTGGCACATCACTGGGTGGCATCAAGACACAAATACCATTACTACCGGTAGTGGCACATCACTGGGTGCCTCAGCAGTGGGTGGCATCAAGACACAAATACCATGACTAGTGACTTTACATGAACTGGTGTCATGACATGACATAATGACATGACAAAGATGGCATTACGACACACAAGTTCATCTACTGTGACATGACAAAGACAACTTGTATCAGTTATATGACATTGTGACATACAAGTACTGCATGTCATGTAGTGACGTCACAAGAGTGATGTGTATCGTACAAGTACTCAACATCATCTAGTGACTTACATGACATGCTGACACATGAGTACTGGGTGTCACCAAGTGATTTACTTGACATCATGACACACCAGTGACATGGTAAAGGTGACATGCATGAGATGACGACATACAAGTGGCATTGTGATACATGTACGACTGAGGAATGCAAACAAACTATGACACCCATGACGAGACAACTGTCGTGGAAAGTGTGCCATGTAACAGGAACTGTGTCTGGGGGCTGGTGCACTTACCATGTGTATCAAACATGCCTACCAGGGTAGTGATGTTACAAACTACTTACACTTACACTAATCCCATATGACTGAGGGCAGCAGGGGCACGCTGGTAGTGATGTTACAAACACAGGGTGGACACTAGTCCCATATGACTGAGGGCAGCAGGGGCACGCTGGTCTCATGAATCACCCGGAAACTACAATGGTCTTGTGGCTATATATATTAGTCTCACTCAAGCATCATGATTCCACATGTATAGATCAGCATGACACAGCAGTTTAGTTAGAACATTCCTTGTCCAGTCTGTGTCCACTACTGGTCCACTACAAAGGTTTTGAATGCTGTGATTATGACCACAACTTTTAGTGCAAGGTCACCATGACATGAACTAATGCTATTAATGTTAAGGGACTGTTCATGGTTTATGTAACACATTTGCTACTTGAACCCTTTAACATAATGCTTAATAGAGCTAAATTAAAAACCCTTCAACATTACCTAATGCTTGCATTACTGCCACCTGTTTGACTGCCAAATTCAAGTCTTTTTAACATCTACTGATGCCAAGTACACAACCTCAGTTACAGCTACAGTGTACTCCAAATTTAACTTAAGGAGATATAAAATAAATGTATTTGTTTTGAACTTAATTCCTGTGTCTATGTTCTACACATGATTATCCATGTGTTTAAATGTAGCAACATTATATAAGGCCCTATAAGTCTGATATAGATGTGACCAGCCTTCACTGACTGTTAAAGGGAGGTTCCTGCTCTTCTGTCCAGGATTTGGCAGAGCAGTCATTTGTAATGGGAACTACGTCAGCTGTCTAGAACATGTGAAACAGTGTTGCAGTTAACTCTGCTTGCCTCAGCATTCTGTTTTGAAACTGGATGTTTTGTTTACCATTTGAATGTGTTGTGGGTGGAATCTTTCAAATTGCTAACTTTGTTCGGAGCTTAACAAAGTAACCAAACATAATTTGGCAGGGATTAAACCTCCAACATGTACAGTCAGTATGTTGTAGTCACAAGAATATATTACTAAACACAAACGAAAAGCTAGGAGCAGACACCCTCATTTTAAGATCTTGTATCAGTTTTACCAGAGCAACATCATCTTTGATATATTTCTCATTACTCAATGGCCTCTCAAACATTGTGTGAATTCTGTAACCTGACTTGACACTTCACACAAATTTTATGTACATTAGATGGAGTGCAGTGTACAAACTAAGTCCTTTATGCTAAGTGACACTGGTAATATATTACAAAAATAACTGAACACATCTAATTAATTTAATTATATAAACACAGAAACAAAGTAAGCCTATTACAAATGGTGGTTTAGTGAATTTATCAATGGCAACCATGTCCAGTATTTATATTTTTTAAACAATAAGGCAACAGGCACCACATTGAAATGACCACACTTACAGCATCCGCCATGACACCTGTTATCTATTGTACAGTGTATATATCTCATCTTACAATGACACTAAGTTTCCATTCATGCACGTACTATGGTACTACTGGTCACTACAATGTCACTGGTACTGGGTCAAGAATGAGACCAGTCTATGTCCAGTAGAAGGTCAAGTGTAGCTTTACCATGAATAACACAAATACAATGTTTCTTGACAAGCAAATCAAAACCAAAAAATTATAACTATATTAAGTAATATTTATAGCATACATTGAATAGTGGAGATATATTAACTATAAATTGCAATTGCTACTTATAATTAATTAGTATATGTTGTTGCTGTACTGACAGAACGTACCAGTGACATCAGCAACTTTCTGAACATGTACTAAACATGCATGCAAGCACACACACAAATATTATACAACAGATGACATGACTAATTAATTAATTAATTAAATGTCATATGACCTTGTGACATTATCTCAGTTATATCAACTAATACTGGACTGTGGTTATGGTTATAGACATATTCCGTAGCTTCTTGCGACATGAATCTTGGAATCTTATATAAGACGAGTGACAGGGGGAAATCCCGGAGTAAGGTGGAGCATAGGACTAGTACTCACAGGCTCCACCCACTTCATTCTTAACCAAATGCCTGTCATGGCAATAGCTAGGCACATTTGCATAATACAACAAGATACTGGTTGCACTGAATGAGTGACACGAGGCACCCTAAGTGTTTCTATAAGTAGCCCTCAACATGCAGTGACCACTACTAAAGGTGTCCTATCATTTGGGCCCCAGTATAAGTGACAGGTATATAAGTGCGAGCTTTGTCTTTTGCTGCCCTCCCCCTCCACAGAGTCCTGCACTAGTACAGCTTGGCTGAGCCCAACCAATCATTAAAGCACCAGCGACTCGCATGCAACTTCTCTATATCAAACACCAACTGTAGCGATCGGCGCTAAACACGCCCTACCCCGCAACAATGAAGGATTTAGAGACAAGGGAACCGGACACTGACGAACCAGGTATGTTGTGCTATCTATTCACGCGCCACATGGTCGGCATCCCAGCATGCAACAGGGAAGAGTATTTACTGTAAGCCGATAGCGCACAGTTGGCCTGTTAGCGCGATGTGTGCTGCATAACAGAATAATATAATAGATTGGTGTTTTTATTGTCAAACAATCCATGTGACTTATTACTGTGGACACCTAGTATTCACTTGCACAGGACAAAGATGACAAAGCTGTCACTGGAACTCAACAACAATTAACAGTATTGATTACAATCTGCCACAAACGTTATCAAGCTGTTAGTGATGTGGTTAACAATAGTTACTCTTGTCCCAAAAAATAAATTTACTCACATCATAATACATGTAATGTGTATGTAAAATATATATATATATGTATATATATATATATATATATATATATATATATATATATATATATACAGATATATAATGAGTATATATGTATATATATATATATATATATATATATATATATATATGCATTAGACATATATATTTGCTGATTCCATATATATATATATATATATATATATAATCAGCAAAATATATATATATATATATATATATATATATATATATATATATATATATATATATATATATATATATACTCCAACATCAATATATTTAGCAAACAGTCACATTAAATCATACCTAGGACATTAAATCAATAGCTGGTGCTGGCTGCCTCAGGTTTGCATAACCATAATCCTAGGGGTAGTTTTTCAGCATGAATCAACAATTGTCACCTGTAATTAATCAATAATTACTGAAGGATACGTCTAAAATTAGCATTTGAGAAAATGCAATGGTTAGTTGTATAAGAATGTTTACACTGAGTCAGGTGACAGATAGGTTGATCTAGCTCTTATTAGTTTGTACTCTTAGATAATCTCTCCTGTCCAGCATGTCCTCAATCTAGATCACTGGACAATGGATGAGCTCAACTCTGCAATGGTTTAGTTGGTCTGACATACCAATGGAGCATGTCATATGAATTATGAATGCAGTGGACATGTCAGGTCCGTGGTTTACTTTTAGTACACCAATGTGGCAATAGGCCCCTAGTTGCCTTCCTGTCAGGCCCTACTTGTGTTCCTGCCAGGCCCTACTTGCTTTCCTATCAAGGCCTTACTTGTGTTCCAGCCAGGCCCTACTTGCTTTCTTGTCAGGGCCTATTTGTGTCCCTGTCATGTCCTACTTGCTTTCCTGTGCAGGTAACAAGTAGGGTTCCTGGGTGAGATACATTACTGTACACAAGAATACTGCACACAAATGATGCAATCACTTAACAGGAACATTGACAC
Organism: Ridgeia piscesae; assembly: GCA_025642075.2. Taxonomy (NCBI): domain Eukaryota; kingdom Metazoa; phylum Annelida; class Polychaeta; order Sabellida; family Siboglinidae; genus Ridgeia; species Ridgeia piscesae. Next base: position 199,138 of record JAODUO010000709.1, read on the forward strand.
CACATGTCAGTGTTAAGCAACAAAAAGGCAAACTAACATTAATAAATACAGCATAATACCTTGTCACACGATGTGTACATTTACATGTGAGCACACATGGCAGAGCTAGACCCTCCACTGATTGATGTGGAATAGGCATGACACAGCATGTGCTGTGAATAGAACTAGATTTTATGTGGCACTTTCTTGCCCATATGTAATGCTGTTGGGCAGAACACAATGGGGTCATTCTGGTGGGGCAGCCATTCTTGCCCACCTTATACTTAGAATACTTGCAGACAAACCTTTCTAAAGCCACCTTCATAAGTTAACTATATATGTATTATGTATGTATATATATATATATATATATATATATATATATATATATATATATATATATATATAATGTGTATGTATATGTATATGTATATGTATATGTATATGTATATGTATATGTATATGTATATGTATATGTATATGTATATGTATATGTATATGTATATGTATATGTATATGTATATGTATACATGGGTGTCAGTGTGACACAGAGACTGAGTGTAGTGAGTTATTGTACGAGGTGACTGGATGACCTGCTGGTTGGGTGCAGCAGTTTGACAGGCCTCAATGACAATGCTCAATGCAACAGGCTAAGCCTAGTTTGCACTAAGCCCCTGTTGATGATAGTGGGCTCTGATCTGGTTCTCTTCGTGTTCAATACCATTACAAGCCAAGGTCAATAATGCTGTGTCCAACATTAAAAACATGTCATTTGTCCAGTTAATTTATGCCTTTAGAACTTGAGCTCCCAAAAGTGTCCATTCACTGGCACTCAGGAGAGTCTGAGGGTTGACAGCTTGTAGACCTGGGATCACCTTCTCACTACTTATGTAACGTATGGCCAGGACTCCTCTGAGAGTCTGCTGTGTCCTAGGCTATTTGTTGTGTGGCTATGTGTTTTGGGTGATTTTGTGCATGTGTTGCAAGTGGTCTGAGTGCATATCATAAAATGATGTAAGGTGTAAAGGATTAATCATGCCATTTCAAAAAGGATTAAGTTTTGAGACCAATCTCGAGGCAACACAACAGTTATTCACTGACTTGATATGACTTCAATAAAAATCACTTAATCCAAGTAGTAGTGTCGCAGTGTAACAACTAATGACATCAAACTTAACTTGCAAACGTCTACAAAATATCTTCCAAAAATATTACATGACTGCATCATTAATCTTTGCAGAAAATGCCACAAATCAGCATTTACAGTGACTGACTCTGTCCTGCCTTGGTGAGTGAGTGTGCCACGCTGACTGTGTCCTGCTTGGTGAGTGAGTGTGCCATGCTGACTGTGTCCTGCTTGGGTGAGTGAGTGTGCCATGCTGACTGTGTCCTGCCTGGGTGAGTGAGTGTGCCATGCTGACTGTGTCCTGCCTGGGTCAGTGAGTGTGCCATGCTGACTGTGTCCTGGGGGAGTGAGTTTTTGGACTTTTCCTGCGGGGAGTGAGGGGCCATGCTGACTGTGTCCTGCCTGGGTGAGTGAGTGTGCCATGCTGACTGTGTCCTGCCTGGGTCAGTTAGTGTGCCATGCTGACTGTGTCCTGCCTGGGTGAGTGAGTGTGCCATGCTGACTGTGTCCTGCCTGGGTGAGTGAGTGTGCCATGCTGACTGTGTCCTGCCTGGGTCAGTTAGTGTGCCATGCTGACTGTGTCCTGTCTGGGTGAGTGAGTGTGCCATGCTGACTGTGTCCTGGCGGGGTGAGTGAGTGTGCCATGCTGACTGTGTCCTGCCTGGGTGAGTGAGTGTGCCATGCTGACTGTGTCCTGCCTGGGTGAGTGAGTGTGCCATGCTGACTGTGTCCTGCCTGGGTTAGTGAGTGTGCCACGCTGACAGTGCCTACTGCACTACTGCAAGACTTGTAAATAAAGCACTCAGACTGACAGGACCACGAGGACACAGACATACCTGCACGCAGGTGCTTACATCCAAGTACAACACAAGTGTCCACAGCCATGCCACTTGTCACAATTATGGGCAATGAAGCACTGTGGAATCTCACTTCAACTGTCCACTTTTAAACTGATCTATTCATGGAAAACCCACAATGAAACTATTCGACACATTGGTTGTGTCAGTAGAGCTCTTGGGAACACTCAAGGCACGTTGACAAGTAGCAAATACGCAGAGTTAACAGAATTAGGAATTTTTGGTAGGATAACAACAAGTTACTGAAGGAAGAAAACGTATAACTAAATTAGGGTTGGTGTATAATATGTAGCCATAGAAAATCAATCTACCATTTGTCTTACAGATTTGATTTAAAAATATTAGTAACAGAAAATATTATGTATGTGTGCACAGGCGTGCATGCACCAACACCTGCATGCACACATTTGAGTGTACACGCATTACAAGTTCACATACATAACACATAAAAAATCATTGTGCATGTGTGTAACATGTAAAAAACTATCATTTATTTCTATGGTGACATTGTAGATAATAATTATAGCAACATAAAAAGTATAAAAGTGCTATGTTGGGGTATCTTAAAGCAGGGTTACTGACCCTAGATAAAGCCATCTGAGGGCATGTCACCCCAACATGTCAATGGTCAACTCTGTGTGACCAGGCATGACACAGACAAGTCACACCTCAACACTACACCATTGCCACTGGACATGAAGCACTTGTAGGTGTGTGGGTGCAGTCTGTGAGTGTTTGCTCTCACTCAGGTGGCTGACCATAAGCAGACTGACCAACACCCGGCCACTCCTGCAGCCAGGGCTGGAGGCTGCCACAGGAGGGTGTGTGTGTCAGAGCCACTAACTCACTCACAGTTGATGCAAATCCAGTAACACAAGGGGATTATAGTGCACAATATATGCAGGATCATTCTCGTTGTAAAGCTGAATCATCAAGGTACTCCAGCAATAGGATTAATACACATCTAACTCCCTGGTGCTTGTATGGTGTCAATCACACAGTTGTATTGTTTGTGGGAAGGGGTAATTTTGTGTATAACTTAAATAACACATACTATGCCTTATATAAGTTATACCAAAATAACCCCTTCCCCACAAATAATACATATGTGTGATTGACACTACACTCTGTATACAAGCACCAGGGAGTTAGATGAGACATCTCCTATTTAGTACCTATATATATATATATATATATATATATACTATATATATATATATATATATATATATATATATATATATGCAATGCAATGCAATGCAATGCAATGCAATGCAATGCAATGCAATGCAATGCAATGCAATGCAATGCAATGCAATGCAATGCAATGCAATGCAATGCAATGCAATGCAATGCAATGCAATGTAATGCAGTTTGTATATGGCATTCCTGATTATCTTTGTGGGGTCATGGTGACCTAATATGGTGAATTTCTGTGACATCTAGCAAACCAATCTTCATGTCAAATACATCCAAAGTGTTCTAGTGCCTGGTTGATATACAGTTGTATATGTACAACTGCATATCAATCAATCTACCAGCAGTATCAGAAAATATTGTCATGCACGTTGACATGCACAAACACACACACACATGACAACAAATATATTACTATAGATATCATATATGAAAACAAGAATTACATAAACTTACCAGGCACTACCCCTGGGTAGATATATATGGGCGCATTTGATATATGAAGACAGGCTGTTTGCTAGATGTCACAGAAGTAGAAATTCACAATGGCAGGTCACCATGACCCTACAAAGACAATCAGCCATATACAAACTGCATTATAAAGACAGCCAGTGTACTTTCTTTGGTGCTCTTACATAAACATACTGTCAGTGCCCAGCACAGGAATTACATGCAATAACTCTTAGTTATATCTACATGAGTGTTGAATGCTAACATAAATTCTTGCCATAGGGTTACTCTTTTTCTCTGTTTTCCCAACTTCCCACTTCCTCTCCCTTTTTCACACTCCTCTCAACTATCTCCCCTACGTCACATGACTTCTGCAGTAACAGCAGTGTAGCAGATACAGACATCACATGACTTTTGCTCTAACAACAGTGTAGCAGTTTATCGACATCACATGACTTCTGCACTAACTACAGTGTAGCAGTTTATAGACTTCACATGACTTCTGTAGTAACAATAGTGTAGCAGACACAGCCATCACATGACTTCTGCAATAACAGCAGTGTAGCAGATACAGACATCACATGATTTCTGCAGTAACAGCAGTGTTTCAGATACAGACATCACATGACTTATGTAGTAACAGTAGTGTAGCAGACACATATATCACATGATTTCTGCAGTAACAGCAGTGTATTAGACATAGACATCACATGACTTCTGCAGTAACAGCAGTGTATCAGACACAGGCATCACATGACTTCTGCAGTAACAGCAGTGTATCAGACACAGACATCACATGACTTCTGCAGTAACAGCCATTTGAGCTCATGAACACACACGAGCTACTAATTGGCACACGTAGCAATGACGTCCCGTTAGTTTAAACATACATCAATGAGAATGTCACTAATGACCTATTCAAGTAGTCAGATATTTGGCTCACATAATTCAAAGTGAACTACAGTACCCTTCAACTGAGCACATAATGTCCCAGCATGTGCAGACACATTGCACGGGGTGACACAGTGCAGGAAGCTGGACTCACCTTGGCTCACCTTGTGGCCTTGTTCAGTTATCAAAGACTTCAACGGAGCGTTATCATCCACATGTCTATGTGTAGTCTTCATCTGTCATTCAAACTAGTGTGTACACAAATACTATAAATATATATTATATATATATATATATATATATATATATATATATATATATATATATATATATATATAATTATGCTATTAAAGAAAGATTGTTGTTAAATAAACTGTGATGCAGGCTTTGTATTAATGAATGCTTGTCATTTTATTTAAATGCAACTACTTTAATTTATTTAAAGCAAAGCAAAAACTTTTGCTACTTTTCAATACCACAATATTTTAAATACAAGTATTTTTGGGTCACATTCAAATGCTTTTTTTATATATAAATGTTGGGTTGCACTTCCAGTGACTATTTATAAGTTATCACTGTCATGATGCACTGAATGCACTGACGGCCTAGCTTTATGCAGAGACACGTCCACCCATCATTTGGATGGGTAAAACTCGTTTTGGACAGGTAGAAGTATAAATTGGATGGGTTGTGGACCAGTCAAGAAGTAAGGAGCAACAAAGAAGAATAAAAAGGGTTTTCAGAAATCACAGATATTGTCAGTTATGCTTTGAAAATGAGTGTCACATCGATTTGTAGTTTATTTCAGGTCATAATGCACATCTCAACAGGCTTGTTGGAGTTAACATGCATATCCACCAAAAACGTATGACTGGTAATAATTGTATCCTGCATAAAGCCCTGACTGACGGAAAGGTTACTTGTTACCCAGGTCTGTTCATTTGCATCTATATTTCAGCACCTGTCATGTAGCTCACTTATGACCTTGGAATAACACGTCTTTGAATAGCTTCCTAATTGACAACTATTGAATTGAAGGTGCACTAATGCAAGTGCATCTCTCTCTCTCTCTCTATGTGTTATTTGTAGGTGTGGAAGTGTCAGATATGTCTATCTCTGTCAATCACTCATATGAAGCCACTGTTGTATGTTGGTATTGTGCGTCTGTGAGGCCAGTCAAGAACACAAACAATATACTTGACTGTACTCTTCAGGATTAAACAGATCGAGTGGTGATGGCTAAAACCACTTGTTTTATGCACAAGGTCATTTATAGAAACTCTCGTCAATCTGGTTCTTTATGGACAAGTACTTCAGTGACTTCACTGCTGTTGGCCAAATCAACACTTACTGCCCCAGTGTATGAAGTAGTTACAGCTCTGAGAACAATGAGAAGTTACAATGTAACATTCATTTTACCATTAAAGACAGCTAAAATATCTGTAAAGCCGATGCAGTAAATAACTAAAGATGTGCTAACATGGTTGATGAAAACACGTTTTCACATTCTTAGCGCACCCAGGCAGGACATTCAGGGAAATACATTCATTGCTTACATATTACTACTAACTAGTATAATTTTAGTATATGTTTATGCAACCTTACCAAATACATGTATCTACTTTACAGAAAACCATGTATAAATACAAAGTAAACTACATAATTGGCATTCTCATTCAGCTGTCTCATTTACAATTTTCCAATACAACAAATTATAATGCACAAATGACAGTTTCTAATGGTGTATTGGGCAGCTTGTTAGAGCTCTTTGAGAATGTGCAGTTGTCTGAGATATGGGTTACCCTGTAGGCTGCCATTCAATTATAATCTAAATTTAACTGATTTATTGCTGACTCAGCAGTTGACAATGGCCACCAGAATCAACCAGTACAGGACCATGATATACCTACGCCTGGCTTATATATCTCTTGGTTAGGCTTCATAATAATATTTTAAACTGAGAGTGAGGGATTTATTGAAATGATACAGTACAGTTATTTCAGAATGTCACTTGTATCTTTAATGTAGGTCCCTTTATGTGCTTCTATTTACATATGTATCTAAATGTAGCTGACATTGGTGATTACGCATAGCAGAGCAGACAATACTAATGGGGCAACCAACTGCAACATGATTCAAACTAACATTTCAATGTCTGGACAAATTTGCACAAAAACCCCAATGTGCAGCATGTTCATTCAGCAGTGTCAAACATCAGCTTGTTACTTGGTCCAAGGTGAAGGAAGTACTGTGATGTAAACACACTTGTTATTTCTGTCCAACATTAAAGTAGGACTTTCTGAGTAATTATGCAAAAAAGAAATTATACAAAAAACAATACATTTATATACATTAAAACAATTGTACTTTAACTAATAGAAAAAACCTTAAAAGCTGTTATGTAATAAGCTATTTGAGCTGTTGTTTGTGAAATGAGTGTCTCTAATATGGATCACTTAACTCGCTATGTTTATCCAATGAATTGTTGACTGTCACAAATGCAATAAAACAGACACAGACAGAGGAGATGAGATCAATAACAACCAGCAGCACACTGCCTCTTTATGTAACAATGTCCAGTCCAGTGTGTGTGAGCAGCACTCATACATTGTTATGTCTGTGAGCAGCACTTATACACTGTTATATCCGTGAGCAACACTCATACATTGTTGTCTGTGTGCAGCACTAATACACTGTTATGTCTGTGAGCAGCACTCATACACTGTTATATTTGTGAGCAGCACTCATACACTTATATTTGTGAGCAGCACTCATACATTGTTATGTCTGTGAGCAGCACTCATACACTGTTATATTTGTGAGCAGCACTCATACACTTATATTTGTGAGCAGCACTCATACATTGTTATGTCTGTGTGCAGCACTAATACACTGTTATATTTGTGAGCAGCACTCATACACTGTTATGTCTGTGAGCAGCACTCATACACTTATATTTGTGAGCAGCACTCATACATTATTATGTCTGTGAGCAGCACTCATACATTATTATGTCTGTGAGCAGCACTCATACACTATTATGTCTGTGAGCAGCACTCATAGATTGTTATGTCTGTGAGCAGCACTCATACATTGTTATGTCTGTGAGCAGCACTTATACGTTGTTATGTCTGTGAGCAGCACTCATACATTGTTATGTCCGTGAGCAGCACTCATACACTATTATGTCTGTGAGCAGCACTCATAGATTGTTATGTCTGTGAGCAGCACTCATACGTTGTTATGTCTGTGAGCAGCACTTATACGTTGTTATGTCTGTGAGCAGCACTCATACACTGTTATGTCTGTGAGCAGCACTCATACATTGTTGTCTGTGAGCAGCACTTATACATTGTTATGTCTGTGTGCAGCACTAATACACTGTTATGTCTGTGAGCAGCACTCATACATTGTTATGTCTGTGAGCAGCACTCATACATTGTTATGTCTGTGAGCAGCACTCATACATTGTTATGTCTGTGAGCAGCACTCATACATTGTTATGTCCGTGAGCAGCACTCATACACTATTATGTCTGTGAGCAGCACTCATACATTGTTGTCTGTGAGCAGCACTCATACATTGTTATGTCTGTGAGCAGCACTCACACACTATTATGTCTGTGAGCAGCACTCATACACTGTTATGTCTGTGAGCAGCACTCACACACTATTATGTCTGTGAGCAGCACTTATACATTGTTATGTCTGTGAGCAGCACTCATACATTGTTATGTCTGTGAGCAGCACTCATACATTGTTATGTCTGTGTGCAGCACTAATACACTGTTATGTCTGTGAGCAGCACTCATACATTGTTATGTCTGTGAGCAGCACTCATACATTGTTATGTCTGTGAGCAGCACTCATACACTGTTATGTATGTGTGCAGCACTCATACATTGTTATGTCTGTGAGCAGCACTCATACACTGTTATGTCTGTGAGCAGCACTTATACATTGTTATGTATGTCAGCAGCACTTATACACTGTTATGTCTGTGAGCAGCACTTATACACTGTTAGGTCTGTGAGCAGCACTCACACACTATTATGTCTGTGAGCAGCACTCATACACTGTTATGTCTGTGAGCAGCACTCACACACTATTATGTCTGTGAGCAACACTTATACGTCTGTGAGCAGCACTCACACACTATTATGTCTGTGAGCAACACTTATACATTGTTATGTCTGTGAGCAGCACTCATACATTGTTATGTCTGTGAGCAGCACTCACACACTATTATGTCTGTGAGCAGCACTCATACACTGTTATGTCTGTGAGCAGCACTCATACATTATTATGTCTGTGAGCAGCACTCATACACTATTGTCTGTGAGCAGCACTCATACACTGTTATGTCTGTGAGCAGCATTCATACACTATTATGTCTGTGAGCAGCACTCATACACTATTATGTCTGTGAGCTGCACTCACACACTATTATGTCTGTGAGCAGCACTCATACATTGTTATGTCTGTGAGCAGCACTCACACACTATTATGTCTGTGAGCAGCACTTATACACTGTTATGTCTGTGAGCAGCACTCATACACTGTTATGTCTGTGAGCAGCACTCATACACTATTATGTCTGTGAGCAGCACTCATACACTATTATGTCTGTGAGAAGCACTCATACACTATTATGTCTGTGAGCTGCACTCACACACTATTATGTCTGTGAGCTGCACTCACACACTATTATGTCTGTGAGCAGCACTCACACACTATTACACAGCACTCATACACTGTTATGTACCTGCTTGAACATTGGTTTATGAATATGATATTTATATGCTGAGGTGAATTGGAACATTAGCAGTGTTAGAGGTGGTGATATAAATACACCAGTACAGTTACCATTTGATCAAGCATGCATGACCAAAGCTGTCTAATGACCAATTCTATTTTTGTGAAGCACAGACATTTCAAGTTGTTCCAAGTAAATCACACAAATGGCAGCAGTTTTTGCCAAGGATGTTTAATGAATAATTTTGCTTTATTTTACATTACACACTCTGATGTGTCCGTGTCCTGCCTGACTTTAATGACATGTACAGTAATGCAATTTAATTATTTTGGTTTATTTTGATTTAATAAAATAGCCTCTGTAAAGCATGAGAATTTGTTTTATAAGCAGAAAAGCATGAGTTATTGAGGAGTACTTGTGGGAACTGACAGAAAGTGTGGCTGTGCCACTGGGAGACTGAGTGCTGCCCGTCTGATGGATCTATAGCAGTCTGTTGTGTTTAGAATTACAGTAGTAGTCATAATAAAACTACTTCTTTAGTGCCAATATTCTCAGAAAATCCAAGCTCAGCGGTGTAACAAAACTGAAAGATTAATCATTCTCATAATAATGCATATTGAAAAACTGATTAATAGATGGATGAAATTGCTAACTAAGGAGAACGTGCAATATTAAAAATATAAATGTCTAGATGATGGCAAAACGAAAGTATATTTCCTTCTTAATGACTAAACAGCCAGAAAGACTGAGCTCCTTACAAATGGTACAGCAATAGAGAAGGCTGAGGTTCCAGCTTTCTATGGGGGAAATTATGTTACAAGGGTAGTCACAGAATGCTGTAAGTACAGTCTGATAAGTCTATAATTAATATGAATTGCCAAAGTGAGACATCTTGTAAACCTATAATAATACTTTGTTGATTAAAATAATATGTTTAAGCACTAGATTATAAATGGGCACCTAAAGTTGCTCAACATCCTGCTAATACATTAGGATCAAGTGCATTTGCTGTATCAGAGACATGGAATAACAGTGAATTGGCTTGTACACAAGTGCCTAGAAACACAGAGTTGGTCACTGTGTCCCCAAGACTGACGCAGTGGAGGCTGCTGTCACACACACGCACGCACGCACGCACGCATGCACGCACACACCACACACACACACCACACACACACGCGCGCGCGCGCGCACACGCACACACACATGCACAAAGCATCTGTGTTGACAGATAGTAACAGACACAAGGACACAGTAATTAGCCGTGGGACTTCAATAGAGAGGAAACTCGTCCTTGGCAGTCAGTGTGACAAGAAGACAGGCTCCATTGTGTATATTAGAATGCATGCTAACACTGTCAATCTTTGCTGTATCTGTCAACAGGGTTTCTTCTGCCATCAATGAAGCCCTGTGTGTGTCCACTCTACACTGTACACAGATATTGCATGTCTTCAACTGTGGAATATCAATCTCATAGAGAAAAAAGCTTACACAGAGTTAGAATAATAACAAAAGATTTCACAAACCTCATGCTCCATTAAAATAAAGCTGTTTTGTAACAGATTAGGAGGTAAAACTTATTGAAATACAGAGTTAAATATATTCTTCAGTTCTGCTATACAGTGGGCTAATTCCTGGATATAATGTGTTAAGCTAGAGTTCTTAATAATGTGTCCTACCTGGTGTCATTCTGTTGAAGAAATTCATGCACCAGCTCATTCATGTAGGTGATATTGCGGCCAACTTGAAGGATTGAATTGTTCTCCTCTGTCTCCGCATATTCAAATGGATACACTGATTCAGGACCAACATGCTTCTTCCCTATAATACCTGTGACAACAGGTCATTGCATCATGTTACAAATAATAAGTGAACACATTTGAGACTTACGTAATGCCAGAAATATCTAAGGTACTCAGAATGATAAATAGTGCACCTGTGAACCAATCTGTATTATGCCTACGGCAGCCTACCACCACTGTTTTCTTATGGAGGCTGTATATGTCATAATCAATTAACAATAAAGACATAATAATAATTATTTGTTTCAACGAAGGATGGCATGACAACTTGTTTTATTTTCCAGCCGGGATACATCCCAAACTAATGTAATATTTTTTTATTTTCTACCAGTCAGCTATGAAAATTTTCTGAAATGCAATTTTCCCCTGTTTCTGACAACAGGTCCTGAACAGGACATACACGCATGCGTTCACAAACACACTCACACACCTGTGCGGACATCATGGCGCTGAAGGATTCGTGGCAGACTTCTAACATTATCAAATGAGTTGAAGTGATGCACACTATGATGTAGGCCATACATGCCATTCTGATGCTGAGGCAGCCCGGTCAAGATAGCTGACCTATGAAGGACGTCATATAGAACTTTAAAACATCAGAACTACTACATTGAAACATCCATGCAACACCAATATTATTACATCAACTAAACACAAATGAACTCACAGACAGACAGACAGACAGACAGACAGACAGACAGACAGACAGACAGACAGACAGACAGACAGACAGACAGACAGACAGACAGACAGACAGACAGACAGACAGACAGACAGACAGACAGACAGACAGACAGACAGACAGACAGACAGACAGACAGACAGACAGACAGACAGACAGACAGACAGACAGACAGACAGACAGACAGACAGACAGACAGACAGACAGACAGACAGACAGACAGACAGACAGACAGACAGACAGACAGACAGACAGACAGACAGACAGACAGACAGACGACAGACAGACAGACAGACAGACAGACAGACAGACAGACAGACAGACAGACAGACAGACAGACAGACAGACAGACAGACAGACAGACAGACAGACAGACAGACAGACAGACAGACAGACAGACAGACAGACAGACAGACAGACAGACAGACAGACAGACAGACAGACAGACAGACAGACAGACAGACAGACAGACAGACAGACAGACAGACAGACAGACAGACAGACAGACACACACACACACACACACACACACACACACCATTTTAATAAAGCATATTATCAACAGTACAGTATGCACCTCATTACATTCAATATAGGTACCTGCTTGGGGAGCAACTGCTCACTGATGTGAATGCCCTTGTGAAGACAACACTTCGTTGTGCCAATGCATTCAAATGGGGAGTTTTACACACAGTGTTGTTATATACTCCAGCTTCAAAGCCTGCATCATCAGCTACAAAGGAACAATTTCAATAATTGCTAGTGTACCACTCAACTGTTCTGCATAATGCAGTTTGCCAATATATATAATATTATATATGAAAATGTGTGTGCGTGCATGCGCGTGTGTGTGTGTGTATTATCCAATGAAAATGCAGCCATCTTTTACTTAGTCTTAGCCAAAGTATTAGTGAGTATACTGGTACGTACTACTGTACTAACTAGATATATAATCCTCCCAATCCTGTGATTGGATGCATAATTGAATTGGGAAGTTATAATGGCACCCCGTTGCAATTTTAATCATCGTTTCTTCCTTCAACCAACATTACTGGGCCCAATTACCGATAGTTTCACCAGACCCAAGCCTGACCCAGAGCTTGGTACTGTCCAGCCCCGATTCCGCGCCGAACACGGACGCTGGGCCTGGAATGGTGTCGGTGATGACTGATCAATCATCATCTGTCTTGATGATGTACGAAAAAAGGTCATACACTGATTCTGGCAACTTACCAACTAATATTAATACATTCTTTGGCTTGCTTTGAACGAGCTTTGCACTTATAGAGGCCAAGTATATATATGTGATTAACAGAAGTGAAAACTTAATCATCATCTTAGTCTTAGAGATCCAAAACGTCCAAGAAAGAGTTCGATCCTGCCATCTACCGCATTGCATGGGTAACATGAAATTGTCCACTAGAGGTCACTAGTGTTCGAACGCCCGATGTGAAAGCTACGTTTATTTATGTCGTGAAGAACTTGCTAGTTTTAGTTTACAATATACAGGACAACGTACAGCTTAAGACTATTAACTGACTTGTATGTATATGGCTTGGTTACAATGTTAATGTGTTACGCCGTCTCATTAAGCTCGTTAAACATAATTGCGGAACTGACAGTGAGTCTGCATGAGCTTGACCCGAGGCAGTGAGGGTGCATGGGCCGGGGGGGGACCGGGATGGTCACTGACACTGACACCTAGTGAGGTCCAGCCATGCCACGCCCACGCTCACACCGGCGCAGCACACAGTCAGAGCTTGTCGTCCTCCGACTCCGGGCTTCTTGTAATGTTGTATGTTGAAAACTGAGATGGGGCCTACAGTGTGCACCCAAAATTGGCGTAGCCGTAGACTGTCACGCGTGTGTATAGACTGTAGTTTACAAAAATCCCAATGAGCTGACGGCGCCTTTAATATTATAATATACTATTTGATACGTGTATTAATTCATTTTGCAATAGTGAATAGGTGCATGTATCCAAAATGTAAAGGCTAAAGCAAATTAATCTGCTTGGTTATCAGTGTCGCATATAGCAGTATGCAGAAAGCTATTGCAGTGTATAAGACGTACCTACATTTTATCCTATTTATTATAGGATGTTGCGAAAAACGAATTCGTCCATATCGGCAGTGCTGTCAGACGATACGAGCAGGATGTGGCAGTGCAGCCACAGCAGTCGCAGAGGCCGATTGCAAGGGCTACGTCAAGAGCATGTTCACAGTAGATGCCATCAAGCGCAAATTGCCCATTTTAAAATGGTTACCAAAATATGGGTAAGTAATTAAATTTTATTTAAGTTTTTTGTATAATAAATTAAAATGGACTCGCGCTGTGACAATTGTGATTCGTGTTGCCATTCATTGAAATGTGATCAAGTTGTTTAACAATTTGAGTTCTTTTATTTATGGTTTATATCCATGGTAACATAAAACATGTGCAACCCAAAATGCAATGGGCTCTAAATGTGTCATTCCATATTCTATTTTTATTATTATAATACGTTTGGTGAACATCATTTAAAAAAAAATTGAATTATTGTGTGAAGTCCCAAATTTCAAACTGCCATTACAGTGTACTCTAAACTTACTAGTAAAGCTAGAACACTAAAATGTTGCATTCTTGCTTATATTACCACTGACTTTCAACAAACTAATTCAATGAAAAATTGAAAAGGTGAAAGCCAAAGATTTCCAAAAGGCTGCTTGCATTCACATGTAATGCTCCTAATTCACTACAATACTGCACACTATATGATATGATAGTCTTAGTGTTAATACTTTTTTAGCATTATTATTTCTTTACTTTTTAGATAATAGATAGTATTTAATTTTAAAGTTAAGAAGGTTATATGTAATACTGTTATAACATTCAGATTATAATAATGTCATCACGTTTGATTTAAGAATGCTTTGTTTGTGTTGTATGTGATATAACAGCCTAAAGGAACTCCAGGGGGATGCAATTGCTGGCACAACAGTTGCACTGACTGTCATACCACAAGGTCTCGCGTTAGCACAACTAGCAGAATTACCTCCTCAGGTAAGTCACCATGGCAACAGTACATGATAGTATAATTAACTATTTATAATATTATATTAATATTCTAATTTTGGAATATATAACAGTATTTCCTCCAATGTACTGAGGTCCACTCACATTCATTCACTTATTAAAAATTATTTAAAATAACTTATTTAAAGTTATTTATGTATTTGTGATGTTATGCATTTTAGAGGCCCTTTCTCTTACCTGAGAGAAGTCAGTGGTTATATCTTACCAGATGCATGCATGCATGTGTTGTTGCATTGTTTTCAGTTACCACTAACTTTGCATGCAGGCATCACCTGAGTGGGCTGCACCATCTACTGTGTGTTTGTTTTGTAACACGGCTTGTACTCAGCCTTCATGGGCTGCATCATCTACTGTGTGTTTGTTTTGTAGCATAGCCTGTACTCAGCCGTCATGGGTTGTACCATCTACTGTGTGTTTGTTTTGTAGCATGGATTGCACTCAGCCTTCATGGGCTGCATCATCTACTGTGTGTTTGTTTTGTAGTATGGCCTGTACTCAGCCTTCATGGGCTGCATCATCTACTGTGTGTTTGTTTTGTAGTACGGCCTGTACTCTGCCTTCATGGGCTACATCATCTACTGTGTGTTTGTTTTGTAGTACGGCCTGTACTCTGCCTTCATGGGCTGCATCATCTACTGTGTGTTTGGCACAGCGAAAGACATCACCCTTGGTCCCACTGCCATCATGTCTCTCATGACAGCTGAGTTTGGTGTGTTTCACAATGAGGCTCTCTATGGAGACGTCACATTGGCTGTCATACTGACACTCTTCACAGGAATAATACAGTTAATCATGGGTGTTTTGTATGTAGGTATGTCAATCTTTCACACTATCAACATGGATTTACTTACATATAATTTATTTTAAAATAATTGAACACATATTTTCTTAAATAAACAAATTGAATGTTTAAGTATTGTAAGAAACTGTCAGAGGTGTAGCTAGGGATGGGATGATTAATCGTGGCTCATGGTATCTGCAGTTTTAACGCTCATGGTTCGGTGCTCAGGTTTTAGTTTTTTAATGGCACATGACATCGGTGAAAAGTGCTGCCACCTCATGGAGCCTGGTTAATCCGCACCGACACTTTGTGTCCAGAAGTGTAGTGGTGTTTTCAGTAGCACAACGCTGTCATGGCGTGCAAGGAAAAGTTTGCCGGTCTATCAAAACCTTCATAGATGTTATGGTCACATGTTTGGAATAATTTCGGGCATCCATCGACAGAAACCCCTCATGGAGTCAGAGAGATACAGAAGGACAAAACTGTCTGTAGGATTTGTCATGCTGTGATGAAATACAAGGCTGGAAATACCACCAACATGATGCAACAATTTAACTGACACCACCCAGAATATTCTTCAAATTTGGCTACAAATGTATCGCGAAGTGACAGTAAACCAGTCCCCTGTGATGCCACAAAACAGCAAACACTGCAATTGATTGCTATCACTAACTAAAATCCGGAAATTTATGGTCATACATTTATTTACAACTGATGCATTTATTTACAAATATTTTACAATTATTTGATATGTGATCATTACAAATAAAGTTTGTTGCATTTAAAATAGTTTATTAAAGTGTATGTGTGATAGGTGTCATGCTTGTGGAAGTATCATGAATAAATTGAACCGTGAGCCAAATATCAAAAATCGAACTGAAAATTAAAAAAATGAATCATCCCATCCGTAGGTGCAGTATATTATATTATTTTGTTTCCTGTGGGTATGCTGGACAAATGATGTATTTGAAAAATATATTTGTATATATAAAACTGCTTTTGTACACAATAGTTCATGTTGCAATCTAATTAGATAACATCTACCAGTGATCCCTCATTTAGACTTCTACCCACTTAATTAACAAAGTCTTGGAATTGGACCATAAGCAAAGTAAAATGAGAAGAGACAGATGAATACTGGCTGGGAGGTTAGCATGTGTAGATAATTAATTGAAATCAATAATGCAAATTAAATAATCATTTGTTTATTTTTATTTTTCCTTTGGTAAAACATGTTTATGGTGTACCATTTCGAGTTGTCTCCCAGAAAAATGGCATGTGTTTGTTTTCTTCAGGTTTTGTCGTAGACTACATATCATATCCAGTCATCAGCAGTTTCACAACAGCCGCCGCCATCACTATTGCCTTCAGTCAGTGCAAGGTGAGTTCACGACTGACAGTGTCCCTGTGTACAATATTTAGTAACAAACTGAAAGCATATCTGAAATGACATGGTAGTTGCTCAGAAAATAGTGAATGCAGCTTAGATCTGTTTAGTATTTTGGTATTTAAGGGAGATACCATATCGCCCAAGCTGTTTATGGTGGCACTCAAAAGCATATTCCGATGACTGACTTGGGAAACCAGAGGCTTGAAGATAGACCGCTAATATCTTAGTCATCTTCACTTCGCCGACGACATACTCCTATGCACTAATACACCACATGAACTACGACAAATGCTACAGGAATTGGCTGATAAAGTGAAAATCAGGGTCTGAAGATGAACAATTTGAAGACAAAGGTGGTGATGGAAAACGACACACCAATATATTTCAACAACGCTCAGGTCGAGAACGTTGAAAGCTACATCTATCTGGGACAGAGATACAGCATCGAAGACAAAAACAAAGACAAGGAGATTCAAAGAAGAATCACGGCCGGATGGACAGCATTCGCCAAGCACCACGCCATCTTCAATGGTAACACTGGAACATGTTTGAAGAGACAAATCTACCACTCATGCATACTTCCAGCAATGACATACGGCGCAGAAACATGGGCACTCACCACCCAAGCAAAGAACAAGTTAGCAGCTGCACAAACAAAGATGGAAAGGAGTATGTTAAACATCACATACCGGGACAGAAAATAATAAACATCTGGGTAAGAGAAAAGACAAAGATCACAGACTTGATTGAACAAGTCAGAAGGCAGAACTGGACCTGGGCAGGGCACATCACCAGAATGTATCACCATCTGAAAGCAAAGGACCTAGAGGAAGGCCGGTGAGACGGTGGAGAGACGAACTAGATGAGTACTGGAAGGGCACGATCTGGCAGAGGATAGCGCAAGATAGGCAAGTGTGGAAGCAGCATGCTGAGGCCTTCGCCCAACCACGGCACCGAACACTATGGCTGCACAATGATGATGTTGATGTTGATGTATGAACACAATAATAGTAATTTACGTTGCTTTGAAAATGTACCCAGCGCCACGTTGCCATTACATTGTGTAACACATGTTGCTTGGTTGCCCACATATATGTTTTTCTATCTGTTTTGGTGGTGTTTTTCACAAAATAATCATTACTCTGTCATTATTGCTAGCCCCTGTTTGTTTAACTGATACATGTAGTAGTTACAAATATGAATGTTTGTGTTTGTCTAGAAATGGCTCGGCTTGAGTAACATTCCCAGAGAGATCATGCACCAAGTCTATGCACTCTTCTCAAGACTTCCAGAGGCAAAGTAAGTGTTTTTTATTTTATAACACAATTATATATTTGATTACATAATTATATGTTATGGCTTTTAGTTGCTAAGGTTTCTGAAGTTTAATGCAACATTTGCATGAAGTACAATCATTTATCTTTAGCAATTGTTTCCTATGAGATATTAATGTATCATGTTGTTATTAGAAGAACGAAATTGTTTCATATGCAAAAATTTCTAACTTTTTGTGTATTCCCTTCAAACAACATTACATCTATAGCATGTTCACATTGTCTTAAATTATAATGTTTGTTGAATGTTGTTTGAATAAATGAATTGAACTGAACTGAACTGAACTGAACTGAACTGAACTGAACTGAACTGAACTGAACTGAACTGAACTGAACTGAACTGAACTGAACTGAACTGAACTGAACTGAACTGAACTGAACTGAACTGAACTGAACTGAACTGAACTGAAAATGAACTTGTGCGCATTTCTTACGGAGTTATGTTTGGTTTGCAGTAAGTGGGACGCCATCCTAGGCATCTGTGTGATGATCACTCTCTACTTAATGAAGGTAACCCTTCGTGTCACTCACAGATGCTCCAACACACTCATTCACTTCGCTCTTCAGTGCACTTCAGAAAGCATCTTCAAAATAAAATATGTTAAGGTTTAATGGTCAGGAACATTGACCATATGTATAAAATACTGAAAGTCATATCATTAGTGATTAGATAATCTTGTGGAGTGCTGTGGTGCTGTAGGTAGAGAATCAGGCTGTCAGTCTATAGAAACCAGGTTCAGATCATGTTGAACATTAGGTAAGTTAATGCACCAACAATGCTCCCGTTCAGTCAGCTGTGTGAATGAATACCTGGCTATAGACAGTAGAGGATATTTATGAATGAATAGTCTCTGCGCATTAATTGCAGCGTGGCTGAATGTGTCCCAGAGAAATCAATGTTGTTTGCAGTTAAAGAGTCTGTGATGGAAGTAAAGTGTAAAACACTGAACAGTCCTAAGGATTAGGATTGTTCACTAATGTGCGATATAAAAATGTTCCTTTATGCTTCTGTAGCAGGTTAGTCAATCTGAATTTGAAAATGAGTGATGTTCACCAATACATTGTAGGGTTGTGACATGCCAAGTTGTGATCGCCTGTTGTTTGTATTTCAGAAACTGAAGACGATTCAGTATGAAAATAACAATGTGTCAATTCCAGTGAAGATCGTCAGGAAATTGCTGTGGTTCGTTGGCACAGGTAATTGTCATGTTTATATCATCACCATCGTAACTTCGAGTACGACAGTCCAAGGTTCTGTGTGTGGATTATCTTGTCAGTTAATTGTAGTCTGCAAGAGCCATCATTTTAAAGAACATAGTTTGGTTCTGCTGAGGCAGCTTCTCTTGAAACAAAGAAAACTTCTATTCTTACAAATATATACGTTAATTCACTTTTGGAGACAACCAACCTTACAATATACTATGCGTCAGAAATATATCACTGATTCAAGATAACAATCTACCGAGACAGTTTTGGGCATGTGTGTTATATTTGCAGCCAGAAACGCAGTGGTGATGATCGCAACAGGTGTGATTGCATTCTACATGTCCGTCTACAGCATTGGTAACTTGTCTCTGACGGGTGAGGTCAAGTCTGGACTGCCCTCCATCAAAGTACCTGCCTTCACCCTCGACAAGAACAACATCACCTACACCACTGGGGAACTCTTCTCTGTGAGTCTGTGGGAAATATATTAATGATTACGGTATAATTGGGTAATTAAAATACTCTTTGCCCTACTGTTAATTGTACATTGAATAATCAGTTTCTATAGGTGACTCTGAATCTGTGCCAACTACAGTTGGTCAGTTTGTCGATTCTATTCACTTCTATCATTTATCTTTTAATTGCAGTCATTCTACACCATTGTACTAAGCATCTTACTCTATAATGAATTTTTTTTTAATTCAGGCAGGTCCAATGAAGATATCCCATTGTAGTAGTGCAGTGACGCAGTAGTGCAGTGGCACAGTGGTGCAGTGGCACAGTGGTGCATTGGCACAGTAGTGCAGTGGCACAGTAGTGCAGTGGCACAGTGGTGCAGTGGCACAGTGGTGCAATGGCACAGTAGTGCAGTGACACAGTGGCACAATGGTGCAGTGGCACAGTAGTGCAGTGACACAGTGGTGCAGTGGCACAGTGGTGCAGTGGCACAGTAGTGCAGTGGCACAGTGGTGCAGTGGCACAGTGGTGCAGTGGCACAGTAGTGCAGTGGCTAGAGCTTTGAACTCTTGACTTAGAGAACCTGGGTTTGAATCGTGGGTTGCCTTGTCAAACTTTGGAAATGGTATTTCACTCTGCAGTGCTCCAGTTTGATCACTCAGCTGGCTATAGACAGTCATGGATATTTGAGTACAAATAATATGCGCATTAATTGCAGCATGGCTCGATTCTTCCTAAAGAAGTCGAGATGGTGTTCGATTGAACAGGTCTGCCAGGGAGTGAAGTGTAAAATGCTTTGCATAATCCTACTGATTGAGTACTGCACTTTATAAGAACTTACAATTGTTTTTTACATTGTGTCATTAATTGCTCTTTTGTTTCTGTTCACAGAAAATTGGGTCTGGATTTGCAATTGTGCCTCTGCTGAGTTTAATTGAAACAATTGCCATTGGCCAAGCCTTTGGTAAGTTCAACATGCTGTATTAAATGTACCCCGGGGGGTAGGCACTTTCAGTCATGGAATATGATATTCACAATAGAAGTATGAGGGAATAGTTATGTATTATGGCCACATTTAAAAGCCACAATCTTTAAACTCCAACATTATTCTTGATTAATGTTTTCGGGCAAAACTGTTGTTAAAAGTCTAAAGATTTCTTTACTTATGCATATATTGTATGTGCATACAATGATATATATATTATATAAATATTATTCTGATATGTTTGTTTACTTCTTACATAGTTGTGTGATGAGAGTTATTTAAAGTTAGCCTTATGATTGTGCCATTGTAAAAGCATTTGTGTTAACAATACCTTTTACATCTCTAGCACGAAAGAACAAGTACAGGATTGATGCGAACCAGGAACTCATTGGCATTGGTAAGAATAACTCCTAATAAAATATCTTGTAACTATTTATCATTTAATCCATGTTTCACAAAGGTAATGTTGCAAGAAATTGGTACATTATTCTGTTGAATAATTACATTGTTAAGACTGTAATAAATAGATATTCCTGTCTGACCAGTAGCAATAGAATGATGCTGGTTGTGTTGCATGTACATACAGTGACACCTGGTGTTGTCCTGCGAGTGTATAGGGTGGTGGTTGTGTTGCATGTACATACAGTGACACCTGGTGTTGTCCTGCGAGTGTGTAGGGTGCTGGTTGTGTTGCATGTACATACAGTGACACCTGGTGTTGTCCTGCGAGTGTGTAGGGTGTGGTTGTGTTGCATGTACATACAGTGACACCTGGTGTTGTCCTGCGAGTGTGTAGGGTGCTGGTTGTGTTGCATGTACATACAGTGACACCTGGTGTTGTCCTGCGAGTGTGTAGGGTGCTGGTTGTGTTGCATGTACATACAGTGACACCTGGTGTTGTCCTGCGAGTGTATAGGGTGGTGGTTGTGTTGCATGTACATACAGTGACACCTGGTGTTGTCCTGCGAGTGTGTAGGGTGGTGGTTGTGTTGCATGTACATACAGTGACACCTGGTGTTGTCCTGCGAGTGTGTAGGGTGCTGGTTGTGTTGCATGTACATACAGTGACACCTGGTGTTGTCCTGCGAGTGTGTAGGGTGCTGGTTGTGTTGCATGTACATACAGTGACACCTGGTGTTGTCCTGCGAGTGTGTAGGGTGCTGGTTGTGTTGCATGTACATACAGTGACACCTGGTGTTGTCCTGCGAGTGTTAGGTGAGCGGGTGTCAGAACATACAGTGACACCTTGTTTCCGCGAGTGTAGGGGGGTTCAGCATACAGTGACACCTGGTGTTGTCCTGCGAGTGTGTAGGGTGCTGGTTGTGTTGCATGTACATACAGTGACACCTGGTGTTGTCCTGCGAGTGTAGAGTGGTGCTGGTTGTGTTGCATGTACATACAGTGACACCTGGTGTTGTCCTGCGAGTGTATAGGGTGCTGGTTGTGTTGCAGGTATCTCCAACATTGTGGGTTCCTTCGTGCAGGCCTACCCTGTCACTGGCAGCTTCTCCAGGTGAGCCGGGTCACCACAGCTCCACCAGCAACACTACATCGTACAGATCAATCTTGTATATCCCAGAGATAGAAATAGGTTCAGAGAAGTTAATCCAACTTCACTGTGTCAACAATAAATGCTTTGTAAAGAGGTCCTTCTGACCATTTGTTTCATATTTTATGGAAAACACACAAATCTATAATTAAATATATTCTCCATAACAATTTAATATAAATGTAATATTAACTGTGACATACATACAAAGAGAAGGTGTTAAGATATTTTAGTTAAGGTTGAGGAATGTCAGATGAAGCCTTACTTCAATATTTTTACCATTCAGCCAGAGTTTCCCAGCCTCCAATCTTTCTGACAGTTCAGTTCAGTTCAGTTGCAGCTACAATGTCACAATTGTCTCTTGACACAATGACACCTGTCACCTTGCAGGACTGCTGTCAACTCAGCCAGTGGTGTGAGGACCCCAGCAGGTGGACTCTTCACAGGTACGTCTTGTCATGGCACATCTGTCAACACACTACACACTTGTCAACACACTGCATGGTGCACACCTGTCAACATAATGCACACCTGTCAACACACTGTATATGTCAACACACTATTCCTCTTTACACATTACACACATGTCATAACACTACACAGTTATCAACACACAACACCTTAACTTATGAAATGACACAATAACTTAAGTTTACAAACTTCGAATGAAATGTTGTTGTATTTAGTAATGTTGACTTGACTTCAGCTCATGTATGTTGGAACCCGGGCTGCCTCGGGTAATTTGCAATGACTAAGAAAATATTAGAAGGTAAATTATTTGTATTGAGAGAATCCTATGTGTTGTAGCTGCTCTGGTGATGATAGCAATACATCCCAAGTGATTACAACAGATACCCTGTGTGTTGTAGCTGCCCTGGTGATGATAGCAATACATCCCCAGTGATTACAACAGATACCCTGTGTGTTGTCGCTGCCCTGGTGATGATAGCAATACATCCCCAGTGATTACAACAGATACCCTGTGTGTTGTAGCTGCCCTGGTGATGATAGCAATACATCCCCAGTGATTACAACAGATACCCTGTGTGTTGTAGCTGCCCTGGTGATGATAGCAATACATCCCCAGTGATTACAACAGATACCCTGTGTGTTGTAGCTGCCCTGGTGATGATAGCAATACATCCCCAGTGATTACAACAGATACCCTGTGTGTTGTAGCTGCCCTGGTGCTGCTGGCGTTGGGCCTACTCACCCCCCTCTTCCAATACATCCCAACCTCGGCTCTGTCCTGCGTCATCATCATCGCTGTCCTCGACATGGTCAACTTCCAAATGGTGGCCAATCTGTGGCGGGTCAAAAGTAAGTGTCCATCAGCCGAGCTGAGGTCAGCTGCCATCACCATCACCATCACCATCACCATCACCATCACCATCAACATCAACATCAACATCAACATCAACATCACCACCACCACCACCATCACCATCACCATCAAAATGAATGGTCAACTAGATCACACAAACCACCAGGACCTTGTTAACAAAACTCATGTACAGATATTGCTGCATTTCATTATAAAGAATCATACTTTGTTATGGTGTGCATATAAGACTATGATCTTATAAACAAGTATATCAGTTCACAAAAGTTAGCAGCTGTGTTTACATTTAAGAACAGTAATCAGTCATTGTTATGTACACGTAGTTGCAGTTGTAGTGTTTGTGTAAGGCAGCATGTGTTAGGATATTAGTCATTTGTTATGCCATTCTGAGCCATGTAATGATAAACATAATATTCATATGAAGAACGCTACATAAAGTAAACTTGAAGGTAACTAGCTTCTACACGAGCAGAAACATTTGTGCATGTTTAATGGGTAGGTTGAAGCATGTCGTGTGTTGCAGAGATTGACTTGATTCCTTGGGTCGTCACCTTTGTCTGTTCATTTGTTCTTGGCATTGAGGTAAACACATTTATATACACTACTAGGCAAAACATCAGGACTACTTTACATAAATACAAATGTTCTGCTATTCAGTCTATAACCATGTTTAAACAAAGTAGTTGTCGGTACTATATATATTTGCCATCATTGTCAATTGAATAAACTTACGATTACCTATCCTGGGTAATTACATTATTTTGAAGACAGAGATGATAGACTACTGTTGATAGTTTGGATGGGGAAGTTTGTTGAGGTGTTATTTTGTGCATGTTGAAGGTAAAAATATGTTGAGGTCTGTTGAGGTGTTATAACTGGTGTCATGTGACCAGCTATCTTCTTACAGTTTGGCATCATGGTGGGTGTGGGTCTCACTCTGCTCATGCTGTTGTACCCATGGGCAAGACCGGGTCTCAAGGTAGGTCTCTCCCTCCCCTCTACCCTACCTCCCACCATGCTGTTACTCAGCATGGCTACCATGTTAACACTCTAAGTCTCTGCTGAGATGGGTAAGCCTTGAAAACAATAATTTTATCAGTGGCGGCAGCTCACACTGTTGTGCCGATTATAAACTCATAAATGCAGCATCAAATGTTTATTTCTGCACTGTTTTCTACATCATATCTCGATGTGTAACTCTGTTTCCAGTCGGGTCACATATCTCATGTCTGCTCAGTTTGCTTAGATCTTTATTCAGAACAGTCAGTGTCACATGAAACAGATTTTGTATGACCAAATTAGCAAAGCATTGGTTTTGCAAATATGGGCAGAATCCACGAATGTTATGCTCAAAATGGCTGCTGCAAAATATGCACACACAAAAATTACTTGTTATCCCACCATGGCAAAATCTGTTTCACCAATTCACTGACTTCATAATGAATAAAGTATGCCTGAAAATACTTTCTTTTGTGACTAGAATTTAATGAAGCACTTCTTACAGGGGTACAAAGTGAATAAAATAATTCTTTATTTACAAGTTAAAAATACAGTACACAAATTATTATTTTGTCCATGCTGCAATGTTTGAAGGCAAAGTCAATGCCAACACAACACACATATGTGGCAGTAAATGCATCGGATATAAAATTCTGATTCAAAATTGTTGTCTTTCAAGACTTACCTGTGCAGATAAGGTGATTATTATATGTGGTTTCCTGAAATGTAACAATATCCCTATTTTAAGATACTGAATGGCATCAGTAACATTTTTTGAATGTCATAGTTGGGCAATAGAAATGGCATGGATAAGATTGTCATTTTTTGGTAATTGTTTCACCAGACCACTTCTATGTGACATTTATTTATACACTGAATGTCACTGGCTTGATATTTATGTACATGTGTTAGATGCCCTGAAGTGTTCACCATGTATAAACAGTGTTAGTGGGTCCTAGATGAAGTATGGAAATTCTTACACTAACCCAGTATTACTCAGTTTTTCAGCAAATGTATAGTCTCTCTTGAACATACCTCACCTTATGTGAATGTAATATGGAGACAGGCAAAGAGTAGCACCAATGTTTTGAATGACTATGAGAGTATATAGTGAGTTAGCTGATGTCTTGTGTCGCTAGGTGATAAAGGAGGAGACCGCGCCTATGTTGGGCACTAGTAACACTGTAAGTGCCTGGGAGGACCGCTGCTAGTGCCAGCTGCTAGTGCCAGCAGCCAGCAGCCCTCACTCTGCCTCGCATGCATGGCTTCCTCTCGCTTCGCACAGTCTGTGTCACTGTACCAGTGCCACTATCCTTGTGTCTCTGTCTCTACACCTGCTTGTATTTGCCCCCAGTTGGGCTAGTAGTGACATCCCAGCGCTCAGAGAAAGTAAAATTAAAAGGTGTCTGATTCCCTCTACATCATCAAGTATGTTTTTCTTTAATCTCCTAGGATAACCTTCAAAACTCAATCATATAAAAAATCATATGTCTAAAACTGTATGAAACACCATGGGTATATGAATGTGATATGAGTGAAACACTGTTGGTGTGGTGCATACGTGTGTGTGTGCGTGTGTGCGTGCGTGCTGCTGCGTGCGTGCGTGCGTGCGTGCGTGCGTGCGTGCGTGCGTGCGTGCGTGCGTGTGGTAAATGGAATTAATGATTACTATCAGGAGTAATTAAGTGTGAGTTTAATTGAGTGTAATTAATACAGACCATGTATTGAGTATGATGTGATACAAGACCATGTATTGAGTGTGATGTGATACAGACTATGTATTGAGTGTGATGTGATACAGACCATGGGCATGTGACCTCACCTAAAATGTCATTATTCTAATGCAAACATGTTCTATTATTGAATTGTTTATAAAAAATTACTATTGTCTTTACTGGTTTCCAACTTACCTGTATGCAAGTATGATTTATTATTTGTTTGTATTTAAAGTGTTTGTACAATTATTATTATTGGTATTCTGAAGTGTAACCGTCTTCTTCTGTGTAGTTGTTGTAGTCATCACAACTGGTGTATTGTAAATGGTAATGGTGTAAGTGGTGGTGGGAGTAAGTAAATGGTAATGGTGTAAGTGGTGGTGGGAGTAAGTAAATG
Source organism: Ridgeia piscesae (assembly GCA_025642075.2). Taxonomy (NCBI): domain Eukaryota; kingdom Metazoa; phylum Annelida; class Polychaeta; order Sabellida; family Siboglinidae; genus Ridgeia; species Ridgeia piscesae. The sequence continues at coordinate 226,106 of JAODUO010000709.1, forward strand.
GTAATGGTGTAACTGGTGGTGGGAGTAAGTAAATGGTAATGGTGTAACTGGTGGTGGGAGTAAGTAAATGGTAATGGTGTAACTGGTGGTGGGAGTAAGTAAATGGTAATGGTGTAACTGGTGGTGGGAGTAAGTAAATGGTAATTGGTGTAACTGGTGGTGGGAGTAAGTAAATGGTAATTGGTGTAACTGGTGGTGGGAGTAAGTAAATGGTAATTGGTGTAACTGGTGGTGGGAGTAAGTAAATGGTAATGGTGTAACTGGGAATAGGTAAATATGTAAATGGTAATGGTGTTATTGGAGGTGTATGACATTAGATGACCTTCCAGTAGTCTGTGCACTGCTATTGTCTAGCTGTGGTGTTGTGTGTGTGTGTGTGTGCTGGCTTCACTTGCAGTGGGTTGATGACAGATCTTGGCTGCACTCTCCTCTCACTTACCTTCTCACTTCATCTTGATGCTGTATACACTCACATTGTAACATATACTTACATGACTCAATGTGTTCTTGTTGTTTTAAATGTTAATAAAATATTTTAGTTCTTAATTTATATTGTCCAAAGTTGTACACAATAATTGTACTAGAGTTTTAGAGTAGTTAATATAAATGTAATGCAAAAATAAAGATTCAATTTATTATTATTGCTGATCAAAATCTGTTCAGCAAACTGTGATACAGCAACATATGTGTTGTCTTTTATATTACCAAATCATTGCTCTTTGGAGGTACTTCTAAGATACAAGGTAATGTTTATGGAGTTACTTCTAAGATACAAGTTAATGTTTATAGAGTTACTTCTAAGATACAAGGTAATGTATATGGATTATATTCTCACACAACTAGCATGACTGTGCCCAGATAAATGTTGTCTCTAAGTGGAGTGTATATGTCGCAGGTATTGGATAGGACAAAGGATGTGATTGTGATTGAAGTGGACCAAGGTCTGAGGTTCCCAGGAAATGACCACCTCAAGCAAACCATACTGGACGAGGCACTGGATGGTAAGCCACAAGATGACCACTCACATACTAATTATTCTGTCTTCAGCAGACAAAAATCTAGGCAAGATGTTGGACCTAAGCATCGTCTACTCCTTAGTTCTCTTAAGACGCTCATTAGTTATATTGTGTATTTGCACATATATTTAGTATTGCAGTTATTTAGTATTGCAATTATTTAGTATTGCAATTATCAGCAGGATGATGACTCCATGTAATGAATGACCTGTGGTTCTGTGTGGTGATTGTTGAATTGTGTCATGAGACTCATGACCAGTGGTTCTGTGTGTTGTGTTGTGTAATGACCAGTGGTTCTGTGTGTTGTGTTGTGTAATGACCAGTGGTTCTGTCTGTTGAGTTGTGTAATGACCAGTGGTACTGTCTGTTGAGTTGTGTAATGACCAGTGGTTCTGTCTGTTGAGTTGTGTAATGACCAGTGGTTCTGTCTGTTGAGTTGTGTAATGACCAGTGGTTCTGTGTGTTGAGTTGTGTAATGACCAATGGTTCTGTGTGTTGTGTTGTGTAATGACCAGTGGTTCTGTGTGTTGTGTTGTGTAATGACCAGTGGTTCTGTCTGTTGAGTTGTGTAATGACCAGTGGTACTGTGTGTTGAGTTGTGTAATGACCAGTGGTTCTGTCTGTTGAGTTGTGTAATGACCAGTGGTTCTGTCTGTTGAGTTGTGTAATGACCAGTGGTTCTGTCTGTTGAGTTGTGTAATGACCAGTGGTTCTGTGTGTTGAGTTGTGTAATGACCAATGGTTCTGTGTGTTGTGTTGTGTAATGACCAGTGGTTCTGTGTGTTGTGTTGTGTAATGACCAGTGGTTCTGTCTGTTGAGTTGTGTAATGACCAGTGGTTCTGTGTGTTGAGTTGTGTAATGACCAATGGTTCTGCCTATTGAGTTGTGTAATGACCAGTGGTTCAGTGTGTTGAGTTGTGTAATGACCAGTGGTTCTGTGTGTTGAGTTGTGTAATGACCAGTGGTTCTGTGTGTTGAGTTGTGTAATGACCAGTGGTTCTGTCTGTTGAGTTGTAATGACCAGTGGTTCTGTGTGTTGAGTTGTGTAATGACCAGTGGTTCTGTGTGTTGAGTTGTGTAATGACCAGTGGTTCTGTGTGTTGAGTTGTGTAATGACCAGTGGTTCTGTCTGTTGAGTTGTGTAATGACCAGTGGTTCTGTGTGTTGAGTTGTGTAATGACCAGTGGTTCTGTGTGTTGAGTTGTGTAATGACCAGTGGTTCTGTCTGTTGAGTTGTGTAATGACCAGTGGTTCTGTGTGTTGAGTTGTGTAATGACCAGTGGTTCTGTCTGTTGAGTTGTGTAATGACCAGTGGTTCTGTGTGTTGAGTTGTGTAATGACCAGTGGTTCTGTGTGTTGAGTTGTGTAATGACCAGTGGTTCTGTGTGTTGTGTTGTGTAATGACCAGTGGTTCTGTCTGTTGAGTTGTGTAATGACCAGTGGTTCTGTGTGTTGAGTTGTGTAATGACCAATGGTTCTGTGTGTTGAGTTGTGTAATGACCAGTGGTTCTGTGTGTTGAGTTGTGTAATGACCAGTGGTTCTGTGTGTTGAGTTGTGTAATGACCAGTGGTTCTGTGTGTTGAATTGTGTAATGACCAGTGGTTCTGTCTGTTGAGTTGTAATGACCAGTGGTTCTGTGTGTTGAGTTGTGTAATGACCAGTGGTTCTGTGTGTTGAGTTGTGTAATGACCAGTGGTTCTGTGTGTTGAGTTGTGTAATGACCAGTGGTTCTGTCTGTTGAGTTGTGTAATGACCAGTGGTTCTGTGTGTTGAGTTGTAATGACCAGTGGTTCTGTGTGTTGAGTTGTGTAATGACCAGTGGTTCTGTCTGTTGAGTTGTGTAATGACCAGTGGTTCTGTGTGTTGAGTTGTGTAATGACCAGTGGTTCTGTGTGTTGAGTTGTGTAATGACCAGTGGTTCTGTGTGTTGAGTTGTGTATTGACCAATGGTTCTGTCTGTTGAGTTGCGTAATGACCAGTGGTTCTGTGTGTTGAGTTGTGTAATGACCAGTGGTTCTGTGTGTTGAGTTGTGTAATGACCAGTGGTTCTGTCTGTTGAGTTGTGTAATGACCAGTGGTTCTGTGTGTTGAGTTGTGTTATGATATGACCAGTGGTTTTGTCTGTTGAGTTGTGTAATGACCAGTGGTTCTGTGTGTTGAGTTGTATAATGACCAGTGGTTCTGTCTGTTGAGTTGTATAATGACCAGTGGTTCTGTCTGTTGAGTTGTGTAATGACCAGTGGTTCTGTCTGTTGAGTTGTATAATGACCAGTGGTTCTGTGTGTTGAGTTGTGTAATGACCAGTGGTTCTGTGTGTTGAGTTGTATAATGACCAGTGGTTCTGTGTGTTGAGTTGTATAATGACCAGTGGTTCTGTGTGTTGAGTTGTATAATGACCAGTGGTTCTGTCTGTTGAGTTGTATAATGACCAGTGGTTCTGTCTGTTGAGTTTATAATGACTAATGGTTCTGTGTGGTGAGTTTGTAATGACTAATGGTTCTGTGTGGTGAGTTTGTAATGACTAATGGTTCTGTGTGGTGTGTTTGTAATGACTAATGGTTCTGTTTGGTGAGTTTGTAATGACTAATGGTTCTGTGTGGTGAGATTGTAATGACTAATGGTTCTGTGTGTTAAGTTTGTAATGACTAATGGTTCTGTGTGTTGAGTTGTGTAATGTCAAATAGTTTTTTGTGAATGTTGTGCTATTTAATTACAAATGGTCTATATACACAGGTAAAGTGACCCGGTCAGTTGTCTTGGACTGCACTCACATTGCTGACCTCGACTTTGCATCAGCTCAGGTAAGCTATTGACCAGCCTTCAGTTCACATCCAGGCACTTGTTTCTTGAAATTGGTTAAGTAACTTTTGATTTGTGTGAAGTTGTAAGACAAGAAATGTTTGTTAATATATGGATAATGACATGTACACAGCATTTACATGATATATACTGACTTATGTGATGTCAATATTGGCATAAACATGTGCACGTGTTGTTATGATGAAATACAGGACCTGTTTTATTTGAAACCTTGCTGAAGTGAGAAGAAATCTTCACAAGGCTGTAGGTGGTGTGTGAATTAGGATTTGTAATGAAACAATTTCAAGATGAACTTCAGGAATGTGAATTAACAGCTTCCAGTTTCAGACAAATATGTGTCCAGTGTCTTTACAAGGTCTTTCTTACAGGTCACCATGTCAGTTTTATGATTCAAAATGACTTGAAATTTACTTATGATAAGTGACGCAGATAACAAAGAGAGTATTGTGTTGTATTGTGTTGTATTGTGTTGTGTTGTGTTGTGTTGTGTTGTGTTGTGTTGTGTTGTGTTGTGTTGTGTTGTATTGTATTGTATTGTGTTGTATTGTATTGTATTGTATTGTATTGTATTGTGTTGTAGGCCATCAAACAACTCATGGAAGAGTTCAAGGCCCTGGATGCCAACTTTGTGGTCTCCTGCATGAAGGTAGGCCAAAGGCGGGAGCTGCATAGTTTGATAGTGCATAGTACTGCATACACAACCTAGCGATAGAAACCTACAACAGGTGCTTTCTATGTGAAGACCAGTAGCAGTGACAACTGCATTAGCAGTATTACATACGTCATTGTACCTTTATGAGACAGATAACATTCTAGAGCGTAATTATATATAATTAAGAAGTAGTCATGATTAAGTCATCTTGATTAAAAATTATTACTGTTTAAGAATAAGCGTAATGATTTAGAAATGGTACTGATTAAGTAGTAGTAGTAATTAAGATGTAATTCTGAATAAGTAGTATTGATGAAGAAATGATATTGATTATGATGTACAATGTGTAACATTAATTAAGAAATAATATTGCAAGATGTTAAATGAAGCCTTTAATCAAACTGGGGTTCTATGTTCCAGTCGGCACCTTTCAAAGTTCTGCAAAATGCGAAAGTGAAGGGTCTGAAAAACTACGAGTCGAATGAGGAGGCAATCCGTGGGGTATTAGGTAGCAATTTCAGCAATATTTATTTATTAATGTTTCCTTAATAGAATAGAATAGAATGTACATTATCTATATTATTAACTTGATTCCTTCTCAACACAACCTTGTATTTTATTAGGCTGCTTGCAAGCTTGAGTGTATGAATAAACACATGGTGCTAACAGCAAGAATCACTCACTCATGTCACTTCATACCCATATTTCTGCTCTAACTCAGGCTGTAAGGAAACATTTTTAGGCATTCATACCTAGTAATGATTATTGACATCTGATGATCCTATAAACACTGTTACCTTAAAAATGTTAGTCTTTCTCTGGAATGCATGTATTAGTTTATTCTTTAAAATGTTGCACTTAATGCACTTAATATTTTCAATAACTTAACGTGGCCCTACTGTATTGTTACTGTGTCTGTTGAAATAAAAACTCATTTGATATCAGTAATAATTTATAATTGTAACGTAAACAATGCAATGATGGGATTGACTTAATGTTGATTAAGAACTAATAATTTCTTGCAATTACGCCTCATCAATAAATCTGTTGTGTGTGATTAGAGTCGTCAGATGAGGTTGTGGTGCTGGACTATGAGGACAGTGAGCCAGCTGATGCTGGGGACATCAAGATGAAGCCCTTGGATAACGCCGCTGCTGATGGTGAAATCACAGTGGATTCAGCAGACGATGCACAAAACAATGGACAAGCCAAGTCAACGACTGATGTACCCCCTGTATAGATAGCAGGTCAGCAACTAGTGCAATATACACTTTATCCTTATCTCAATCAATGGCTCACAATATAAAGATAGTTTGTTCTGAATGTGGAAAATTGTTGTACCGTTTATTTACTTTAAAAAAATATTTAAATGTATTTTAATGATATTTAAATAATGTGTTGTTTAACTTGATCACGGAATTTATAGTTGTAGCACTTGACATATTTTACAATTTATAAAAAAGACAGAATTATCTGAATCTGTGAGATATTAATCTATGAAGAATATCAAAGGTTAATTAAGACAAGGTTTTATTTCACCAAGTAGCATCACTGGAATACCTTGGAAGCAGAAATTGTGAATGCTTGAGAGATGGTCAGAGGTTGTTGCTACCAGTGTTTGGTTAAGACATGTGTGCCTTTCTTTTGTTAGGCCATTAGAAGGACAAGTACTAATCTATTTGTAAAATATGATCTAATAATATATTACCATAAACTGTTGCTTAATTTACAGAATCTATATTGTTCTGTTTACAGACTGACTGTTGGCCAAGGCTACAGACAAACAGACAAACAGATGACAGAGAAGAAGATGTGACAGACAGACCCAACTAGCCTGCCCAGGAAACACCTCCTCAAGGTGTTGGCCAGTGTCTGAGATGACCCATCAGTGATATTAAGTTGCACAGACCTGCCACTGACTGGGGCAGGGGTAGGGACAGGGGCAGGGGCTTACACAGGAGGCTTCTAGTCAGACGCTCCATCTATTGCTGAAATTTGTAGTTGTTGTTGAAAGTGGGTGTAATATAAATAAATAACCGCGTATGAAGTAGTGATGTAGCTGTTGATCATGTTGATTCTCAGGTGATTTCTATACATTCCTTCATGACATATGTATGTGGGTTGTACTTGTGTGGTTGGGTTGGCAGCAGAGCGACACTCCATAAGGCACGCACTTTTACTGCCACATCAGGTGAACAGTTTATGTGCTTTGTTTTTCACTTTAAAATCACAGTGTCATGTTGAATTGTCTGTGATTGATTGATGAGCATTTGCTTGACACTGATAGATACCAGCATTGAGGCATATTTGTATATTTTGTCACATACATACGAAAGAACAGTTACTGCATATTGTTTCTGTACTGTTCATTTGAGATTATTGATGGTATCAATTTGATGTGACTTGTAATACTGCCTTTTGATTCTGTTGCTTTTAATAACATGGTGATATGTATATATGTTTAATTACAGTTACGGGGTAGTTTGCATGTGCAGTTGTTTAAATAAATTGAGAGTTATTGAATTAATATATTTATTTTGTGGTTATAGACATACATATCTGATGACTCGTGACTCTAGAAGTGTTCTGGGACCAGAAAAGTGGAAACCTAGTTGTGTGTGAGTGAACCTAGTATGTTACACATGGTGTATGTTACACATGGTGATTGTTACACATGGTGTATGTTACACATGGTGTACATTACACATGGTGTATGTTACACATGGTGTACATTTCACATGGTGTATGTTACACATGGTGTATGTTACACATGGTGATTGTTACATGTAGTGTTTGTTATGAGTTGTGTATTTTAAATGTGGTGTAAGTTACATGTGATGTTATTTTGGAAATGAGTTGTATGATTACGATGACTTGTTTTATGTTAAATGTTTATGCTTCAGTCATTCTTTATCATTGTAATGAATGCTGTTGGTGGTGTACGTACAAGGTGCCTACAAGCGACTGGCTTTTTACATAACTTGAGAGTCACTCAATCATTGTGCCATAATAGGTTCTACCCAGGATGCAGGTCAAATGCGATTATATTTAGCAGACTTATGTACACAATTTTATATATGTGTGTGTAATTTATAATGGATATGATATTAATATATAGGCAACTAGATTTAGTGACATTATTGATTATTGCGACCTCAGTGATACATGTTCATATCAAAACAAATTGAACGCACAGATCATTTTGATTTAAGCTAATGTGTCCATTGATTATTGAAATAAAAATGTATATTAAACTATATGGCTGATGTTTGATATTGCATGAGTTCCACTGAGTGGTGTTATGAAGTCTTACAAGTGGATCTACATGTTTTACATCTACTTTATTATATTTATTCATATTCCATGAGCTCTACATAAAAAGTTCAACTTGGTACAATCATAATATCAATATCGTCTTAACATTAATTTAAAAGGTTTTAGAAAATGCATGCACATAATTACACAAATAAGTAAATTAGCTAACTTGCCATATAAAATTAAGCTGACATTTAAAAGTTGTATATATCTAGCTAATATAAATAAATAAATAGACATGATGACATAGAACTAAACTGAGTATAATGGCATATCAAAATAAAAAAATCAATTAACTAGTGATAAAAACTATGGTATATATACATTGAGTTAAAAACAACTAAATAAGCAAAATAGCATGGTGACCTAAAACTAATGCAGCTAATGGTTCAAGTGTCTCATGCGCTGTGGATAAAAACTGTTGTTAAAGGCAGTGTAACAGTGATCCAAGATATTGGTACATGTGGCACAGTCTACGTGTTGTTTGTACCTGGGCAGTACTTTTTTCACGTTTATGTGATTAAAGTCACCCAGAATGATAAAGACACTGTCCGGAGGCATCAATTCTGTTGCCATCATCTGATAATCTCCACCAGTTCTCCATATATTTAGCTGAATTTCAGCCTGTGATTTGGGTGATTCATAGATTTAGACTTTTAAAAATTCATCCCGGGGTTGGATAATTTTGAGGCTCACTACCTCAAAAGGGTGCCACACAATAGTAACATTATGCTGCACCTTGCGAGTAAGTGCACAACCTAATTCTGGGACACATTGAAACTACATGTAACACCATTTTTAAATGTTTTAGCATGACGAATGACCACCTTTTCTCCCCAAGAGTCACTGGGTAAATTGGCTTGTTCCTTATGTTACTACATGTGTATAATACTAAACAAGATATCAACAAATCAATAACTGTACTTATACCACACACCACACTAATGACATCTGCAGCCAGTGACCAACACCATGAATAACACAGAGTAATTATGTGTGTGTTTGTGTGTGTGTGTGCGTGTGCGTGTGTGTGTTTGCATGTGTGTGCATGCATGCATGCATGTGTGCATGTGTGTGCATAATACATACTCAGTCAACTAGCTTGCACAACCATAACATATAGGTTATCTTTGATCCAATTAGCTGAGCAAACACCTGAAGAGCTATGCCATCAATAACAAACAATCATTGAGAAAAACATTATTCATACCTCTAAATTACTACATGCTCACATCGAAAATTAACTTTAGAACAATGTTCCTTTAAACTGTGCCAGGACTGTTGTGTCATATCTCTTCCAGAAAGGTATTGTTTATACTGTAAATGCACTTGCAAAATTAACACGAGTAGCCAATGAGTAACTATCAAGCCTTGTGGAGTATCTACTCAACTGCTCAACTAACAATGGTAGAACAAAACAATTGGCCAATCGGCTGTGAAGTCCTTTGGGCTATATTATAATTAGGTTATTGTAATTTTGGTGAACCATGTTGGCATTACAACATGGAGTTTCAATACAGAATTAGAGAACATATTACAATTATATAGAGTTGTTGATAAAATAAGCACATCATAAAAAATGCATTTGGTGGCATTGAGATGCATTCAGAAGTATTTGATAAAATACAGATTTCTTGTGTGGCATTACAACAGGAAATGCCTGTGCATAATCAGAAAACTTGTTAAGCTCAATATGCCAATATGCATTTACACTGCTCTAGATATATCTGGATACATATGCTCTGTGGACAGAAAACATCTGTCAAGTGCCATAGATACACTATAAACTTGTGTAACTTTGTCAAAAAAAATTATTTGCAAATGTTATTAACATGCTATCAATAATGTTCTTACTATAACTATTAGTAATTAACTTCTTAAAAATGTGTTATGACAATAATTCGAATAGAAATATACATTAAAAATTGTCTACCCTTTTAACATTCAAGTCACCCTTTACACTGTACATTGAATATTATATTAATGTGGAAACTGCTGACAATTAACTTTTCAGTGTAACATCGATCTAGTGTGTTGTTGATAAAAGCATCAGTTAGCCACTAATAATAGATCAATCACAGATCAGATATAGTCTACTTAGATAATTTCTTGTGCAATCCCCATTCACAAACATGACATCTATGCTTTACGTATCTAGGCCAACGGCAATGCTAATAGTCTTGTATACTATTTGACTTCTCTTTACTTGTGTAATTAAAGGGCATTGCCATTTTCCACCCATATTTGTTTCTGTTTTTCTTGCTATCTCTCGCTCCATGAACCGAGCAAAGCACAGCAGGCTCCCATTACCTTCACTTAGTACTGTACCGGCCGGTGAGGGTGAGCAATAATCAAGCCAACTAGCTGTTCATTTCTTTTTAAGATTTTATCAATTTAATTAACATTTTATTAATTTTAATTAACACATTTAGAATTGTTTGTACAATATCATAATAAAATATACTCCAATATTTTCGCACACACGCTCAAACAACAACAAGGTTTGTAAAGATGGAACAACGCTCAGCAACATCTTTGTGAAGGTGGTCCATCCGCTCTTTCTGATCCGCCTGTTCCTGGTCCGCCTTTTAGTGTGAGCCCCGTAGAACCTGGAATTCCAAAGCCTCTCTTTCGCGTAGGTTTCCCCGCAACCTCGTTTTGTGGTGGTATTATGGGGATTCCCTCGGTGCGTTGCGTTGACATGAGATGGTTACTTCCTGTATTTTAGAGTAAAGTCAATAATGTGTTTGATTATTGGACCGCCTGGAGTTGGGAAAACGTTACTTCTAAAACGTCTGAATAGTATCCTAATTGAAAAATTACGAATGTACGAGCTTGGTTAACATGAAAGCAGTTTTTCAGCACTGACGTCGTGGCCATGATTGACCGAGTCTGTCGAGTATCTAATAGTATAATAGTAATCGTGCCAATAGTAATGACTACGAATCTATAATATCTTTGACTGAAACTGAATGACTGAAGGAAATTGGAACTGATAACCACGAACTGGTGTGACTCTCTGCAGAATTTGGCAAGACTACTTGTGTGTCCTATCTGAAAGACGTGGAAATAGTAATCACAATTTGATAAGTCTAGTCACTATATAAAATAGTGTTTATAAATTTAGACGTGGTGTCTATTGGGTAGAGAGTGACTGACTGATGCCTGTTAATTGATTAGAGCAGAGTGTGCCAATTTAAACTGCTGGCTGGTCTAGACTAAACGATAATACTATGTTAATTGATCAATGCATGCAAGCATAATTATACTTAGAATTGTTTCCACTGATTTTGATTTTATTTAAACACATACCTAAATTCCCTGTGCATATAGTGATTTACTCAGTTATCCTCTTAATAAAAAATCTTGTTGATACACAGGCCAACATTCCTGTGTGAGGTCAAATGGTCTGGGGACCAGAATTGTTTACTAACGTCATGGTTCCAATGCCCACACCATGGCAAGAGTTCTGCATGTAGTAACCTGATGGACATATCCCATCTAACATTGTAAAGTCATTACATTGTTTGATGTATATGTATTCAGTTGGTTCCTTAACAGCTGTCAGAGTGCTCCAGCAGTGGCAACTACTCCTCTGTTGGTGATGTTCCCTCCACCATTGCCACAGTAAGTTGTGTGTTGGACATACTTTAAACAAACAATGCATTGTTCAACAAGCCAAGTGCTAAAAAAGCAGTCATCAAGCTTGTGTTTGTAGTCATCATGTACACTACTGCATCTGTTTTGATTAAAACTCATCTGTAATTTAAGCCTGGAGCACATGAGAGCTATCAGCTGAGCTAACAGCTATGCGTGCCTGTTTGCTGAGCTGATAGCTCTTGTGGGCTGCACTCAGTGTGTTCACTGAACATGTACTATGTACTCAGTGTGTTCACTGAACATGAACTATGTGCTCAGTGTGTTCACTGAACATGTACTATGTACTCAGTGTGTTCACTGAACATGAGCTATGTACTCAGTGTGTTCACTGAACATGAGCTATGTATTCAGTGTGTTCACTGAACATGAACTATGTACTCAGTGTGTTCACTGAACATGAGCTATGTACTCAGTGTGTTCACTGAACATGTACTATGTACTCAGTGTGTTCACTGAACATGAGCTATGTACTCAGTGTGTTCACTGAACATTGGCTATGTACTCAGTGTGTTCACTGAACATGAGCTATGTACTCAGTGTGTTCACTGAACATGAGCTATGTACTCAGTGTGTTCACTGAACATGAGCTATGTACTCAGTGTGTTCACTGAACATGAGCTATGTACTCAGTGTGTTCACTGAACATGAGCTATGTACTCAGTGTGTTCACTGAACATGAGCTATGTACTCAGTGTGTTCACTGAACATGAGCTATGTACTCAGTGTGTTCACTGAACATGAGCTATGTACTCAGTGTGTTCACTGAACATGAGCTATGTACTCAGTGTGTTCACTGAACATGAGCTATGTACTCAGTGTGTTCACTGAACATGAGCTATGTACTCAGTGTGTTCACTGAACATGTGCTATGTACTCAGTGGCAAAAATTAACTGGCCAATGAAAATCCGTATTGTTTACGGCATTTCAGAAATGGCGACTACAAATGATGTATTGAATAATTTTGCAGTGAATTACATCTAGCTTGGGCTTTGCCATGCTTACAATGCTTATAATTATTAGATATTAGAACCACATTATAAATGTTGCATGACATCTCAGAAATCAAACAATCCTGCATGCAGTTGACTTGTAACTTTCACAATTGAAATTTAAAGAAAACATTCCACATGTTTTTCTGACAGTTTTGATGTAATTTGTCAGCCAACCAGACCATGTGATGGATAAATCACTTAATGTGAAATGGTTAGCTCAGGATCTTTCTCACAGTGTGCGCTATAGCATGGCGTGGGCTATCAGTTGAGCCAACAGGCATGCATACCTGTTGGCTCAGCTGATAGTTCTCATGTACATGCCAGGCTTTATAGATCACAACTTACTGGGACCAGTGTATGTTGTACACTCTAAAATAAATATTTTAGTGGTGTAATAAACCAAGAAAGTATTTAATTGTAACCTTTCAGTTTTATATTTACATGATATAGAGAGGAGACTATAATTTCCGACTCATATTATCCCATGAATGCCATTAACAAGTCTGTCCACAGCTATTGCCAATTTTCAGCAAGTATTGGTGAATGCACTGAAAATGTTTTTTTTTGTTCAGCAACCATGGAACAAATACTGAAATATTGATAGAAGAAATGATTGATCGATTGATTGGGTTTATTTGGTAAAAATGATATACCGGTATGTGACAATTAAACATAGTTTAGATGCAAAAGCAAATAACAGAAATATATATATATATATATATATATATATATATAATATTACAGAGGATAAACACATTAAAGCACACAAACGTACACTTATTTTCAGTGTGGTCCTCATAAAATGTACTGCTTACAATATGAAATTATTGTTACATTATAGTTTTGTTGGTTTCATCAATGCATTGACCGCTGTGACTGTCTGTCACTGTAGGTTGGCACTAACCTGGTGAATGTGGCGACAGGCAGAAGACAGGAGGTGACGGTGAGAGAGCTGGGAGGCTGCATGGCCCCCATCTGGCACAACTACTACTCCGACTGCCACGCCCTGATGGTGAGACACTTGTACACACTATATAACCACACTATATAACCACACGGGGCACACTATATAACCACACGGGGCACACTATATAACCACACGGGGTACACTATATAACCACATGGGGCACACTATATAACCACACGGGGCACACTATATAACCACATGGGGCACACTATATAACCACATGGGGCACACTATATAACCACACGGGGCACACTATATAACCACACGGGGCACACTCTAATCACACAAGGAAAGTGCAGCACAACAATCTCAGATTCACACAAATTCCTAATGACAGGAGAATCTAAAGTTACATTCTGAGCGAAACTACTATTTTAGATGTTATTTAAAACGTATGTACGTGACCAGCCCCAGTAATTCTTGCAAGCTAGGCATATTATAGACACACATAATCTGTGCTATTTTACAAAGACCGGTTGAACTGCATATCATACAGGATTTAATTGAAGAAGTACACGCTGCCGAGTGCAGGACAAAACCCAACAGACAAAACGCCAACTGCTGATTTTAGATGTAGGATGTAGGAGTGACTAGACTTTTGTTTATGTATACATGATTATACATATATAAACATCTATACACATACAACAATTATTACAGACAAATAAGACTATTGGACATTTCATAGGTTCTTGTGTTTATTTAAATACACATCCCTGTAAACTAGTTACATATTGAAGTCTTGTATGTTTGATCAACACAGCTCAGATGTACATACATTACATGTATCTAAATCTGATACAGCCACCCACAGCTTCAAGAATTCTTGAATTGTCTTGCTATCTAGATGCTGGCCATTGCATAAGTTCTTTTGCATTGAAATTGCTATTGTGATTTTTATTATGTATGTGCATATTTACTTATTTATGTATGTACATATCAAGAAAGTCTTGTCACTCCTTTGCTGAGGATTGGGGTTGTCCACATTTGCATTAAGCACTTGGGGTTTTGTCTGTTTGGTGTTGTCCTCGCACCAGGTGGTTACAATCATTTAAAGGCATGGATCTGTGTCATTCTTCTGTTATAAACTAGAGATTCATTAAGTTTGTAATGAGACCTTGAAAAAAATCACATTCACATATCAGTTTAGGTGTTGGTGTCTTGTTGTGAGCCTGGTGTTGGTGTCTTGTTGTGAGCCTGGTGTTGGTGTCTTGTTGTGAGCCTGGTGTTGGTGTCTTGTTGTGAGCCTGGTGTTGGTGTCTTGTTGTGAGCCTGGTGTTGGTGTCTTGTTGTGAGCCTGGTGTTGGTGTCTTGTTGTGAGCCTGGAGTTGGTGTCTTGTTGTCAGCCTGGTGTTGGTGTCTTGTTGTGAGCCTGGTGTTGGTGTCTTGTTGTGAGCCTGGTGTTGGTGTCTTGTTGTCAGCCTGGTGTTGGTGTCTTGTTGTGAGCCTGGTGTTGGTGTCTTGTTGTCAGCCTGGTGTTGGTGTCTTGTTGTGAGCCTGGAGTTGGTGTCTTGTTGTGAGCCTGGAGTTGGTGTCTTGTTGTCAGCCTGGTGTTGGTGTCTTGTTGTGAGCCTGGTGTTGGTGTCTTGTTGTGAGCCTGGAGTTGGTGTCTTGTTGTGAGCCTGGTGTTGGTGTCTTGTTGTCAGCCTGGTGTTGGTGTCTTGTTGTGAGCCTGGTGTTGGTGTCTTGTTGTGAGCCTGGTGTTGGTGTCTTGTTGTGAGCCTGGTGTTGGTGTCTTGTTGTGAGCCTGGTGTTGGTGTCTTGTTGTGAGCCTGGTGTTGGTGTCTTGTTGTGAGCCTGGAGTTGGTGTCTTGTTGTGAGCCTGGTGTTGGTGTCTTGTTGTGAGCCTGGTGTTGGTGTCTTGTTGTCAGCCTGGTGTTGGTGTCTTGTTGTCAGCCTGGTGTTGGTGTCTTGTTGTCAGCCTGGTGTTGGTGTCTTGTTGTGAGCCTGGTGTTGGTGTCTTGTTGTCAGCCTGGTGTTGGTGTCTTGTTGTCAGCCTGGTGTTGGTGTCTTGTTGTCAGCCTGGTGTTGGTGTCTTGTTGTCAGCCTGGTGTTGGTGTCTTGTTGTCAGCCTGGTGTTGGTGTCTTGTTGTCAGCCTGGTGTTGATGTCTTCTTGTTTTCAGTTCATGGTGGACGTGTCAAATCACTTCCAACTGTCAGCCGCCTGCATTCAACTACTGGATGTTTTGAGTCATGAGAAATTACAGAAAGTTCCAATTCTCCTGATACTCAACAAACTGTAAGTTCACTTAGCCAAGGTCTAGTGCAGGGTAATATATCTGCCAGACATGACATTGCCATGCATCATATGAGCACACTATCCAATCCTCAGAATTGTTAATTTGCTTTACACTTTACTCCCTGGCAGACCTGTTAAATTGAACACTTTCTCAACTTCAGGTTCTCCATTGTTGGGAGTCTGAAGCTGTAGCCACTGCACCATTGTGAAGGTGTAGCCACTGCACCATTGTGAAGATGTAGCCACTGCACCATTGTGAAGCTGCCATGCCCAGTGTGAAGCTGTAGCCACTGCACCAGTGTGAAGCTGTAGCCACTGCACCAGTGTGAAGCTGTAGCCACTGCACCATTGTGAAGCTGTAGCCACTGCACCATTGTGAAGCTGTAGCCACTGCACCATTGTGAAGCTGTAGCCACTGCACCATTGTGAAGCTGTAGCCACTGCACCAGTGTGAAGCTGTAGCCACTGCACCATTGTGAAGCTGTAGCCACTGCACCAGTGTGAAGATGTAGCCACTGCACCAGTGTGAAGCTATAGCCACTGCACCATTGTGAAGCTGTAGCCACTGCACCAGTGTGAAGCTGTAGCCACTGCACCATTGTGAAGCTGTAGCCACTGCACCATTGTGAAGATGTAGCCACTGCACCATTGTGAAGCTGTAGCCACTGCACCATTGTGAAGCTGTAGCCACTGCACCAGTGTGAAGATGTAGCCACTGCACCATTGTGAAGCTGTAGCCACTGCACCAGTGTGAAGATGTAGCCACTGCACCAGTTGTGAAGCTGTAGCCACTGCACCATTGTGAAGATGTAGCCACTGCACCAGTGTGAAGCTGTAGCCACTGCACCATTGTGAAGCTGTAGCCACTGCACCATTGTGAAGATGTAGCCACTGCACCATTGTGAAGCTGTAGCCACTGCACCATTGTGAAGCTGTAGCCACTGCACCATTGTGAAGTGTAGCCACTGCACCATTGTGAAGCTGTAGCCACTGCACCATTGTGAAGCTGTAGCCACTGCACCATTGTGAAGCTGTAGCCACTGCACCATTGTGAAGCTGTAGCCACTGCACCATTGTGAAGTGTAGCCACTGCACCATGTGAAGTGCACTGCACATTGTGAAGCTGTAGCCACTGCACCATTGTGAAGATGTAGCCACTGCACCATGTGAAGCTGTAGCCACTGCACCATTGTGAAGCTGTAGCCACTGCACCATTGTGAAGATGTAGCCACTGCACCATTGTGAAGCCCGTAGCCACTGCACCATTGTGAAGCTGTAGCCACTGCACCAGTGTGAAGATGTAGCCACTGCACCATTGTGAAGCTGTAGCCACTGCACCATTGTGAAGCTGTAGCCACTGCACCAGTGTGAAGATGTAGCCACTGCACCAGTGTGAAGCATGTAGCCACTGCACCATTGTGAAGATGTAGCCACTGCACCAGTGTGAAGATGTAGCCACTGCACCAGTGTGAAGCTGTAGCCACTGCACCATTGTGAAGCTGTAGCCACTGCACCAGTGTGAAGCTGTAGCCACTGCACCAGTGTGAAGATGTAGCCACTGCACCATTGTGAAGCTGTAGCCACTGCACCAGTGTGAAGCTGTAGCCACTGCACCATTGTGAAGCTGTAGCCACTGCACCATTGTGAAGCTGTAGCCACTGCACCAGTGTGAAGCTGTAGCCACTGCACCATTGTGAAGCTGTAGCCACTGCACCATTGTGAAGCTGTAGCCACTGCACCATTGTGAAGCTGTAGCCACTGCACCAGTGTGAAGCTGTAGCCACTGCACCATGTGAAGCTGTAGCCACTGCACCATTGTGAAGCTGTAGCCACTGCACCATTGTGAAGCTGTAGCCACTGCACCATTGTGAAGCTGTAGCCACTGCACCATTGTGAAGCTGTAGCCACTGCACCATTGTGAAGCTGTAGCCACTGCACCATTGTGAAGCTGTAGCCACTGCACCATTGTGAAGCTGTAGCCACTGCACCATTGTGAAGCTGTAGCCACTGCACCATTGTGAAGATGTAGCCACTGCACCATTGTGAAGCTGTAGCCACTGCACCATTGTGAAGCTGTAGCCACTGCACCATTGTGAAGCTGTAGCCACTGCACCATTGTGAAGATGTAGCCACTGCACCATTGTGAAGCTGTAGCCACTGCACCATTGTGAAGCTGTAGCCACTGCACCATTGTGAAGCTGTAGCCACTGCACCATTGTGAAGCTGTAGCCACTGCACCATTGTGAAGATGTAGCCACTGCACCATTGTGAAGATGTAGCCACTGCACCATTGTGAAGCTGTAGCCACTGCACCATTGTGAAGCTGTAGCCACTGCACCATTGTGAAGCTGTAGCCACTGCACCAGTGTGAAGCTGTAGCCACTGCACCATTGTGAAGATGTAGCCACTGCACCATTGTGAAGCTGTAGCCACTGCACCATTGTGAAGCTGTAGCCACTGCACCATTGTGAAGCTGTAGCCACTGCACCATTGTGAAGCTGTAGCCACTGCACCAGTGTGAAGCTGTAGCCACTGCACCATTGTGAAGCTGTAGCCACTGCACCATTGTGAAGCTGTAGCCACTGCACCATTGTGAAGCTGTAGCCACTGCACCATTGTGAAGCTGTAGCCACTGCACCATTGTGAAGATGTAGCCACTGCACCATTGTGAAGCTGTAGCCACTGCACCAGTGTGAAGCTGTAGCCACTGCACCAGTGTGAAGCTGTAGCCACTGCACCATTGTGAAGCTGTAGCCACTGCACCATTGTGAAGCTGTAGCCACTGCACCAGTGTGAAGCTGTAGCCACTGCACCAGTGTGAAGCTGTAGCCACTGCACCATTGTGAAGATGTAGCCACTGCACCAGTGTGAAGCTGTAGCCACTGCACCATTGTGAAGATGTAGCCACTGCACCAGTGTGAAGCTGTAGCCACTGCACCAGTGTGAAGCTGTAGCCACTGCACCATTGTGAAGATGTAGCCACTGCACCATTGTGAAGCTGTAGCCACTGCACCATTGTGAAGATGTAGCCACTGCACCAGTGTGAAAGGCTGTAGCCACTGCACCATTGTGAAGCTGTAGCCACTGCACCATTGTGAAGCTGTAGCCACTGCACCATTGTGAAGCTGTAGCCACTGCACCATTGTGAAGATGTAGCCACTGCACCAGTGTGAAGCTGTAGCCACTGCACCATTGTGAAGCTGTAGCCACTGCACCATTGTGAAGCTGTAGCCACTGCACCATTGTGAAGTGTAGCCACTGCACCATTGTGAAGCTGTAGCCACTGCACCATTGTGAAGCTGTAGCCACTGCACCATTGTGAAGCTGTAGCCACTGCACCATTGTGAAGATGTACCACTGCACCATTGGCTTGCCCTGCACCATTGTGAAGTGTAGCCACTGCACCATTGTGAAGCTGTAGCCACTGCACCATTGTGAAGCTGTAGCCACTGCCTTGAAGTGTAGCACTGCACCATTGTGAAGTGTAGCCACTGCACCATTGTGAAGCTGTAGCCACTGCACCATTGTGAAGCTGTAGCCACTGCACCATTGTGAAGTGTAGCCACTGCACCATTGTGAAGTGTAGCCACTGCACCATTGTGAAGTGTAGCCACTGCACCATTGTGAAGCTGTAGCCACTGCACCATTGTGAAGTGTAGCCACTGCACCATTGTGAAGCTGTAGCCACTGCACCATTGTGAAGCTGTAGCCACTGCACCATGTGTGAAGCATGTAGCCACTGCACCATTGTGAAGTGTAGCCACTGCACCATTGTGAAGTGTAGCCACTGCACCATTGTGAAGTGTAGCCACTGCACCATTGTGAAGCTGTAGCCACTGCACCATTGTGAAGCTGTAGCCACTGCACCATTGTGAAGTGTAGCCACTGCACCATTGTGAAGCTGTAGCCACTGCACCATTGTGAAGCTGTAGCCACTGCACCATTGTGAAGCTGTAGCCACTGCACCATTGTGAAGCTGTAGCCACTGCACCATTGTGAAGCTGTAGCCACTGCACCATTGTGAAGTGTAGCCACTGCACCATTGTGAAGTGTAGCCACTGCACCATTGTGAAGTGTAGCCACTGCACCATTGTGAAGCTGTAGCCACTGCACCATTGTGAAGTATAAGGACTGTAGCCACTGCACCATTGTGAAGCTGTAGCCACTGCACCATTGTGAAGCTGTAGCCACTGCACCATTGTGAAGCTGATGTAGCCACTGCACCATTGTGAAGTGTAGCCACTGCACCATTGTGAAGCTGTAGCCACTGCACCATGTGAAGCTGTAGCCACTGCACCATTGTGAAGCTGTAGCCACTGCACCATTGTGAAGCTGTAGCCACTGCACCATTGTGAAGCTGTAGCCACTGCACCATTGTGAAGCTGTAGCCACTGCACCATTGTGAAGCTGTAGCCACTGCACCATTGTGAAGCTGTAGCCATTGCACCAGTGTGAAGCTAGCCACTGCACCAGTGTGCTACTACAAAGCAACAGGTTGACACAAGTTTTACCTCCCCCACATCTGACTGAGCCTGTCCAAACGATGGGGTTCACAGGTCTCGCCATTAGCCTGTGTGATGAACATAATATGACCAATGTCAGCAAGAAGCAAAGATTAGTGTATACATAGACTGTAGGATGAACAGTGTGTCCAGTATGCTAGACAATGTGTTGGCTGTTGCATTTATGAATATAATTTGTATTTTAGCATTATTCACAGCCACACCCACATACACTGGTAGTCTGGTACACGTCCATGTGCACACTATGGTCATATTCTATTTTCTGCAAACGTGTCAGAGCTTAATAACCTGAGAAAACCCTGTTAATATGAACCCCATGTACTGTTCCAGTTCACAGACTGGACATTACAACAAGGTTGTTGTTTGTTACAGTGACCGGTCGAACTGTGTGTCTCGCGTGGAGTTTGATGCCATCTTACGTCTGGAAGACTTGACCAGCCACTGCCAGCAACCACTGGGGGTGGTGGAAGTGAGTGCCAGGGATGGCCAGGGACTGGCGAAGGTGGCTCAGTGGATCAAGGAACACGCCAAGCAACAAACATGACCTCCACGACCGCACACGACCATCTTCATATCTCTATTTTCTCACATCATACCATTTTGTATCTCAAAAGTCATGATATCGATGTAGGGTATATAATATATTGTCATGGTCCTGGCTGAATCTGTCCATG
Organism: Ridgeia piscesae; assembly: GCA_025642075.2. NCBI lineage: Eukaryota > Metazoa > Annelida > Polychaeta > Sabellida > Siboglinidae > Ridgeia > Ridgeia piscesae. Next base: position 246,968 of record JAODUO010000709.1, read on the forward strand.
TTGCCAGTTGGCATGGGGTGTAGTGGGTTGGCATGGGGTGTAGTGGGTTGGCATGGGGTGTAGTGGGTTGGCATGGGTGTAGTGGACCTGTGTTTCCCCATCCCAGTGCAGCAATCTTAACATGGTGACGGCTGGAACTGATATAAGATGTCACTCCTAGATTGTTGTCTGTAATCCTACCTCACAGTCAGCCTAGTGTGCTCTAGTCTGTTATGTCATGGCAGTTTAGTATCTCACTGCCGAGTACACTGGGTAAATATCATGCCATGTGACACTAAAAAGTATCACACCTTATGTACAATATATATCATGAGTAAATATAGGTTACATATTTCATCATGTAAACAAATGTTGTGTGCAGCTGCCTTGTAAATATGCTATTTCCTCTTTATTCATGTATAATTACTGGAAACAAAAATAACTGTTTTATATGTATAGCTTTCATAACCATCAGCACAGGTAGGTAAAAGGATTGTCAATGTTTTTGCTTCAATAATGTTAAGTTATGCTTCTCTTGTAACAACAACATGATTATATAGCATCAATTCAGAGCAACAACATTTCATTTGCAGCCATTTTATGAAATACTTGTGTCCTCGATCAGAGTAAAAATCACGAGACAATGCTGCAATTATAACAATTCAATATTTATTTATTTGTCATTGTAACATTTGAAAGCACCAAAAGATGCACCAATTCTAGTCAACTATAATTCAAATGCATGTGTTTTACAATCAACTGTACACCAGTACTGTGAAAGGCGTTGCTGTGTGAATTACATTTGTAGCATTTACATTTCTGTAAGTGTATACGTGTATAGGTTCTATATTTTACTCATCAAGCTATATAGTTCTGAAGTATTGTGTATGTTTTATAAATATACATGCAGAAACTTAAATATCACAGTCCTACACAATCCATGTTTAGACCTTTATAACTCAGGTCTTATTTTATACCATTTATTTACTGTCATAGACCATATACATTTTAATATAATACTGTTATTTGTTAAGTTAATAACTTCACAATTACCTAACCTATAAAGCCTTCTATCACTAAACAACCCTTGTGCCTGTCAATAACTACAGTCATGCTTCATTGCAAATCATATAATCTTGGATAATTTTTATGAATATCAATTATTACTTTACTATAAAAGTAGCAGTCAGTTACAGTATTGAGAAAGTCATGGCTACTAATTCATCTTCAAATGTTACATTCTTCTTCATATAAAACCTGCCTTAAAATCACAATCATACTTGATTGGAAAGTGCTGCCATTCAGAACAGAAATGGAATTTTAGCATGATTCCTGCAACACATTAATAAAATGCATAATTTGGTGTTATTTGAACCTGATGACACCAAGTAAACACACTAAACTCGTGCAACGTGTTGCTTTTCCGCTGATGATGCATATGTCCTAGACTCACACGTCCTCTGGTGACACCTGGATGTTGTCAACAGGAGGCCCCTGGGGCTGGAGCAGACTCTGGCGGGGGTTGTCTTCTACTGGCTCCGTCTCATCTGGAGGAAACAGTCATGATTAGACTCATCTCTCACTGCAGCTACGGTCTCACTCACTCAACTGTTGTCATAGACTCATCTCTCACTGCAGCTACAGTCTCACTCACTCAACTGTTGTCATAGACTCATCTCTCATGCAGCTAGTCTCCTCACTCAACTGTTGTCATAGACTCATCTCTCACTGCAGCTACGGTCTCACTCACTCAACTGTTGTCACAGACTCATCTCTCACTGCAGCTACGGTCTCACTCACTCAACTGTTGTCACAGACTCATCTCTCACTGCAGCTACGGTCTCACTCACTCAACTGTTGTCACAGACTCATCTCTCACTGCAGCTACGGTCTCACTCACTCAACTGTTGTCACAGACTCATCTCTCACTGCAGCTACGGTCTCACTCACTCAACTGTTGTCACAGACTCATCTCTCACTGCAGCTATGGTCTCACTCACTCAACTGTTGTCATAGACTCATCTCTCATGCAGCTAGTCTCACTCACTCAACTGTTGTCACAGACTCATCTCTCATGCAGCTACGGTCCCACTCACTCAACTGTTGTCATAGACTCATCTCTCATGCAGCTACGGTCCCACTCACTCAACTGTTGTCATAGACTCATCTCTCATGCAGCTACGGTCCCACTCACTCAACTGTTGTCATAGACTCATCTCTCATGCAGCTACGGTCCCACTCACTCAACTGTTGTCATAGACTCATCTCTCACTGCAGCTACGGTCTCACTCACTCAACTGTTGTCATAGACTCATCTCTCATGCAGCTACGGTCTCACTCACTCAACTGTTGTCATAGACTCATCTCTCATGCAGCTACGGTCTCACTCACTCAACTGTTGTCATAGACTCATCTCTCATGCAGCTACGGTCTCACTCACTCAACTGTTGTCATAGACTCATCTCTCATGCAGCTACGGTCCCACTCACTCAACTGTTGTCATAGACTCATCTCTCATGCAGCTACGGTCCCACTCACTCAACTGTTGTCATAGACTCATCTCTCATGCAGCTACGGTCTCACTCACTCAACTGTTGTCATAGACTCATCTCTCATGCAGCTACGGTCTCACTCACTCAACTGTTGTCATAGACTCATCTCTCATGCAGCTACGGTCCCACTCACTCAACTGTTGTCATAGACTCATCTCTCATGCAGCTACGGTCCCACTCACTCAACTGTTGTCATAGACTCATCTCTCATGCAGCTACGGTCCCACTCACTCAACTGTTGTCATAGACTCATCTCTCATGCAGCTACGGTCCCACTCACTCAACTGTTGTCATAGACTCATCTCTCATGCAGCTACGGTTCCCCTCACTCAACTGTTGTCATAGACTCATCTCTCATGCAGCTACGGTCTCACTCACTCAACTGTTGTCATAGACTCATCTCTCATGCAGCTAGGTCTCACTCACTCAACTGTTGTCATAGACTCATCTCTCATGCAGCTACGGTCCACTCACTCAACTGTTGTCATAGACTCATCTCTCATGCAGCTACGTCTCACTCACTCAACTGTTGTCATAGACTCATCTCTCATGCAGCTAGTCTCACTCACTCAACTGTTGTCATAGACTCATCTCTCATGCAGCTAGTCTCACTCACTCAACTGTTGTCATAGACTCATCTCTCATGCAGCTACGGTCTCACTCACTCAACTGTTGTCATAGACTCATCTCTCATGCAGCTACGGTACTCACTCAACTGTTGTCATAGACTCATCTCTCATGCAGCTACGTCCCACTCACTCAACTGTTGTCATAGACTCATCTCTCATGCAGCTACGGTCCACTCACTCAACTGTTGTCATAGACTCATCTCTCATGCAGCTACGGTCCCACTCACTCAACTGTTGTCATAGACTCATCTCTCATGCAGCTACGTCCACTCACTCAACTGTTGTCATAGACTCATCTCTCATGCAGCTACGGTCCACTCACTCAACTGTTGTCATAGACTCATCTCTCATGCAGCTACGGTCCCACTCACTCAACTGTTGTCATAGACTCATCTCTCATGCAGCTACGGTCCCACTCACTCAACTGTTGTCATAGACTCATCTCTCATGCAGCTACGGTCCACTCACTCAACTGTTGTCATAGACTCATCTCTCATGCAGCTACGGTCCCACTCACTCAACTGTTGTCATAGACTCATCTCTCATGCAGCTAGGTCCCACTCACTCAACTGTTGTCATAGACTCATCTCTCATGCAGCTACGGTCCCACTCACTCAACTGTTGTCATAGACTCATCTCTCATGCAGCTACGGTCCCACTCACTCAACTGTTGTCATAGACTCATCTCTCATGCAGCTACGGTCCCACTCACTCAACTGTTGTCATAGACTCATCTCTCATGCAGCTACGGTCCCCTCACTCAACTGTTGTCATAGACTCATCTCTCATGCAGCTACGGTCCCACTCACTCAACTGTTGTCATAGACTCATCTCTCACTGCAGCTAGTCTCACTCACTCAACTGTTGTCATAGACTCATCTCTCATGCAGCTACGGTCCCACTCACTCAACTGTTGTCATAGACTCATCTCTCATGCAGCTAGGTACTCAATTTTATAGACTCATCTCTCATGCAGCTAGTCCACTCACTCAAACTGTTGTCATAGACTCATCTCTCATGCAGCTACGTCACACAAACTGGTATAGATCACTCTATGCAGCTACGGCCACTCACTATGGTTGTCATAGACTCATCTCTCATGCAGCTAGTGTCACTCACTCAACTGTTGTCATAGACTCATCTCTCATGGCAGCTAGTCAACACTCACTCAACTGTTGTCATAGACTCATCTCTCATGCAGCTACGGTCCCACTCACTCAACTGTTGTCATAGACTCATCTCTCATGCAGCTACGGTCCATACTACTTGTTGTACAATAGACTCACTTATGCAGCTGTACAACAAGCTGGTATGTCAAACATCTCTATGGCTGGTTACAAGTCAAGACTATTCTCAGTGGAGTACGACAACTACTTGGTGTATAGACAACAAACTACTTAGTGAGTTACGACACAACTACTTAGTGGGTGTACAACAAGACTACTGGTGAAGAGTACGTACAAACTACTTGGTGGATTGTACAAGACTACTCTTGGTGGAGTGTACAACAAACTACTTGTGGAGTGTACAACAAACTACTTGGTGGAGTGTACAACAAGACTACTTGGTGGAGTGTACACAAGACTACTTGGTGGAGTGTACAACACCTACTTGGTGAGTGTACAACAATACTACTTGGTGGAGTGTACAACACAACTACTTGGTGGAGTGTACAACAAGACTACTTGGTGGAGTGTACAACAATACTACTTGGTGGAGTGTACAACAAGACTATCTTGGTGGAGTGTACAACATGACTACTTGGTGGGTGTACAACAAGACTACTTGGTGGAGTGTACAACACAACTACTTGGTGGGGTGTATAACAAGACTACTTGGTGGAGTGTACAACAAGACTATTTGGTGGAGTGTACAACAATACTACTTGGTGGAGTGTACAACAATACTATTTGGTGGAGTGTACAACACAACTACTTGGTGGGGTGTACAACAAGACTACTTGGTGGAGTGTACACCAATACTACTTGGTGGAGTGTACAACACGACTACTTGGTGAAGTGTACAACAAGACTATTTGGTGGAGTGTACAACACGACTACTTGGTGGAGTGTACAACAAGACTATTTGGTGGAGTGTACAACAATACTACTTGGTGGAGTGTACAACACAACTACTTGGTGGGGTGTACAACAAGACTACTTGGTGGGGTGTACAACAAGACTACTTGGTGGAGTGTACAACAATACTACTTGGTGGAGTGTACAACAAGACTATTTGGTGGAAGCGTACAACAATACTACTTGGTGGAGTGTACAACAATACTACTTGGTGGAGTGTACAACAAGACTATTTGGTGGAACGTACAACAATACTACTTGGTGGAGTGTACAACAATACTACTTGGTGGAGTGTACAACACGACTACTTGGTGGGGTGTACAACAAGACTATTTGGTGGAGTGTACAACAATACTACTTGGTGGAGTGTACAACACAACTACTTGGTAGGGTTTACAACAAGACTACTTGGTGGAGTGTACAACAAGACTACTTGGTGGAGTGTACAACAATACTATTTGGTGGAGTGTACAACACAACTACTTGGTGGGGTGTACAACAAGACTACTTGGTGGAGTGTACAACAAGACTACTTGGTGGAGTGTACAACAATACTATTTGGTGGAGTGTACAACACAACTACTTGGTGGGGTGTACAACAAGACTATTTGGTGGGGTGTACAACAATACTACTTGGTGGAGTGTACAACAAGACTATTTGGTGGAACGTACAACAATACTACTTGGTGGGGACGTAGTACAACAATACTACTTGGTGGAGTGTACAACAATACTACTTGGTGGAGTGTACAACAAACTACTTGGTGGAAGTGTACAACAAGACTACTTGGTGGAGTGTACAACAATACTACTTGGTGGAGTGTACAACAAGACTACTTGGTGGAGTGTACAACAATACTACTTGGTGGAGTGTACAACAAACTACTTGGTGGGGTGTACAACAAGACTACTTGGTGGAGTGTACAACAATACTACTTGGTGGAGTGTACAACAATACTACTTGGTGGAGTGTACAACAAGACTACTTGGTGGGTGTACAACAAGACTACTTGGTGGAGTGTACAACACAACTACTTGGTGGGTGTACAACAATACTACTTGGTGGAGTGTACAACAAGACTACTTGGTGGAGTGTACAACAAGACTACTTGGTGGAGTGTACAACAAGACTACTTGGTGGAGTGTACAACAAACTACTTGGTGGGGTGTACAACAAGACTACTTGGTGGGTGTACAACAAGACTACTTGGTGGAGTGTACAACAATACTACTTGGTGGAGTGTACAACAAGACTACTTGGTGGAGTGTACAACAATACTACTTGGTGGAGTGTACAACACAGACTACTTGGTGGGGTGTACAACAAGACTACTTGGTGGAGTGTACAACAATACTACTTGGTGGGGTGTACAACAAGACTACTTGGTGGGGTGTACAACAAGACTACTTGGTGGAGTGTACAACAATACTACTTGGTGGAGTGTACAACAAGACTACTTGGTGGGGTGTACAACAAGACTACTTGGTGGAGTGTACAACAATACTACTTGGTGGAGTGTACAACAAACTACTTGGTGGGGTGTACAACAAGACTACTTGGTGGAGTGTACACAATACTACTTGGTGGAGTGTACAACACAACTACTTGGTGGAGTGTACAACAAGACTACTTGGTGGAGTGTACAACAAGACTACTTGGTGGAGTGTACAACAAGACTACTTGGTGGAGTGTACAACAAGACTACTTGGTGGAGTGTACAACACAGACTACTTGGTGGAGTGTACAACAAGACTACTTGGTGGAGTGTACAACAAGACTACTTGGTGGAGTGTACAACAATACTACTTGGTGGAGTGTACAACAAGACTACTTGGTGGGGTGTACAACAAGACTACTTGGTGGAGTGTACAACAATACTACTTGGTGGAGTGTACAACAAGACTATTTGGTGGAACGTACAACAATACTACTTGGTGGAGTGTACAACAATACTACTTGGTGGAGTGTACAACACACTACTTGGTGGGGTGTACAACAAGACTATTTGGTGGAGTGTACAACAATACTACTTGGTGGAGTGTACAACACACTACTTGGTGGAGTGTACAACAAGACTACTTGGTGGAGTGTACAACAAGACTACTTGGTGGAGTGTACAACAATACTACTTGGTGGAGTGTACAACACAACTACTTGGTGGGTGTACAACAAGACTACTTGGTGGAGTGTACAACAAGACTACTTGGTGGAGTGTACAACAATACTATTTGGTGGAGTGTACAACACAACTACTTGGTGGGGTGTACAACAAGACTATTTGGTGGAGTGTACAACAATACTACTTGGTGGAGTGTACAACAAGACTATTTGGTGGAGTGTACAACAATACTACTTGGTGGAGTGTACAACACAACTACTTGGTGGGGTGTACAACAAGACTACTTGGTGGAATGTACAACAAGACTACTTGGTGGAGTGTACAACAATACTACTTGGTGGAGTGTACAACACAACTACTTGGTGGGGTGTACAACAAGACTATTGGTGGAGTGTACAACAAGACTACTTGGTGGAGTGTACAACAAGACTACTTGGTGGAGTGTACAACAATACTACTTGGTGGAGTGTACAACACAACTACTTGGTGGAGTGTACAACACGACTACTTGGTGGAGTGTACAACAAGACTACTTGGTGGAGTGTACAACAATACTACTTGGTGGAGTGTACAACACAACTACTTGGTGGGGTGTACAACAAGACTACTTGGTGGGGTGTACAACAAGACTACTTGGTGGAGTGTACAACAATACTACTTGGTGGAGTGTACAACACGACTACTTGGTGGGGTGTACAACAAGACTACTTGGTGGAGTGTACAACAAGACTATTTGGTGGAACGTACAACAATACTACTTGGTGGAGTGTACAACAATACTATTTGGTGGAACGTGTACAACAAGACTATTTGGTGGAACGTACAACAATACTACTTGGTGGAGTGTACAACAATACTACTTGGTGGAGTGTACAACAAGACTATTTGGGGGAAACCCCTACGGTACAACAATACTACTTGGTGGAGTGTACAACAATACTACTTGGTGGAGTGTACAACAAGACTATTTGGTGGAACGTACAACAATACTACTTGGTGGAGTGTACAACAATACTACTTGGTGGAGTGTACAAAAACGACTATTTGGTGGAGTGTACAACAATACTATTTGGTGGAGTGTACAAAAAGACTACTTGGTGGGGTGTACAACAAGACTATTTGGTGGGGTGTACAACAATACTATTTGGTGGAGTGTACAACAATACTACTTGGTGGAGTGTACAACACGACTATTTGGTGGAGTGTACAACAATACTATTTGGTGGAGTGTACAACACGACTACTTGGTGGAGTGTACAACAAGACTACTTGGTGGAGTGTACAACACGACTACTTGGTGGAGTGGTCAACAAGTCTACTTGGTAGAGTGTACAAGACATGTATGAACTGGTGGTAACTTACCATAGATTAGTTGTATGGCATCTTCATTTGTTTTGCAGTACTTAATGTGGCTGAAGTTAGCTTTATTCAGGACGTCTAGAACCTCTGGCTGGAAAAATAATTGTAACGTTAAAAACAAACTGGAACAAACTACCCCTGGTACGTTTATCTTGTTAACATTAAAATATGTGGTTTTAAAGAGCAGATAGAACTCTACAGTAATTCATATATTTCCTGCAACCACACATTTTTATTGAATATGTAAGGAGTTTTACACCATAGGCATTATATTTTTGCTCACTTTTTAATATATGTATATATATATATATATATATATATCATTAATCTTATTTATTGTTATTAATATTATTGTAGTACAGTGTATAGCTTTCATGTTGTCCATTGCGGGAAGTTAAATGCTCAAAGAAGTGTTCTTTACAATGCTAAATGACCACATATAATTCTATCTCATAGAAGATAGAATTATATCAATATTTGTAACAATAATTATTAAAGAGAGGTGAGAACTGGTCAAAGAATGACTAACTTACATCGACATTGGACAACACTAGCATTGTGTCTCGCTTTGCAAAGTCTTCAGACAGCTGTTTTAAACCCTGAAACATACAACACCATCTTCAGCACCAGACATTTACTGGGCTTAGGTCTGTCACACACAACACCAAGACCTATGTCCAATTGTCCATACATCAGGACAAGATTTCTTTAAAAAATTGGATCATCATTGTGTACAATATTTGTAGTTGTCAAAATAGTAGCCACAATGGACTTCATTTATCTTTTGAAAAGGTGGTTTTTGAAGTGAAACAAATCAGTTATGAAAACTGTACATTTTGAAAATAAATATCTTCACATAACAGTCTCGCAATAGCAAATACCTCAAGTGAAGAAATATTTTTAATTACATCCATTTGTGTATAGTAAGTATTTAGGAACAACAAATTGCACATATCAGAATATATAATGTAGGGAGAATTAGAAGCTCGTACAGAAACAATTAGGCATGAAGATCATTAACAAAGATTTTATCAATTAGAATCCTTCAAGTTACCAGTGTTACAGTGGTGTGTGGACCATTTGAAAATGTCATTAGTTGGAATGACCTTGACCTACATACCTGAAGAGCGCTGCTGTCTACATCTGTCACATGACTGAAGTCTACCACAGCAGACTTGGCAATGCCATCTACAATGCATAAACTTCTTTTGTGCCAGTGTCTCAATGGCTAAGTCACACAAATGATCATGTCAGCTCAATGTGTATAGTGACATTCTAAATACACTTGTACCAATAGACCAATCACAACTCTTAAAATAATTCATAATTTTCTATGACAAAACATTGATAAGTACATGTAGTATGCTACCAACCACTTACAGAAGGCTCTTGTGCTTGGCTGTAGCTCTGACTGATGCAATCACAGAATAAGAAATCACTCGGCTTGTTACTGATATCATAAATAAAACATGGCAACATTACATGGCAACATTGTCCAACAATTAGGTTTCCAGATGTGAAAGCACTTAAAGTCTGTGTTTCATATATATATTTGTTTTGTTTGTATTTAATGCTTGTTCCTAGAGCTGGCATAAGTATTGTGGTGTGTGCGTGCACATGCTTGCATGCGTGTCGCCCTCCCACCCACCCGCCCACCCACCTGTCTGTCTGTCTCAGTGCATCTGAACTTTAATAACATTTCAGCTACTTTTTTTATAGATAAATTACTAAAATAAAGATAAATGGATACACCTGAGACAAGGGTTAACACACCTGCCAGGGCCTGACGATTAACCCTCTCAGTGACATACTGCACCCCCGGGAACAAGAGGCCATTACTTAGTTGTATTACAGCCACTTCTTGGTGCTTGATCTGAAACAGTTGCAATAATAGCACTACTGTAAATGTACTACATTGGTAGTAATTGTCTCTTTTGGTAGTCATTATATAATATATATTATATATATATATATATTTAATAATATATTATATATATGTATAATATATTATTAAATATGTAAAATTATTATTATATATAATAATATAATTATATAATATATATATATATATATATATATATATATATATATATATAATTGATAAAAAATAATTTTTTATTCACAGTATTAACAAAAATTTTATACAATGTATAATATATTATTAAATACATATAAATATACATATATTATGAAAAAAAGAAAAATCTTCTAGAATGAAAATTTTATACTAACTTACAAACAGATCTTCTTTTCTTTTTAGTAAATTGATACAATTTTTATAAAAAATTATTGTTTACTGTATATCTTCAGTAGTATATTTCACTTTTGAATATATTGCATGTACAATATATGTGTTTACATATATATATATATATATATATATATATATATATATATACCCACATAGATACATTATCTGTACTTGTTTTAGTGTGGTGGGAGAATAAATCCTTATAGATGGCGCTGTCACACATGGTCGCTAGGCTTTGCAACAAACTGAATATCAACAGAAATAAGGTACCAAAATAGGCCTTAAACAGGCTAATGGCATGGGTTAAACATAATTTAAACAGAAGGATACTATTTTAGATTATATTTAATTCAACTTTATAATAAAATAATCTATTTAGTTTAGTCTTTCAAAGGTAGTATGAGAACTTGCAACCTGTGCAGGCAACTCTCTGGTTTTAATTTCCCATTTATTTATGTCTGTCATAAAGTTGATCAGTGAATGTTTAATGTGTCTCTCATAATATTGAATCTCCAGTGTATTATAAATGTGATAAGAAACATGTAGACCAACACCAGAGGAATGCCGCGCTGTACACAGATTTCTGTCATAGCTTTAGACACGACATGTCACAAGGCACGACATGTCACTAGACACAATATGTCACTAGACACGACATGTCACTAGACACGACATGTCACTAGACACGACATGTTACAAGAGTCCTCCACAGGTAAACAACATTTAGACAGTTTCCTACACCCCTGCTAGGACATGCCCCTTCCAAACACCCCACCACAAAGCATGTGCACTGACATCAATGAGAAACAAATAGTTACCTAACCAACATAATACACATTGACAAACTACATTACAAACCAGACACCAATCACCACAACAAGCACCATGGCAATAAAAGTGAGCAATACATATGAAACATACACCACAACAACAACTAACAGTAGACATAAAAGGTTAGACATACGTCACCCTCAGGGCGGGGGATGACCTTATCACATGACTGCGCCTAGCAACAGGGGCATCAGGTGAGACAGACTCAAGGTGAGAGGGACAGAGTTGGGAGTGAGTCAGTTGTAGGTCAATACAAGGCTGCACTACAGTGGTGTGTGAATTAAAGGGTGACACTAAAGTGGAGTGTTGGGTGTGTCAACCAAAGGGTGACACCACAGTGGAGTGTTGGGTGTGTGAATTAAAGGGTGACACCACAGTGGAGTGTTGGGTGTGTCAATCAAAGGGTGACACCACAGTGGAGTGTTGGGTGTGTGAATTAAAGGGTGACACTAAAGTGGAGTGTTGGGTGTGTCAATCAAAGGGTGACACCACAGTGGAGTGTTGGGTGTGTGAATCAAAGGGTGACACTACAGTGGAGTATTGGGTGTGTCAATCAAAGGGTGACACCACAGTGGAGTGTTGGGTGTGTGAATCAAAGGGTGACACCACAGTGGAGTGTTGGGTGTGTGAATTAAAGGGTGACACTAAAGTGGAGTGTTGGGTGTGTCAACCAAAGGGTGACACCACAGTGGAGTGTTGGGTGTGTGAATCAAAGGGTGACACCACAGTGGAGTGTTGGGTGTGTCAACCAAAGGGTGACACCACAGTGGAGTGTTGGGTGTGTGAATCAAAGGGTGACACCACAGTGGAGTGTTGGGTGTGTCAATCAAAGGGTGACACCACAGTGGAGTGTTGGGTGTGTCAACCAAAGGGTGACACTACAGTGGAGTGTTGGGTGTGTCAATCAAAGGGTGACACCACAGTGGAGTGTTGGGTGTGTCAATCAAAGGGTGACACCACAGTGGAGTGTTGGGTGTGTCAACCAAAGGGTGACACCACAGTGGAGTGTTGGGTGTGTCAATCAAAGGGTGACACCACAGTGGAGTGTTGGGTATGTCAATCAAAGGGTAACTTCAGTGAGTGTTGGGTTGTAACCAAAGGGTGACACCACAGTGGAGTGTTGGGTATGTCAATCATAGGGTGACACTACAGTGGAGTGTTGGGTGTGTCAACTAAAGGGTGACACCACAGTGGAGTGTTGGGTGTGTGAATCACTATGATGTACACAGTGGAG